>RSEF01000006.1:36569589-36585279 GCA_003993805.1 Himantopus leucocephalus | reverse complement strand
GGGGGGGGGGGGGGGGGGGGGGGGGGGGGGGGGGGGGGGGGGGGGGGGGGGGGGGGGAGGAAGGCCCGTGGCCGGGGGTTCCCCGCGGGCGGGCGCAGCGCAACAGGCGGGAGCGGGGCCGGGAGGATCCTCACCTACGCCGTATTTTTCCTCCCTTTTGGTGGGAACCCAGCGGGTCATGGCGCTGGGGGCCGCGGGGGGTAAGGGGGGCGGCCGGACCGGGTGGGGATGCGAGAGAGCCCCGCTCCTACGCCGCCGCCATTTTCCAACCGCGGGACGGGAAAAGTTTCTACCGACGGCGGAGTCATGTGGTGCGGGCGGAGCCAGCGGCCTGGCGCCCCGGCCGGCCCGGCCGCCCCGCCGCGGGGGAGGCGGGCGATGGCGGAGGGCGGGCAGCCCGCCTCAGCGGCCCCGGGAGCGTCGTCGTCCCCCCCGGCCCCGGTCCCCGCGGTGCTGAGGGGAGCGGCGGGCGCCCGGCGGGGGAAGGGGCCGGAGTCCCTCACGATTCCCCCCCTCGTCCTGCCGCTGGCAGCCGGCGCTGCTGACAGGAAAAGCCGGCCGGGTCCCGGCTGGTTCCTACACAAAGGGAAGCGGGATGGGGTGGTGCCGCCCTGGCAGGCTCCCTGATTGTGTGATTGTGTTCCAGGTACGCCTGGCCTTACTCTGCCGAAAAGTTTCTTCACCTACGCAAAACCAGCTCTGTATAAAACCGGCAGGGGCTTTCCTCGGTGCCCGGCAGCTCCGGCTGGAGGGTCCCAATCCGCTCCTGAGGAAACCCCCAGTTTCTTGGCTGGTTTTTTGGCTCCTGCTCTCATCTCTCCAGCCACCTGGCCCTGGAGGGTTTCTCTCTGCTTCTCCTTCCCGGAGATTGCGGCGCTGAAACAAGGTTTCTGCTAATGTTTAATACCAGGAGGCTCTCTGCGTTTGGGTGTCGCCGTGTCGATGCGCCCACCATTCCTGAATAAATCCTTCCTTGGCTGTAAAGATTAGAAACCTTCTGATTTCTTATCCTAAATCAAAAGCCTGGTCCAAACTTAACATCTCCCGGCTAATTAGAGGGTGGAATAGGGGATTACAAAAGCATGAGCAAGGGAAACGAGCTTCCTGATCCCAACCCCTGTGCTCTTGGAGGGTCCCAGGACCGTGATTTAAAAGGAAAATTAAATAATAGTCTTGGCAAAAAGAAAATAAACTGAGGAAAAAGAAAATAAACTGTGTAAAAGTCAAGAGAAAGCAGAAGGATAACAAGAGAAAAAAAAGAGGTGAAATGACTGTCTGGGTGTCATTTGTTAAGACACCTCCTTCACCAAAGAAGCAGCCCCATACCGCAAATTTAGGGAAGAAAATAGGTCCTCTTTCAAGGTCAGGGTTGAATCTCTTCTCTTTCCTCTTATTTTCTTGTATCATCAGGATACAAGAAACAACATTCATTCTGATCTTTAAGGTCCCTTCCAACCCAAACCGTTCTATGATTCTGTCATTATTGTCAGGTTTTGAGATCAAGTATTCATTTCAAACATCTGAAGGAATCTACTCCTCTTTCCATGTACTTTCCCTTTTCCCGTCCTTGAGATTTCTTTCCCAGGTCACCACCTACGCGTTCGAACTAATCTGAATTTCATTGTTCTTGTCCTGCAGAACTGAAAGGCCATTGTGATAGAACTAGTGCACCTTTATGCGCTATGCCCGGGAGTGAGAAGATCAAAAGATTTTCAAAGTCCTCATCGTCTGTATCCTGCATTAATAGGTAAATGATTAGAGTCTTACCAAAGACAACTTACAAGTGAGCTCTTTGATTTAGCAGGTTTATTTTTATAAGATAAATCAAAGTGAAGTAACTGAAATAATGGACGTACTCGCCCTGTTCCTGTTAGCCATCTTTGGTTTTCCACACAAGGGAAAGGAGAAATGAAACGGAAATGCAGTGCAGCAATAGTATTTATTTCTAATGATGAGTATTTTGCGGTTCTGTACAACTGACGCGTTATTTTTGTGGTGCTACTAAATATGTGCTGCAAAACTGCCGCAGCTGCTCAGGCGTTATATGGCTTAGAGATTTTTAAGACTATTACTGTAATAATCTGTAAATCAGGGAACCTGACTGACTTTTCATTTAGATTACTGATAACCAGGAATCACTTCCGTGAACCCCATGGTAGCTTTGCAGGCAAAGGGTGTGAATAGGGGATGCAAAGCAGCACTCTGATGTTAGTTTAAACCTGCGGATAGCTGAAATTAGCTAACAAAGTGAGCTATATTCTGTCCTTTCTGGGCCTCGAGGAAACTCAAACGGTGGTATTTGTTTGTATTTTGAGGGAGGCTAAAGGAGCATGTTTCCCTTCATGAGAAATGTACAGCTGATAACCTTTCTTCGGGTGTTAACTAAGGGTTAAATTAACTTATCATAGAGATGGCACTTCTTAGTCTCAGTTTACATGTATATCTGCATTAAGTGGGAGTTATATATACCTAAGTACACTCCTAAGGCAGGAATTATCAGATTCAATAAAATGAAAGCTAAAGAATTACTTGCAGCTTCTACATATTAAATCCATGTTCTGTATTACAATAGCAAAATTTATTTTGACATCAGTGGAAAAAGAGGTTTGTCCTGTTGTCTGATCATGATCTGTAACAGAAACAACATGAGTAATCCCACGACCAACATAGAGCCCCACTGATACCGATGAGGGTCTATATTCATTTTATTACTTTCTACATTTTCATTTTAATGAAAACATGTTGCAAATAGAGCTAATGCCATTGAAATTTTGATAGCCACTAAAAAATACTCCTCCTAATTCACAATGCATAAATATCCCAGTGCTGGTTTTTTTCAGCTAGGGAAAAAATGGTAATGGGATAGGACTGTAATATTGAGAAAATAAAATATTTTTATTTTTCTCTGGCAAACATAATATAAAGTATCCTCCTGAAAAATATGTTTCATTAAACTGTAAAATGTTCAAGCTGACATATTTTACATACTCAGGCATAATACGTTTCTTCACATTGTGCATATATGTTTTTCATTTATGAAGAGGAAACTGAAAAATGCTTCTTTCCATAAAATCTGAAAGTTTTATCACATCATTATGTCAACTCTTTGGATTCTCACCTTATTTTTGAATGCATCACATTGATTTGGAGGCACTTCTCTTGGAGCAAAGAAACATTCCTTTTCAAAACATTAACTCCAAGAAATCCAAATGCAGTATTTGGCCATGAATGATGTTTGAAATTCTTGTCAGAGAGATTAGGGGTATCTTTTGAAGAGGATGAATGGAAACAGAACCGTTACCCTGCGTGAAATATACTTGCAATAAATAAGAGATACTCTATAAATGCACAGATGCAATCAAGTTATATTATTGTATATGGCTACACCAGAGGAATGTTTGTTCCATCTCAGTTAAGTATCACAGTTTTTGTAATAATTTTTATTCATCGTCAGGCCTTGTGGGTAAATTAAACATTTTCAGACAAAACATGTAAGTCGTTATTCTGCACACACAATGCAAATTCCTCTTGGAAATATTCCTCCCAGGAGGTGATGTGGAGGACCTATAAAATCATATAATAAATAAATGTTTTGCTTTTCTTTTTCTATTAAAGACATTCTGTTGGAAATGTTATTGCTTCCATTCCAGATACTCATCATCTGTTTTTTCTATAAAATTTTCATTTGTCGTGAATGACCTCTATGCTCTGGATCATTGCTATGATGAATGGCTACCTGTATTCCATGTTTGGGTATACGCAAAGTGAGAGATTTTTATACCTGATGGAAAGACGCTTTTAAAAAATACTTTAAAAAAATGTATTGCTTTTAATCAGAATGGAAATAAAATTAAGTTCATGAGTTTGTGTTACAAAAATGACTTCAGCCTTTGTCTTACATATACCTGATATATGTATGATTATCTTGCGGATCTCTTGCAGACAAACATGGAAAGTTTTCAGGGAGAATTCAGAAGCCAAAACTGAATTTCCTTTGACGTTCCTGTTGGCTTCAGTCAGCCGAAGTGTGGCATTTATAAACCTGGCCTGCAGTTTGACAATAGCTAGAGCGAAGTTTTGTGCTCTTCCAGGCTTTGCCCATGAGTTTTTGAAGTATGCTCAGTAATCTTTAATCTTCCTTTTACCTTTGTGGAAGCATTTTGGTTATATATGGGTATGTCTTAAGCTTTTCTTCTAGTAGGATGACATTTGTGATAACCAGCATGCCGGATGTAGGATTTCAGTTGCCAGCAGAAGTATTCAAAGGCAACATCTGAATTTATTTTGCTACTGTGACATATATTGCATTCATTGCAGGGGTGTAGTATCTTGCATATGGGTTTAAGAGAGTTCCTCTCCTTCCATTCTGCTGACTTTTAATCGGCATTTACTTCCTTCTTGCATTTGAATTTTTATATTTACAGATTATGGGACTATTAGGGATATAAAGGACAATTAATTATTTTTAAGTTCAGAAAGGGGATAAAGATATTCGGTTCAGAAAGGAGATACTCATTTATTAAGTAATATTTTTTATTAAACTATTCATGTTTTAGCCTAAAAAGTGAGGCTTAGTTGTATGTAATGAAAGTGATTGTTTCATAAGTTATGTTCCTTCGGAAATACAACTTATATTGAAAGAGATATAATGAAGAAGACAACTTCAGTGCATTTGATGTTTAAATGCAAATGTGTCAACATCTCCTAGTTACTCTTTATAAATACACAAAGGTTTCCAAAGTGATGTGTTTTAGGAAGGGTAAGATTATCATAGATACAGCTTAGTTTGTACCCTGGTATTTCATCTTGTGCTTTAGAATAAAAAAAACTTACGTGAGTTTTACAGTGCTACAGTAAATGTAAGTGGCCCTACAGAAGGGGAAAATCTGTTTTCCAATAATGGCAGAGTGTAAGATTTTACGTTCTTCAGAGAAAAAGTGCAATGAGATTTTATGATGGATCAGTCTCTATCCCTGTGTGCTCTGCACAAATACCATTTACATCACTAGTACATCTTGTTCTGTCAAAAGCAGCGTAGGCATCACCTTAAGTAGTGTGTTTCTTTGATTGGCAGTGCGTATCTTGGACATTGGCAAATAACGAGTTAACTGTGGATGGAAAGGGTGCCTTGTTAATGGGAACTTTCTCCGCAGGGTCACGAAGCAGTGAAGCAGTGTATTTACCATGCTGTCGCCCTTGCGAAGGAGGATGTTTATTCCTGCAGGACTGAGGCAGCTGCAGTACCTAGGAAATAATGTTAGCAATTTCAGGTTTAGCCAACACCACTGCAGCCCAAAATGTCACCAAATCTAGGTTCAGTTTTTTATTTCCAACTGAAATCCATAGCAACATGAGCAAGATGCACTCGCTCACATGAGCGCTATGTTGTAAACTCCAAAGCACACAAAACTTAATTTTTCACCAGTTCCTTATGCGAGCTGGACTTTAACCCTTACTTGAGAGCAATGGACTCACACCCATGAGTAAGTGCTCAGGAATATCATTACAAATTTTACAGTCAAGCCCAAAGCAGTTAAGGGCAAGAGTAGTACAAATGACTCCAAAATACAAGCTAGCATATAATTTACTGGTGGTTAGTGGCAACCTGTTCCTCTTTGCAATAGCTTTAAATAACCAGCAATATAAGGTTTTATGTGGGGCTTTTTTCTGTTTGGTGTTTACTAGTATGTTTTTCATATATTTGATATTTATACTCAAAATGAGATTATGAACTCACTTTACATGCTCTTTGGCAAACTCAAAGGTAACCGGTAAAATGCTGTATGTAACAAGTTAGGGAAGAATCATTCGCAGAGACCAGTTAGTTTAACTTTATAAACTCCAACAGATCTATGATTTTAAATCTGACACATTATGTTCAAGTCTCATAATAAAAATGAGGAACATTTTCCAAGAAGAGCGAGAAAGATATTTTCTGGGATAATATTCTGGTAAAATTGTTATTTATTAGAAGCTGGATAATGATCAGATAGAAAAGTACAAGCTCTAGATGAAAACATAAATTATTCCTGTTAATAACGCTTAGCACTTATGTAGCACTTAACATTTTGAAAGCACTGAACAAATATTAACTCTCTCTTGCGAGACAGAAGGGTGTTCTTATCTCCATTTACAACTGAGAGGCAGCTGAGCTAAGGCCAGCTTTTTAAAATATGACAGGCATTCAGAAATTGAGAAACTCAGAGTATCAGACCACTTCTGTCACCTCTTGATTATGTGATTTTCCTAAGGCCAAAAATGACACATTAGCCGGGGCAGGGTTAGATTTTATGATTTCCTCGGTCTGCAGAAAATGTTCCCTCTCATCTTTTGATGATGTGAGATGACAATGAGAAATGACAATGAAAGAACATGATGTACTAGCACCTGTTACAAGGTTTGAGAAACTAGTTACTGAAATATGAAGTATTTGAAGCAACGGTGAAAAGGATTTTGTGAGAACAAAGAACCGGGCAGGATTCACAGAAATGGCCTGCACGTATAAAAAAAAGTGTTAATTTTTAAAGAAAAAATAAAAAACATCCTGTCAACTTCCTATCTAAATTGTATATCCATTTGAGCCCTTACAAGAGCAAGTTAGAAAGGGATGGGAGGATGCCCAGGAGACTGCATGTAGTGTGAGAAGCTGACATCGCTTTCGACAACGGCTTGATCTAAAGCAGTCGGCAAACCCTGCAACGGCAGCTACTGCCAAGCGCGCAGGGAATTGTGCGGCACTGATAGTCGCGGTCCAGGGGCAAGTGGTACCCATTATCTCTGCCTCTGTCTGTCTGCTGGCTTGCCTCCAAAAACAGGTTTCTAAATGTATTTCTCCCCGAACGGACTGGCAGGCTTTCCTACCGTGCTGGAAAGGTGGCAGGATTGGTTTTCTAAAGAGCCTTTTAAAAGCCTTTCTCAGATGTACCGTAGAATAACAGCTTTTGCTGCTTCCCCTGGCTTTGGATAGAGTCCGCAGATTCAGCCACTCTCAGGGTAGGTGAAGGGCTGGGAACTCCACATTTTCCAGCCGTGTTGGCGTGACAGGTCCAGTTCCATTTGGAAAAAAAACATTTCCATTGAACCTTGTACCTCACAATTGATTAAAGTAACTCAAAACAGCTTCTCCAAAATGAGGTATTATTTATTCACCTGGGAGCATGTAGCAAGCCAAGAGCTCAACGACTTGCTTTTGATCTTCTATAAATGTTAGCCTTTCTTTGCAAGTTTTTTTCCTATTTTGGCACAGTCAGAAATTTTAAAAATGAAGCTTTTTTTTTTAAGGTTCTCTACCCAAATAAACCCCACACAGTTGCTAGCTCACACTATTTTAACTTTGATTTTTTTCTTGTCTATATTGCCACACAAATCTTTAGTAATTCTCATACAGTCTCCTTTTGGCTATTAGCAGTAAACGTTAGCTGATAAATATAAAATAGTTTGCGGCCAGGTTCACCAGGACAATTTTGAAATTTACTTAGGCATAAATCTTCCTGTCTGAAACGAGCTGTATTTTTCTTCCCATCATATAAGATCCAGGATCCTGGAAAAGTTAAGGCAGATACTTTCGCATGGGTCTCGAGTGGGAGCCAGGATCAGTTTTCAACCTTGAGCACGGAGCTGTTTTGCAATTATACTGCAGTTGGCTACCAGACGTTAAACGGTGCCTCGCTACGCCGAGAAAAAAGACAAGAGCTGCTCTAATTCTCAGTGCCTTCCTTTTGTCTCACTTCGAAAAACATCTCAAAATTCTCTCCTGTCATGCTAGGAAAACGTCGCTTTTTACTTTCATGAGGATACTGCACGGAGATGAGTCAAACGCGACAGCTGGTTTCTGTATTCCTGAGCTTGCTCTGACTATGCCGAAACTTCAACTTCCATTATGTGGAGTTGTTTGGAAATAGAAAGTTGTGAGCGCTGTTCCTCACCCTGTAGTCGTAATTTGTGACACCCATAGTGACTACTCACAAAAGGGCACAGAGAGAGGTTGAAATGGAAATACAGAAGTCCTTGTCGGAAAATGAGGAAATCCTCCTCCGCAGCAGAAGCCTCTGCCTGAAAAACGATGATTTACATACTTGATAGCAAGAGAAATACTGATAAATGGTTATCTAAACCATTTTGAATGTTCTTCATCTGACTATCTGTATGTGAATATGTACATGTATCTGTAAAATATAGATAAACTGCATAAAAAGTGGCCATAAACTGCAATAAAAGTATTAATATTCTGGACAGGAATCCAATTTTATCTTTAAGCAGCATTTGCAGGGGATTGTTAAATCATATAATGGAAGCTTTGTCTAGACAGTTTTCTCGCTGGCCAACTTAATTTTTTTACTTTGATTGTTTTTAATGTATTTCCTGGAACACAAAGTCCAAATAATTTGTTTACAACCCTTTCTGGAAACTATGTCAGTTTTATAATATTCAGAACTGATAATAATTTTTCTAAACGAAGCCATATATTCCTGGAGTCTGAATGTTCTCACAGAGAACCGTTAGCTGTAAATTCTCTCAGATTGTTATAAAAAAAGTTATTAGGTTTTTTTCAAGTGAAACATTATCAAGTGTATGACTTGGAAAGGAGCAAAGCTTTCTTTCAGTGACTCTGAGATGTTTCCATTTGATGATTTTTATGACGAGTTACTATATATAAAATGACTCAGTGTATTTCACAGTGGAAAGTCCAGATTATGACCGTTATCAAATCCACCACTGCTACGACAGTCTCAGCATCCAGGCAGAGACCATGACATGGCTTAAAGTCTCAGCAGTGGTCGTTGGAAGAAAGGGTAAGAAATTTTTTGAGCAGCTTTTTCAAAGCTGCTGCCTTTGTTCTGTCAAACCTGGCCTTGGTCCAGGCTCTCCGAAATCAGTGGGAGGACTCACGTTGATTTTGGTGGGCTTTAGCTCTAGACCGGCTCTTGAGTGAACAGGTTTCAGGTCTCTCAATCACAAGCATTAAACCAAGCCTGAAAGAACATTACTGGTTTGAACAATGGTGCAGGTGCTGTTCCGAAGGCCTTTAATGATATTTTTTCATTTCTTTTTGAATGCACTTTAATAATGAAGTCTTCCTTTCTTCCGCTTTCAGGGTGTGTTCCTTTGAATCGCCTCAAAGGCATAAAAAGAACGCTAAGACACATTTTAAAAGCTGAAATAGATGTATGAAGCTAAATTATCACCAAACGCCATGGGTTCATTTGCAACACCTTTTTTTTTGGTTTGGGTTGTTGGTTTTTTAAAGTGAATTTTCCTTACACACTTCCCGCTGCCATTATTTTGTTTTAAATTTAATTCTCTTTAGCTTCGGTCTCCCTGCTCTCTAAGATCCTCTGCATCAGTCAGAGAGGAGGAAGTGAAACCCATTAATGAGATGAATAAAGCAGAATTAGTCCTGCCGGGAAACCGAACTTCCCACCTCTGCAGAAGCGCCCGGTGTTGGGAGCAAGTCCCTCCGGCAGCGGTGCGGAGCACTCACCCCGCCTGCTGCAAGGATGCGCGCACGTGGTGATGCCGGAGAAGGCTGCGGGAATCGCCGGGGGCGAGCTGGGGCACGGGGTGCTCGTCGAAGGTTGCCAAACCTGGGAAAGCACTGAGAGGGAAAATGGTGGTTTTCGAGACTCCGGTCTCAGTAAGTGCCTGCTGGTGATTCCGCCTGGAAGGCAGCAGCCCGCTCCAGCAGGCATCTCGGATTGCACTGGCACACCGGGTACGTCTGCTCTTACCTTAGGTGACATCACCAGGTACCTTTGCTTGCATAAGGGAGTATGGTTTCCATAGCCGCGCTGCCATCCCCTTCCTCTCCGTGCATGCGAATACCACCGCTCCCTCAAAACGCAAAGGATTAACTTTCCAATTTAGAAAGGTCTGTGCTTATGCGTGTGTCAAAATTGCCACATTTTGATGGTTCTTTTAATGCTTTAAAAACTGAACTTTTAATTCAACTTCAGAGTAAGAAATATTTTTTTCTTGAACTCTTTGCATTTATATAGCTATCTGTCTTTAGATTAGACAAGCAGATACAAGAATTGTCTTGTAAAATTGTAGTTTCCCTTTAATAAGCCACTCTGACAGGCAATTATTCATGCAGTCTGCTCTGTGCTAAATGTTTTTTCATGCTGTGCATCCCTGTCTCTTGATTGCAGGAATGTGCTCCTGTGAATTATAATTATAAGTAAATATGAACTGGTATGTATGAAATGGTTTACTAGACCTTCCGTTGCTATGTGATATTGATTCTGTTCTTCTGCATTGTAAAGATACAGGAGTTCTAACAAATAACATGTATTTTTTCGTTCTGTGGATGTTTGAGATTGCTGTTAGTGTTTACTGCGAGTTATTGTGACAGAAGTTGGCGATAGTACACATAAAAAAATTTCTTCAGTGACAAATTGTTTGCTAATGTTTAAACTTTAAGACGAAAAAAAGGTACTAAAGTTTGGTCCTGGAAAAATTAATGTACTACACGGATACGACAAGACGAGTCAAATTCACCTTTATAATTATTCCATTTTCAGCAGATACTTTCAGACAAACAAAAGACATTGTGGTACTGAATGTTGTCTTTGGGTTTGGCAGCTTTCAAAGAGCAATTCAGATTATTGGTATCATTTTTATTTTTATTAGGTTAGAATTTGGGGCAGAACAACTCTACTTGTAAGTAGTTTGAGCCTGGTTGAAGCTAATCATCTGTGATACCTGGTGGCCAGTGGGGAAAGAAGATAGCTGCAGAAAGCACTCCTCCCATTTATCTCAGCTGTGTCAGGATGCCATAAATCATCTCTTAATGGTGCCCATCCTTCTCCTTAACTAGGCAGCCTGTATAGACTGTGCAGCCTATAGAGCAGGCAACTCTTCAGGTGCTAACACTTAAACTATACTTACCAGCAATTCACAATTCTGTGGGTTGAATATATATATCTATATATATAAAGTGAAAAGATTTTCTGCTGGGGGGAGATTTATGCAACCAGCATGTCGTATTTTACTTAATGAAACAGACATTCACTCATGATAAAAAAAAAAGTTTGATCTCACTCTATATAGATCTATGTATATTTGAGCTATACTGACTAAAAATCTGAAACTCTGTAAAAACTATGTCATAATGATGTGCCATTTTGCTTCTTGGCTTCAAAAATTGAACTGTGTGATAGAAATGCACCGGGAAAGCACAAAAATAGAAATAACATTGGGGGTCTTTTAGGATATAAAGTATTTTTCCTCTCGAGACAAATAGTGTTGACTGACATGTCATGCTTCCTCAGAGAAAACATTTGAAGTTAATGTAAGGTTCACAGTTGTATTTAATTTTTAAAATAGGATCGCTTACATGGGTATGTAAAGAACAAATCATGCCAAGCAAAAAATGATTACTTTTTAAATTAAGTTCTAAATTAGTGGAAGAAGAGAATGAAGTACATTAAAGCATCTAGAATTTACTAAAGCATTTGACACAGCGCGTCTCAAAATTGTGTTTGACAAATAAATCAAAATGGATTACGTAGAAATGCAATTACGAGGACAAGTAATTGGCTGAAGAATGTACTAAGGAGTAATGATAAACATGAGAGTGAAATCCTGATCCCACGCAGGATTTTATTAGGGTTCAGCTACACCGTGCGGAAGGAGCGTTCTGGTGATGTGCTGCAGAAACAATTTAACTTACTCCCTGGGTTGTGTACATGGCAGCAACGAGGATTCAAGAAGTTACACAGATATTCTTTCCTTGATTCCTGCAATCATTGCTACCTTCTCTAGCTGAAGGCGCTGGTGGGCCCCAGAGATCTAGAGCTTGGCTCTGATGGCAGAGGCACCTATTTGACATCCGTTTAACCTCACCCATTCAGCAGAATTATTCCTCTGATTTACGGCGTTGCAGGCAGACTTCAATGCCCGACATCACCTCCTGTGCAAGGTTGTCACCTTTTGAAGCTGTTTCCTCATGGCTCACCCACAAAAATACTAATTAAACCATCATATTTGCTCATGACAGGGCAGCAGTAACTTACAGACCACAGTTTTTTTCCTGACTGGATGCTAGGAATCACAACGGAGGAGAACATTTCCTTGCTGCAAGAGCTGTAAGTCTAGAGAAGAAATAAATGTTAACGGCTATGTGTCAGCTTAGCCTTCACGGTGAAGAGCAAACCTGAGTAAAAGACGAGCTTGGATTACGCATCGAGGAAGCAACAGGCTGGGGTGGAACTAATAATTGGCCTATTTCACAGTTTCACCTTCCCTGTTCAGTTATAACCCTGCAAAGAGAGTGCAAAGCATTGCAATTTGGGGTTGTGGTCCCAGTTTTCCCTTTATACTGTTTTGTTCTGGTGTAAATGATTACACAGGTGCAGAGGTGATGAATTTGGCTCTGCAAATACAGTGCAGTTTTGATGAGCAAGATGGGATATAAAAAAACAGGTCAGCTTTCTGGAATATATAAATAGATGAAAATGAAGCAAGAGCTATATCTTATTGCTCAGGCTACAGCATCACGGTGGTCTATCAAGCGGTACAGAAAACTGAATACTTACCGAAGCGCTCCATCAGTTATAATGGATTCAAAAAACACTGCATGCGGTATGGGATGGGGTGTGGATTCTGGACCCCATATTCTGCTACAAGGGCTAAACGTGCTCCTTAGGGGGAATTTACCAGCATTTATGGCAAAAACTCTGACATGAGCAGAAGGGCTAGCACCGTTCTCACCATTTCTGCCGGAGCGGTTTAGCTAGGATATGTCTCTTCTACCTAGAATAGTTCAAATGGTAAATATTTAGTTTATGCTTTCACCTAGTCTCCCTCAGTGATCAGCGAGGGGAGGATAATTCATCTCATTTTAAAATATGTGCAAGGTAGGTCACATAGGTAGTGTAAGTCAACCCATCCTTTTCTGTTGCATAAAGTTATCCTAAACAACTGCACCCAGCAGCACTCTACCAGCCCATGGAGGTACAAGCAATTCATAAACTCTGACAGTTTTGTTACCCACCTCAGCTCTGGTTTACTTACTAATAAGGTTATAGACAGTAGCAGATGCTATTTTGTGTTTTCCCTACATTTTTTTTGTCCTACCTGCAAGCTCCGGTTCTGTCATTCACCCCTTCCATTGTGCAGGGATCTATGTGTGAGGTCTTAAAGCAGACTTGAGTCTACTACGTGCAGATTGCACTCATCAGCACGCATGATCAAACTTTAGAAACCAGTGGCAACTTTTTTGTGAAATAGAAGCTAATTTTCTCCCGTAGGAAAATTTTTCCACCAGTATTAAATTGGTAGAAAGAAGCCTTTCAGATGCGAATGTTTTATATATAAAAGGGGAGCATTTGGGCAGAATATTTCAGCCGATTCAATTAATATATTTCAATCTAGTAATCACAGGTTGATGGAAAAGCATTGGGAATGGGGAGCTGCCTTAAGTTTTTTGATTCCCCTGAGTGTAAACCGGCTCCACCTGCCCACAACTGGGGCCACCTGGGCTGGTAAAGCCCAGCGAGGGGGCCTGAGCTGACTAACACAGCTGAATATTGCCATTTGTAGTCCTTTTAAAAAATTAACTGTCTCAGTATTCAATAATCAGATAGCATAAAGACCTCTAATGATCTGGTATTCTTCATTTTTATTTCTACATCAAATAGGCACCAGCGCTGAGCAATGTATTGTCACAGTTGTGAGTAATGACCCTGAAAAGTGGACACTTTCCTAATTTGCTAAAAATAAGATTTTACATCTCTATGAAAGCGGTCTCTCTCTCCTTTGGATGATTAAATACTGCGCTGAGATGTTACGTGACATTAACATACAGAATGAGAGAGAAGTCTCTATTTAAACAGAGCGGACAGACTTCCTAAAGTTCAGTCTTTAATCCTTAAAAAATTTCATGTACAGTGGTCTCAGAGGGAGAATATAAAACATGAACAGTAGAGTCATAGTCGTAAAATAAAGCAAGTAAAAGGGCTTAACATTGGGACTATGAAAGCAGTTTTCAAGCAGTCCTTATTGAAATCAGTTTTTAATCTGGCAAAAGCAGAGCATACATTTACAAGGTTCTATATAAAAGGACTGAAAATACTGTGAAATAAAAAGCCCCATAGTTTAGCCAGTGTGTTACTGTTTGCTTTTATGAGAATTTTGTCATTGACAGAACAAATACTGTAAGCACGTCCTAATTTTTCCTTCTACTTGGGAAAATAACAAAACACAGAAATAATTATTTATTTTTCCTCTGCCTGTTCATTCTGATAGAGCTCTCTATCTCTCTTCGAGTTATTTCTCTTCAGTCTTAGTGATAGATGGGACTTTATAGGGAGCAGTCATAAAGCTCTCATAGCTTGTTTGTTGCATATTGCAATTTAAAAGAACATTGTATCATAATAAACATTCATGAAAAATTATATATACTGATCAGTTGTACTAACAAGTATTTGTAAAATAAATCTTAAAATTCATGTACGTCTGGTACTTTCAGTGGATTCTGTTTGCCGGACTGTCGTGCAGGGATTTTATTTAATTTTCTTTAGTATTTTTTTTTAATTCAGGTTTGATTATTTTTAGACTTACTTTCCCATACAATTTGAAAGTGTATCATCCACCTACCCACCCACCCACTCATCCCTCCCTGCTTCCAAAGGCACTAAAAATGTGATTTCTGTATGAGTATCTCCACTGAATTCCAGGGGGGGGTCTTTCCGTTTACCCTGCTGTATGCTGCGTGGGCATTACTCAGCGGTACGACGTGGATGCAAACTCAGATTCTGACCTGTGCAGAACACATCCATTTTAGACAACTTGGCTGTAAGGTCTAGTTATTCGGAGAAGTCAAACAAGATATGTTATATCGTTATGTTCTCTCTAATGAAGTTAATCTCCATTTTCCAATTAGGCTTTTCTTTTTTATCAGTTCACACAGTTAATAATATCTACAATTACTAATATAAATTTTAGTTAATAGTGTCTATTAACAACTGACTTTGTAAGAATTTATCTCACATTTAAATATCTGCGGTCATAGTAACTGAAATAATTTAGGACTAAATGAGTTTTCAGCCTTGAGCATTTGATAGATTGCGTTATTTCCTTTTTGTTATTTATACAGCATCATAAGTACGGATGGTACTTTGTCAGGAGCTCGCAGTTTAAATTACACCTAACGCACAAGTATTTTATGAGGATCATAAACAATATATAGGAGAGTGCTGGAGTTTTTCATTCTTGTGCAGTATTCTTGACAATTTCTTTTTAATTTAATTAGCAGAGATGGTCTCTGGAATGATGGCCAGGGAGGAAGACCAGTGATGGAACGCTGACCAAAAGCTGACAACTTTGAACAGAATTTGCGTACACCAACATAGGCAGTGCACAGGTTTGATACCTACACGGATCTCTGAATCATGTTTTTCTGTGCTGAATGTATGTCCAAAAAAAAAATCATTTTTCTTTTTACAGTTTTGTTCAATTTTTTTTTTTTTCAGTTTCAAGGGGAATTTCGCACATAAGGTTTAATAAGGCAAAAGGAAGATCTTCAATTTGACCCATAAACCATCCTATAGCTAGTTAAAATTATACAGAACTTAGTAAATATACACCTGATGAGAAATGGCACTTAATACGCATGCAAATGTCTTTTTCATGTGTCACTCACCTGGCAAGGTATCTAATGGCTGTAAAGAGGCCAGAAGCAGTGGACAC
>RSEF01000006.1:36548703-36560633 GCA_003993805.1 Himantopus leucocephalus | reverse complement strand
TTTTTTTTGTCAAATGACTAACTCAGATCTTCACCAAATGAAATCAGCGTTTCTGAAAAGTTTGCAGTTATACTGCCTCATAGAGCATTTGCCCTTTCAAAGGCATGAACGTGTTCATTAAAGCTGGCTACCCAGAAAGCTCGGATCCCTTATCTCCTTCAGGGGTACAGCTCATATGCAATAAAATATCAGGATCAGTGAAACTGCAAAATGTTTGTGCTTTTCTCAGGTTGTACATTTGTCCCACAGACATTACCATCTCCTTCTAAACTGAATTCAGAGCAAAACACCTTGTTAAATCAAATCTATACATAATATTTGAAAAATTATGTCTAATCTTGCAGTCTGTAACTAAAGAAAGTTATTGCAAATAAAACCATTGCAAAAGCTGCATTGAATTTCTTCTGGCGAAATCCGACATTAGCAATAAACCACTGTAACAATGGGCAAGATTGCAAAAGAAAAGCGAGGGGACATAAAATCTCTATTTTCTTCACTATAGCATTATTCTATCTCAGTATTGCATACGCATCTGTTGAACTTATCTATAATAGTCCCTTCAATTCCTTTCTGTTGATTTCTTGCTCTCCTTTAACAATAAATTAATTTTCTTCCTCTTCTGCATCCAGATATAAGGGTGGTAAGACAGAGTACTTTTTTTTTTTTTTCTGAAAAACTGCAAAAATTACAGTGTATTAATTCATTGTACCCAGTACTTGCCTAAATACAGAAATATCCACCATGAGGGGCCACACCAGCGGCTGCCACTCTGTAACGTCAATGGCTGAGGAGCTCTTAGCGCTGAGTTCTTTGCACCATGGATTTCTCTCGAAATCTTTCCTTCCGTACCCAGACCATGGCTTTTGCCAGAAGATACTGCACCTTTCCAGCCTGAAGGTAAGACCTCTACGCCATAACGTTCAACTGCTGGACGTATTCAACCAAAAAAAGCAAATTCAAAAGATGGGTCGAGCATCCATGACGCATAAGCTGACCAGGTGCTGGAAATTGCACCTTCTCCATGGTCTACTCCAGGAGTGTTTTAGGAGCCCTCCGTGAAATGGGGATGGGGACTCATATTGCAAATTGTGTTTGGGTGGGTGCTGTTAGTGCTCGGCCGCTGCGTTGCTGCCAGTGGACAAGACTGGAAACATCTGTGAAAGACAGTAGATGTAAATACAGCAAAGGAGCACCAGAAGAAATGTCAAAGTCCTACCAACTCTACTCCCTCACCCAACTTCTATTTTAGCTTAAAATGTAAGAAATAATTTACTTAGCAAATATGGAGGCCAATTCATAAAGTATTTATTTCCCCTTACCTTGGTGTTTAAGGTGGCTCTATTTTTTTTCCTCCAATTTCCAGGCAGGGGAACAGACAGCTAACATTCTACTGAATGAAAGAAATATGAAGCATAAAATTGCCAGAGAATCTCTAATGTACATGTTCAAGTCATCAGGCTTCAGTTCTTTTTACGTGTAAGGACTCTGACTATTCTTGTGTTTGACTGACGTTAGAGGGTTTAAAAAATATTTTAAAGGACAAAACCTAAAATAACTTTTATATATTTCACTCAAAGTAACCAGAAATATTTTACAGAGTGATGAAGATATTATATTTCCTTATCCTAATGGGAAGGGTCCTCCAAAACAGACCTCTTAATATTGGCTACACAGAGGAAAAAAATATTAATTTTAATGTCCCTTCACTATTTCACTCTGCCTTATCACCTTCACTTGATGCTCACAAAAATAAAATGGTTATGGATGTGGCAAAAAAAAAATCCTTTTAGTATTTCTCATAAAATGAGATGCATTAGGCTCTCTCAGAGTCTCCTAACGGTTACAATAGAGAGAGGCAGCCTGAAGCCCCAGACTAATTTTGCAATAGGTATGCAATACAATGAGAACACGAAACAAAGAAAGAGCCGGAAGGAGGATAAGATGATGATGGAGTCCTTCCTCGGTATATGATGTTCTTTTGCCCATTCCCAAGAAACAAGGAAGAAAAGTCTTGTAAAAATTGTCAGCAATATGAAAGCACATTATCTGGGACACTAAAGAAAAAAAGATCATAACTTTTGCTCCGTATCCTGTCTATTCCCCTGGTGTCAGATGATACAACTTGAAAATACTCTTTTTGTTTTATTACTTGGAAAAGTGGAACAAAGTTACAAATCTGAAGTTTTAGGTAACCATGTTTTACAAGAAACTTCTTCTAATGATATTTTTGCTTATAAATGACCTGATGTGCAATATGGCATTCCCTTCCTGGGCGCATGGGGTACGGGTTTGCTCCTGGGATGCTCTAGGAGGTGCCCAGCAGGCAGATGGGGCTGCCTGTGCCGGGGTGGGCTTGGCCGGAGGGGAAGGGATGCAGTTGGGGTTCCCTTCTGCTCTGAACCCCAGAAAGGGGCCTTTACACGCTGGTCTACCGGAGGGTGACATAAATGGATGTGAGGAAATCATTTAAGCAAAG
This sequence comes from Himantopus leucocephalus, assembly GCA_003993805.1. Taxonomy (NCBI): domain Eukaryota; kingdom Metazoa; phylum Chordata; class Aves; order Charadriiformes; family Recurvirostridae; genus Himantopus; species Himantopus leucocephalus. Next base: position 36,558,157 of record RSEF01000006.1, on the reverse strand, counting down.
AGTACGTGAAAAATACATAAACTACAGAGCTGAAAAGATTCCAGTGCAAATAATATTTGCAGAACTGAGAGGTGACTGCTGGAGGTGGGGGAGCGCTGGGGAAATCCATCAAGGGGCAGCGTTAGGGAAAAACACGAACGCATGTATGAGTTGGCAAATATGCAACTGTCCGTAAGAACCAACTCAGATCTCAATAGACCTGAATATCCTTCAGCCTCCAAATAATTCATTTAAATCATTTCAATGTCTTCATTTTTTTTCCCCCAAGGGCTGACTATTCCAAAGCTTCAGACAAAACCCACTACGTGGAAGAAAACCCCAAACCCGTTAAATTAGCCGCCCTTGCCCACGCAACAGTTTTTCCTCACATTGTACATCTTAGGAATATCGGAAAATACTAAACTATGTGCTGTAGCACAAAATCTGACAGGGGCAGCTGGGATGGATTTCGCGGCTGGTGTGAGGGTCGGGCACGGCGCTCCAGAGAAAAGGTGGGGAACCAGAGCAAGGCGACGGATCATCTGGCAAAGGTTTTGTTTGCCGCTTTGCAGAGGCTCTTAGGTTGGTGTGTACGAGAGTGCGATACGGAACTGCTGTGGACCTCCCAAACGAGAGTTAGAGAGGCTGAACTCTTTTGCAGATGCAAGGCAGTGGTACGTGAGCCTGAGGTTCAGCGAGCGTGCAATTATGTGTGAGATTCGATTATGGGCTTTTGAAGGCATCCCTTCTTCATTTTGACCAGTATTTATATAACATCTGCATGATATATATAGTTCTTCCTGCTTACTAAACTAGAAGAAAAATCCCCATCAGAATAAAACATTCCCCTGGAATTTGATTCCTGATGCATTTTTCTTATGTAAACAGCTTCTGGGAAGGGAATAATCTCCGGAAGGGGGTTACTTTTCTTTCCACATTGATTTAAAAGAAGGGGCGAGAATTCTTCAAAATACAATTCATCATTTCCTTAACCATGGCTCTGACATGCTCTCCTGAGAAAACACACACTCATTCTATCATTTCACATCAAGCCTGACACTTTCAAATCACATTTCACTGTCACGCATTTTGCCCAAGCATACACTCCACAATGTATTTTGACAGAAATGTATTTCCGACCGCTTTTCACGAGGCGGTCATTACCAATGGCTGCAGTCCGTAGGAAACAGGGGTCACGGTGATCCGGTGACGGCGGGACTGTCGCGCTGAGGATCAGAGGAACAGCACAGGGTCCCATTGCGTTCTGGCTAGGAGCCCCTCTCAAAGGAGAATTTATTAAAGCCATGCAAAAAGGAGTATTCAAACCATTAAGTTTTCATATAATGTACACCGATGTACTACTTATGTGTGTTAGCATTGTAAATTTTCTCCCCTTTTGCAAAAGAACATGCTTACAAATGTAAATTGTTTGACCTACAAAGCTTATCGTCGTATGTATACAAGGATAGACAAGCGGAGAGGAGCAGAGATAGTGGACCACACTAATAAAGTCCGTTGATGACAGAAGCTAAGATAAGGACATAAGCTGGTATGACAGAAATAATTTCAACCTGCCTCCTTGTTCTATATCGCCGCGTTTGAAATGAGGAGGGATTTCCAGGAGCTGCAGATGGATTGCTGAAATGTTTGCGGTAACAACATTTTGCATATTACCTTCTACTCCCGTGCACTTAAAGGGATTAAATGCTTCCATAAATAGGGAATTGGGGAACCGAGAAGTAACGTGATTGCTGCAAGATGAAGGGCCCTTGATCGGGAAACAGTGACTTGGGGAAAAGGCCAGGAACGGAGTTCCATTTTTGGACTCAGTCCTATGCTCAGCCACTGCACGGTGCTTCCTTCTGCCCCCGCTGAGCGCTGCACTCCAGCCACGCGGGAGAGGAGGAGTCCCTTCCTCGCCGTGCAGGACAGCCTTTTAATGTCTCACTTTAATGCGCTTTTACAATGGAAAATCTTTCCCTCAGCTACTTCTGATTAGTACTTTTTGTCTTCAACAATAGCACCTATTATGGTGAATGGAAACCTTTATTCAAGGGATATATATGTGGCCCACAGATTAAGCACACACTGATCATAAATATAGTTTATGATCTAAAGTAAGTTTTTTAAATGCAATTCATTAGTTAGCTTAACACATTGTCTGAGTTATTTTTCCTTGAAGATATTTAACGTTTGTTTTTTTTTTTTTAACAAATAGGAACATTCATATTGAAAGAATGAAGTGAAATAGTATGCTTGTGTTTCAAATCTCTTTTTGCTCTAGTTACTGATTTTTTTACAAATACTTCTAGAAAGCTATAAATTAAAGAAATCTCCTTAAGCGAGGGACTAATATTGTTTGACTTGAGAAAACTGAGGAGAAATGATAATAAAAAGGGAGCTATCTTTTGAGGCGGATCCACAGCCGTGGTCAGTAGGAGATGCTTCACCAGAGAACTTCAGATAATTCTGGCGTGCACCAGAGGAGGAGGCCGCCTCAAGGACACAGGGAAAACAGAAATAGAGACAAAGCATTAAATGTTCTTTATTGTTAAGTTCTCTCCAATACTCACTTGTTACAATTTTCCCGATTTTGCTTGGTTTTTATTCTTTTGACTGAAAAACTGGAAAATATTTTTTTCCTAAAAATCTGTTATTCAAATGTGTGCAGAGTTGAGAAAGATAAAAGACTAATGGAGAAAGCCATCGTCTGGGCAATGGGACAGATATTTACAGAGAAATGAGGTTTCTAAGACCAGACCTCTGAGGTTAAAATTTATCTGTTCTAAGTGGCCAGTGGCAGGGAAGTGCTAGGTGAAGAAAATGAAGCTTTTGGGGAAAAGGTGTTTCAATATCGTGACTTTCAGATGGTGGCAGTGTGAAACGAGGGCTGGTTCGTTCCCCAGGTGTGAGCTGGGGTTGCCCCAGGGTGGAGGTCCTGCCTGCCCCGCAGGTCCCCGGCATGGGTTGGCTTTTCGGGTGTAATTGTGGACATCAGTGTAAGACATCATCCAGATACTGGTTGTTTCACTCCAAATATAGTCTAATTGTCTAGGCAGGATTTGTTCTTCGTCTACACCAGCTCCCCCGAGTTACAGTAAATAACTGCATATTCTCATTTTTGTCTTGGCGGATGGGATAAAGCATGTCACACCTTCTTAACCAGTAAGTACTGTGGGCTTAAGTGTATAAGCTCAGCTCATTCTTCATTATTCTTCATTATATTCCTTTTCTTCTGTTATTCCTATCAATGCGACGTGAGCTTGTGAAGTATCCAAACCCAAGTTTTTACAGCCACGTTGTCATTCTTCTGCGCAGACAGAAATTACCGTACACGGTGCGTGGCAATGTACAACCAGGCATTTAGGCTTTAATTCTGCCTTTGAAACAATTTGATCATAAAGGATTTCATGCACATGAACATATTTCTTTGTACAGGAAAGAATAAAAAATACAGACTGTGTTCTAGCATCATGGTCCTCTGCTGAAACACCGCTAAACAAGCGAACACACTAAACTGTGCCTATAATAAGCACAAGCTCTTGATCTAAAAAACAACAGCAACCAGCTTTTTAGATTCCAGTTAATTATTAAACGACCCATGAAGATTTTGAATGCATGACTGGCTTTTATGAGCTTATCTGATAGACTGAATTTCTCTGTTTAGTTTCTATAGATAACTTCAATTCTCTTTTCTTGAAAATATATCTTCATGGATAGTTGAGAACATGTGTTCGTTTTGAATAAGGTATACTTTTATGAGGCATGACAGAGAAATGATTGCTCCAGAAATGTTAAAAGTAGAATAAGAGGATTGCAGATAAGTCCATTTTTGGCACTAAATAAAGGTCAAATTCAATTATGATTAGAGGCTATTAAGAAAATGCTGTAGGCAAAGGAAACACATTGGCCAATATACTTAGGAAAACCAGGTGTATAATCTGATGGTCCGTACAACCAAAACACGTTTTCACTAACAGGTTTAAAAAAACCACATTGGGCTTGTATGTAAATGTTTTCCAACCTTCTAAGCCCAGTTTCAAGAAATCCATAGAGGTCTGTTGTTCCTGCTTTCTACCTATGGTCCGTTCCCCTATTTTTTTTCATTGCACTTATAAAAAGAAGTGCCAGTACCGACGAGATATTTATCACACAGCTCTGATTGCCATTTCTGGGCAAGGATACCAAAAAGCTGCTGATGCTACTTTGTGTGTTGTGCGCTGTCCCTGATGGTGTATAGCTTAATTCGAAAAAGCATGTAATTAAGTGTGTGTTAATTTTTCATTTCCATAATGAGCTTTTATAATTCTGTACAGAGCATGAAAAAAACATTTCCAAAATAGAAGTGATTTACATCGCAGGCCTTCCTGTGGATTGATTGCCGCTCTCACGGAGTTGCTGGCAGATGAGCAGCGTCCCTTCACCGCAGAATTACTTAGCGGCGCTATCACAGACCTCGGTCCTACTCCATTACAGCAGCTCTGTCAGAGGGACCCCCTTATCTACTGCTGCTAGGTTGATGGGCATGGCTAAGAAATGAAATCTCCAACGATAGAAGAAATGGAATAACTGGGTTGTAAATAAATCCATTTCGGACACTTAAGGAAGGCTATATTCTGTGATTATTTCTCCAGAAAAGGAATTATTTTTTCTTCAGTAACTGCAGCCTGTGAAGTAGGGAATAAAGTGAACCCAAGTCCTAGGTGAGACGACAACTGGCATATAGTCAGAGTTGCAGACTACAATGATTAGCACATAATTACTCTTCTGATTATTTTTGGGGGGGTTCACAATCAAACACCCCTCCTGCCTGCGCAAAGTCCTGTTGAAACCAGTGAAGTACATTGCCAATAAAAAATGAGTGTTCTCCAAAGTCACTATTGGGAGCCTTAGTGCTATTTAAGTATTGTAAGTACTTGTTTTGATACAAGGAATATTTTCAAAGGCAGTTATGGGAATAGAATATGCTTGCAGAGAAAGATGGGTTATGTATTACCATAGCTACCTCAAAAAATCATTTTCTGCGAAAGTACATTATGCTTAAAAAACTGGTATAAGATAGGATAGAGACGTATACGCGTGCTTTCCTCTTTTGGTACAACACTCTTACCTTGCTCATCTCCAGCAGACCAGTAGGTAAGTTTGGTCCTCCGTCTTTTTACACCTTCAGATATTATTACTCTCTGACTCTGGTCTTAAATATTGAGCAGATTCAAATGGCGATCAAGTTTCAAAGTGATAGAGATGTGTGAGGAAGTATTTTAAGTTGATTATGGGAGTTCTTAACAGGAAAAAGTGGAAGTTTTGTGTGATTTACTGAATAATAGGTTGCACATATTAAATGGCCTTGGATCGAGCAAGAGTCAGACCTGCTACTCCAGGAGTTCACATCAACTCAGCTGCATCAGGCAATGCCGAGTCCACACGTGAAAAATCTGTAGACAGCAGCTGAGGAAGGACATAAAGTGCTTCTGAACACGGGAACATGAATCTGTAGGAAACAGGCATGGCCGATCGGGGCTGCACGGTTGTTCCTGTTGCGGTATCTCACCTTGTTGTTTACTGGATGATAATAAGCACATATTTAATTACCGTAAGCCTGCACTCTTGGCCCTCTGCTACTCTACTGGCTGTAAAATGCTTTCAAAGCAATGTAAACGTTCTTCTTTGGACAACAGAATAAAACTAGCAATTTGTTACAGATGAAAAAGAACTTCTAGTTTCTGACCCTGTGGTTTGCTGGTACAAATAAATAAATGATTTCATATTCATGCTTCAAGGTATCCTCATTCTCTTCGAGCAAATGTTGAAGCTGTAGTTATAATGGGAACAAAGCTCCACCACTTTCCTGAGCCTTTATCTGCTTTTTTTCCCCTGCCATCGTTACTATAATACAGATATTTTAATGCTCTTTAAACACTGGTCTTCCTTTTGATTTCCCATTGATCCTAATGTCTAAATCCATACCTGTTTCAGTGAGGTATAGCTTAATGTATATTGATAAATCTATATTTTTACAAACCGTTATCCGAAAGAAAACTAAGTTTAATGTGATGCATAGCTTTATGTTACGGTTTTATTTCTGTGTAAATAACAGTGGAGCTCAGGACACTTTGCTTAACCTGCCTGTATGCTCTCATTTCACAATTGTGTTCACACATTATTCTTATGTTCTGCATGCTTCATGAGTAATGAAAAAAAGTAAGCCAGATATGGATCCTTCTTCTACATTAAGATGCAGGATTTTCATTGCTTTATTTTCTGTTGTAGAATGTGGCAAATTTTCAGCATGTAAATAATCTTCTTTGATTTGTTTGGTGCTTAAATATCTTCTGGCTTGAGATCTTAACATGTAAGGACACAAGTCTCTTGTTCTTAATAGCATTGATGTCAACTGCGAATTTATTTTTCTCTAGGATGAGATTTTCTTAACCAAGAGAAAGACCAAAGAAGTCCCATTTCAAATGACACTGAGGGTACATGGCCATGGCCATGACGGGCCATGGCACCACTGGTGCTGCACATGGTGGGAGCGAGAGCAGAGCAAGCATCCTTGGAGTGGCCCAAAGAAGGATTCTGCCCATGAGTTTTCTTCCTAACACAGCTATTTGGACATAGGATAAAATTCTGTTTAAGGCTGTCTAACATATTTCCAAATGTACTTTCCATCCCTGGAAGTGTCTTTGTTAAATCTTATTAAACTCAGCCTCAACAGTATCTTGTGGCAAAGAGACATAAATGCCAGCTATGCATGAGATGAAAAATTAATTCTATTTTATTCATAATTTCAATGAATTTTCATCAATTAGGACTTTAGGCAAGGCATAAAAGGAGATTGGAAAACGCAGAAGTACATATTAACATGCTGGGGCTGAAATTAACTCACAAACTACTTACCTAATTATTTTTCTGAGTTACAAACATTGGTTTGAGTTTAGAGAAGAGAAGAAGGAGCCTTTTCTGTTCCGAATTCCGGCAAATGGGCTAATCTCCCAAAACATGGTACACAACACGTTTCTAAGAAATAGCTTAAACCAGAGGAGAGCAAGAATTTGATCCAGAGCAAATTAAAGTCAAGAAACAGACATGCCTGAAAGGTAGGGGTGGTTTCAAACCAACCACCCTCTTCTTCCCTCCAGGGCTCAGGGACCCACGGAGCGGTGACCTGGAGCAACACAAACTTTCCACCCTGCCTATGGAGAAACCCCTCCGCTGATGCACAATGGCTATTCCAGCTGCTAAACCCATGAATTGCACCGTGGCTGGCTTATAGAGAAAGGTGCTGCTGGTGCAACGCTTGTTGTACATGTGCACCTACTCACATGGCGTATGCTTGCAAAAACATTTTTAAAAACATTTTGCAACAGGGCCTATGTAGACAGGGAAAGCTGCTGAAACAGCTCGACCACCCCCATCACGCAGATTAAAGTCGTTGAGAGGAAACTCCATGACCTCGTGCTCGTGGCAGCCAGAGTCCTGTGGTGCTCCACAGCCTCTCTCCTCACTTCACCTCCCAGACCCAGTCCATGTGCCCCGTTCAGGTATTGCCTCTGTATGTGAACAAGATGGGGGTGTTTTGGCCAAGTCTGGATTCTCTAAAGGGGCAAAACCCTCCACATAACAGCTCCCTCATTTTTCTGCCTCTTGGAAGGGGAAATTTTGGCCAAGTAATGGACAGAAGCCCCCAGGCAGGACAGTTCAGGTCCTGTGGCTTGCTACAGCTGGACATGCTGGCTTCAAAATGCAATGTGATGCTCCATGGACATTATAACCCTGAGAGATGCTATTTCGGAGTAAAACTTGGTAAAACAGCCCTGAATCTTATTTTCTGAATGGGGAAAATAAGCTATTTACCCTAAGGGCCAGCACTTCCCCTAACTGCAAAAGGGCCGTACCAGTCAAGTCCCTAGCACTGCCATTGCAAGACCTTATACCATCAGCATCGATCCGCTGCTACGTGTTCTTCGATAATTCAGTCTTCAGTAACTGCCCATTATTATTGTCCAATTTCCTGCTAGAATGACCAACTATAGCTGCATTTTATATCTTATTCTTTCAGTCTATGAATCTGTGCTGCTTTTCATGTTGTTTTTTAAATCTGATTAATAGGTTTAAGCTCTACATTTATATTATCTTGTCTAACACTTGCTTTTGTCGTATCAATCAAGTAACTTAAGGTAGTCTAGTGCAGAGGAGCTTATTCTTCTCAGCGTTATTTACTTCTAGCATTTTTCATCCTTGCTGCTCTTTACGACTTATTTTGCTCTAAAGGTTATGTGGATAGCCTGTTTTAAGAAGTAGTGTTTTAAGAACTACTTAAACAAGATGCCAGCTGTGTAATATTTTATCTAGACTTTAATAATAGCAGTGGAGAACCAGTTCTCCCTTCCTTGATGCCGGGAACACCCACGCGTCGGTTCAGTTCTGCTGTAACCCATGTACAGGACCATTGCATATGCAAACACGGAGGTAGGGCAGGCAATTTATATATTGTCAATGAAAAGCAGAAAGGGGTTTTTTTTTTGGACGTACTTGTGTTATCTTTCTCTGTAAATTGGACAAAGAAAGGCATAAGCTTCTGTGATGACAATGACTAAAACATACCCTAAACAAGGCTTTGTGATGGTTACAATATACTGAAAATGGCAAGGAAATGGCAAGACACATTTCCTAATGGCCATACATATTAGGATTCCTTCTCTTCTTACTCAAATGCGTGGCATATAACTTTACAACATAGTACAACATGCAGCGCCATAAATAAAAACAATTCTGAATGTTGGTGCTTCATTTCATTTTTAAATTACAATGAAATGAAAGTGAATTTAATCACCCTATCCTGTTTTATAACAAATAAAGTCATTGTGATTAATGTTACTGCACACAATACCAAATTAATTTAAAATTAAATTGCTCTTGCAGTAAGTTAAGTATCTACAACCAAAGCTGGCAGCCCTTTCTGAAATGGCACTCCGACTAAAAGGTCACTCAAATTACTGATACCGGACAAGGTCCAACACAAGGGGACGAGGCAGAGCCTGGACAGAAAGCTCGAGCGAGCTCAGGAGCGATTCCGTTTCTAGACAATGGAAATTTTCAAATGGATCCATCTGTATATTTATTAATGAGTGGAAGTGGACTAAGAGTGCATGCATTTCTAATTCGATTAACAGATCACAGCAGCAATTCTTAATTTACCTCTTTGGCCGCATTCTGCTTGTGGTTTCAGCACTGTCAGGTCCATCATTTTTCTGCATTTAATGGTAGGGTTACTGAAAGTTAACAATTTTAATAATTTATCCTTCCTATTGAGATAGAATATGTGAATATTCCAAGCACAAATACAGGCTGGGTGGAGTATGGTTTGAGAGCAGCCTTGAGGAGAAGGACTTGGGGGTGTTGTTGGATGAGAAGCTCAATGTGATGAGGCACTGTGCGCTGGCAGCCCAGAAAGCCACCGGCATCCCGGGCTGCA
>RSEF01000006.1:36515762-36548603 GCA_003993805.1 Himantopus leucocephalus | reverse complement strand
CTGGTGGGAGGTGTCCCTGCCCAGGGCAGGGGGGTGGAACTCAGTGAGGTTTAAGGTCCCTTCCAACCCAAACCATTCTGTGATTCCATGAATATGTGGAGGTGGTGGGATTCTGTCTTCTGCCCTTACTTGCTGTAAATGAATGTCTCACCTGCTGCAGTGCAGCTCACTGCATCAAGTCTTATTCTTAGCAAGAAAGAGTTTGTAAATCTGAAGCTGCCCAACATTTTTGGTACCTGTGGGCACGTTGTAAATACACTCAGACCAGCAATGGTTAAAGCAGTTTACAAAATTGAATTCATGCATGGTAATAAAGAATTCCTCCTCCATTTTGAACCAAAACTTTGATTAAAAGTGCAGAAGATATAGTTGTTTTGTAAAGTATTTTTGATTCATTAACAGCAACTAAATAATTTTGAGGGCAGATTTAGAACCGATTTTGGTTTGAAATCAACTTCATCGCTCTCACCACAGGAAAGGCTGTGGTGAGCTCTGGGATTCAGTGAGGCATTTTGGTGGGACAACTCGGATTGTTAACCAAGGTTGTTTTGCGAGCAGGCAGCTCAAACGCCTCACTTTGCTCCTCCCGCCGCATTTCATTAGCCCCCAAATCTAAAAACACTACGACATAACATTAATTCAGAGCAAACAAAAGCGAATGAGCCCAGCTGTATCTGAATTTCTGCAGTCGTTGTTTCCCCAGGGACCAGAAGCAGAACAACATGAGCTGTGATACCAACCCTACTTTCTGGGAAGGAACGGTCGTCCTCTGCCACCCCATCTGCACAGCTCGCTCCTTCCCCTGGGACAGAGCTGCCTTTGTTCGCTGAGGGAAAACACAGAGTCATTTTTTTGTACTGGGCTTCGTAATACACTGTAAATTGTTTGAGAAAGAGTAAACTTTTTCAGAGATTCTAAACAGGAGATTTTTTTTTTTTTCCCAGAGATTCGAAGCAGTTTGCGGAATCTTTCAAGGAATATGCTTGTCAGAGATACAAAAGGAAAGTATTTTCAGGGAAATAGGTTGGACAGAAAAACTCCTAAATACGATAATGACTGTTTCTGAATTCACTTGAAGATTAATGTGAGAGCAGCAAGAGCAAAGCTTTTCCTACCTCTTTGTTTTAGAGTACTCAGTAGTTTTAGTGTTTATGGCTGATCCCCTCCAGAGGATAAAATCTCCACATTTTCTATTCAAAATGCTTAAAGTGTTAGACATTTTTAAAGATTTCTGTTCTTTAAAAGGCAAAGACAAGCACGAAAACATGGAAGTGACTCTCATTTTATGGTAGTCATATACACTGAAACTGTTCACAATTTATTTATCTGACAAGAAGCCATTACTTTTCCTTACCTGATGCATCAGGATTTCAATCATGAGCAGAACTGAACAAGCCAAGGAGGAGGTAGTTCATGCCCTCTCATGGAAATTATTATCTATCCCTTCTCTCTGTCTCTCTCGGTTTTCGGTAACAATACCCACCTTGAGCACCACGGTGTCGGGAGGTGCCGATTCACGTTATGATTCTTCCAAAAAACAAGAAACCATTGTTTCCCGATGGGTTTGGGGAGGCTTGAAGAGACTTTTGGCTGATGCACCAATTAAATAACTGCAGCTGAAGGAGACCTTGGCATCATAAAAAGCACTCCCTACTAGTTGCATTTTCTGCCTCAGGGACTCTGTTTCCGAGAAGGTGACAAACTAGATGAAGCCACATACCTGACTGTGCCCATGAAGTACCTAGAAGTAAAAAACTGCATGTCATCAGCATTTCAAAAGAAACTTAGTTATCACTTCATGAATTCAGAGTAATCTATTTTCCTGCCGCTTAATGCTTTATTGGATGCGCACGGCCCCCTGCAGATAAGCATAGAAATGCTGCATAACCTGCAGTGGAAGATCTTTCATAGCAGTGAATGTTAATCTCATTATAAAAGAGATTAAGAATTCAGAGGCATAAATATCTGGCATAGAGCACCTGTAGTTATTTTACTTTTTTAAATAATTCATTATTTAAATGCTTAAATGCATATTAAATATTTCAAGTTCTATTCCATTGCAAGAGAAAAAGACTAGATTAATCCCCAGTCACTGGAGCTTATATATATTGATTAGACACTGAAAGATACATTTGTGAAAATGCTCTTCTTTCACAGGGCGAACTAGGGAGCGGTTTGGGAGACCACACATTTTTTGGGTCCGGTGCAGGTGTAGGAGGACTAGAAAATAAAGCAGTGCCTGTCGGCCATCCCTGGGCACCCACGCAATGGATACGCCGTAGGTGACTGAGCGGCACCCGAGGTTCCCCCAGGCAGAAATGCAGAGGGACAAGTGGTCCTGTCCCGCTCTGCACCCTACTCAGAGCTTATTTATCTCAGTGAGACACATGATGGTTGCTGCGAACAAAACTTCTCTTTCCCCTGAAGCTGCTGTTGCAATGTCATTGCCCCCTCGGACATGGCTGGGCTTTAACGGGGCAATACCTCTCTTCATTTAAGAAGTAAAACCATCGCTTTGCTGACTTTTCCCTGCTCTTTGTCCAACGTTAGCCCTTGGCTGGTTTCCTCAGACACTCGGAACATAAGGACGTAGCCCGGAAACACCGCCCAAGATCCAGGGCATAATTAGAGCAGAACAAAATGCTGCATTTCACAGCTCGCAGGGAAAGCCTTTCCGTCAGCACGGAAGGGAAAAGTTTCACACGTGGTAGCCAGCCCTGGCCATTCAGTGTGTAAAAAGCACAGGGGTAAGAGAATGGTCAGCTCTCGAGGGGCAGGAAAACTCTTTTCCTTCCCTCGACGCCCTTCCGAATTAAATCAGTACACCAACATTAGTCCAAGGGCAGCTCAGGAACAGGCTGTGTAAGTCCTAACAGGCAAGTACAATGCCATTACAGAAATTACATTTATAAATTAAAATTTTTGACAGAAAGAGCAGATTCCCTCAAGTATACAAAAGCTACAATCCCAAAACTGACGGTATAGCAGATGACCCTCTCTTGTCCACTGTGCCCTGGGCTGCTCTCTCTGCCCGTGAATGGTTCCAGCACAGAAATCCCGGGGTTTTGACACCATCGACTTAAAGGTTTTATGGCACAGTATTACTGTATTTCTCCATTCGTATGACTTGTTGCTGTCAGGTTGTATTTTTCATCTGTATGTTTGGTTTTCCTAGTACATTTTCAATTTTAGCATGGAAAATAGTCTGAAAGAGCCCAATATCTATCTCAAAGCAAGACATACACCTGCATCAAATCTTGCAGCATACTGTGAATATAGCCGGAGCATACTGTGGTGAGTATACAGGCCTTTTTTGAATACATTCATTGTGGAAAAACTTGTTCTGCTGCTTCATTGTATTATCACAAATGTTTTCGCTGACTTCAACTCCTCTGATGACTCACACAGAGGCAATTGGTCTCCCAGAATAAAACACAGTTGTAGCAGTTTTTTCACATAAAAGGCAAGTGTTTCAGGGATCCTGCTTCAACGGGGTTTTATTTTTTAATGTGTATAATACATGTTCAGTATAATCTCTCATGCATTGTCTGAAAGCTCTAAGATTGTATATAAACTAGCAAGGATGATCTCCCACTGAAGCAGTCTGGAGGAGGAAGCCACAAACCTTAATAGGCCATCTAAATTTGGATGAGAAATAAATTTGTCTCCTGAGACGGCATTATCTCTATATGGTTTCTATGGTTGCTAGTTGGGGTCATTCTACTCCTCCTCATGAAGTCTCTCCCTCTGAAAAAAAATCTATTTTTTTTTTTAAATGAAGTATTACTGACATATTCATATTGTAGCATACAAGTATTTGACATGAGTGATTGACACGTTTGGAGCCACGTGACTATAACTGGACACATTTGAATTGTGAGCATTTGTAAACTGATGAAGAAATGCTACTTGTACCCTAATGCCCGTGTCTCCTGAAAAGAAAAGTGGTGCAATATTTGCAACAGGAGAATGAGAGGAGCCCTACAAAGGAGGCACTGGCTGTCTGTGACGAAAGCCAGTTCTGCCTAATGAAGGCAGCGATAGGCAAACCCTGACTTTCACTAGAGCTTCTGCAATGAAACGATTGGCTTTCTGTTTGCTTTTTAAGGTTTTTTTTTTGGAAGGCACTTTAAATGATGGCCGCTTTTTTTCATTTCGCCTGTTTAAAAGAATCTGCCTGGCTTTGGCACTGAATTCTCCCCTGTAGACCCAACGGCTGCGAGCCACGGACCATCCTCCCTGGAATTCAGCCACAGCGGCGCTTCTGCATGGTGGGGGAGAGTTTATGTCCTACAGCAGGCAGCAGAATCACAGTTCCTCTAAATGAACAAGTTTCACTCATTAACTTCATCAGCACACAGTATTAACCAAGGTTTCATTTGTCTTTTTTTTGCAGTGACCTTCTTTGCCTGTGCAATCCATTTGGGCTTGGTGCTCTAGACCTGTTGAAACTAGCTGTTTCTTGCTGTGCTTTGATACAACGCTAGCGCAAAGACACGGTGTCTTGAAGATGATGAAGTATCACTAGTAACGTAAATTAAGAAAAGAGGTTTTGTTATTGTAAAACAAAATACTTGATGAGAAATATCTATTAATACAGTTCTGTGAGTGTGTAAGGATTCAGCTGTCCTAAAAGCATCCAAGAGTATACAGAATTCGTTATTGCAGCTTTGTTACACATGAGGCTCTTTTATTAAACAATAATTTGACAAAATGTACTCTGTGTAGGAAGTTATTTCTTACTCAAGAGTATATCTTATCTTTTCTAACTGTAAGGACACTGCGTCTATTATACACACACTCGCTTATCAGTCATGTTAAGGAAAAAAGCTTTGGTAGAGTTCTGCAAAACTCCAGTGCTCTGGAGACTCTCTAAAAGACATTTAATAATTGTTTAAAACCAGAGTTTTGAGGCTGAAAAAAACAACTGCTTGCTTTGCAGTTAAATACTTCATTTCAGAGGATCTTACTCAGTGTGAAATAAGGTCGCGTCTTTGAAACCAGAGCCGTTGGAGATACCCGATAACCGTGGGACGATGGAGCGGCACCACAAACACGGGGTGAAACATGGGCTGGCCGATGCTCTCAAGGCCTTGGTAGGGCAGTGTAACGCCAGCGATGAGGATCTGCATGCCAAAATATCTCTCCGGAGCTTTAGATACAGCAGGCTTGAAAACTTTATCTCACGGTTTGAAAGTAATTGGGCAGGGAGGTTAAGTGAGTGAGTTTAACGGCAGCTCCAAAAAGCTTTCAGCACCTGAACCGAAAACAAAGAGGGTCTGTTCCTCTGCCAGGCGTCCCGACAGCACCAGCATTCCCTCTAGCATGAAGGCTTTGGGAAACTCTGCTGCATCTGTTGCAGGGAAGAGTCTTCAAGCGATGCTGAATGTGTGCTCAAGAAACACCGGGCACGATCCTCTTGTACAGCGTCTGAAGACGTTCGTATGGTGAGAACTAATTTTGTGGAAAGTAACTGAAAAAGGAAAACCAATTAAAAAAAAGTTTCTTCTGCACCTGCTAGGCACTGGAGAACAAAGACGTAACAACTAGCAAGTAGAAGGTAAAGATAAGGGTAAATTCATATTGTGGGGAAAAATATCTATCTGCTGAAATCAGAAATGTTTAGCTACTAGTAGAAGCTTCAGACACTCTAACTGATGCCACAGCAGTGTGAAATCCTAAATCATAAAAAGTTTAAATTGCATTTTTCTTTTAGATAATACTGAGACTGAGACGATGAATGTGAGATAGTTTGCATTAGTGGCTGTTTACCACCCTGGAGAAGCAAATGGATGTACAAGGGCCCATCTTTACAGCTTATTACTTGTCAAGGACCTTTCTCCAAGAGCAAGGGATTGCAGCATGAGGGTCTTGGCACTCATTTATGAAACAAGGGTTTCTCTATTTCCAAAACTTCAACGTGTCACTTCAGAACTAATTAATTTTCCTATCCTTTAAAGTTCTCGAAAGAAAATAAACAACATCAGAAATATAGATGCTTTTACTATGGGTCCTTTGTTTCACTTCTGCATATCTAATAAACTTTCAGATATACCGTATGTCTCAAACAAAACAAGTCCTCTCATGTTTGGGAGAGATTATTCTCACAAAAGAGAATCGCTTTGTCAAAACAATGAGAATAAGAAAGTTTTCAAGATTAAAATGTCAGGGAGATAAACACATTACTTTGAACCGTATTTGTATTCCATAGCTAGTTCAAACACTCAGGCAGTTATCTTTCAAAAAGTAAACATGCATGAAATCTGATCAGCTTTTTATTGTACATGGAATAAATTATGCAAGGCATTGTACTAGACTCCTATATGGCTCATTTACACATCTTTTGATAAATGTAATATGCAGATTCCTGGTCCTTTGTGAGACATTAACCTTCGTGCATATTGATGCTGTTATTCTGAAAGATGACAGGCATTCAAAGACCTTTCTGCGTCTCTCTGAAAGCAAGCAAGCCCCCTTACTAGGGAGGGACTTGCTCAGCGATGTACAAATGAACTTTCTTTAGACTTCAGCCTCGTCGTAAATTTTCTTCTCAATGTCAAAGAATTAAGGGTTTCAAGTAATTTTTTATAGTGGTATGAAGTGGTCAGGATAGAAGGCCGGCAGTTAGTGCACAATCAAACATTATTCGGAATGAAGTCCGTCCTAATTCACCAGCCACAGGAATTAGTGGAAAGTTATTTTACTTCTGCTGGATGATAGAAATTCATGTTGAATGGCTAAACTCTTGGAAGATAAATGATTTGGGATATTTATCTCAATTTCAGACACACAGCGAGGCTATTTTTCAGAAAGGGAAGTACTCCTTAAGCATCTCAATTTGGCACTTCATACGTGAAGTGACAATCCCTGCTTGTGAAATGCTGGCGAAGAGAACCACTGGAAGCTTTTCACAAGTACCTGTGTAGCAGTAGTTTTTGCTAATACCTTGTCTGATGGGGCTACAAAGCACTATAGGCATGTCTTGCTACAGAACATTTGCTGATAAATAGGATTGAAATCATGGGTATGCTCGTTTTATGCAAAAAAAAATGTTCCCTTTCCTTATTTGGCAGCAAAAAAAAAGAATCTAAGGGTTAGAATCTAAATCTCTAAAGGTGAGGATTCGTAGACTTTTATTTTGAAAGACGAAAATCCGAAGGAAATCTGAAGGATTGCATTTCTATTCTTATTTAAAGTCAAAGCTGGAAGATCTTTTGGCAAAGGGGGAAAAAAAAATAAAAAAAGCAGCTTTTCGTGACATGTACTGTTCCTTGCTTGGGTTAATTATTGGGTCAGAGCACTTTTCAAACATCGGCCCACCTGCTGTCCTGAAGGGCAGCGCAGCACACTGCAGTCAATACCGTGTTCGCGCTGAAAGGTCCATTTGTCTGCGCCTCCGACTGCGGGTTTTAATAACCTTGGCTGGATGAGCCGCCCGGGGAGGTGTTGCTGGAGGAGCGATGGCACAACCTGCTAACGGGCTCCGTGGCCTGGGGGCTCCGCTGGGTGGTGGGTGCATGTCCTCACCCGCGGCTGGGGTCATCGCTGTGCTTAACCCATCCGTCACATTTGGGTAGCAGAGGAAGCGTTGAGGTGGTAATATCAGCAGTAAAACAGAATGAGGTTGGTAAACCGGGAAATTTCCTCTCGGTTTAGCCTATCCTGTGGGATGAGCCCAGCATGTGTGGGCTGGTGGACGCAAGGGGAGTGGGAGTTTGCCGGGTTGCACAAGTTTCCAGCTAAATAAAGCGGCTNAGGTCCCTTCCAACTCTGAAAATTCCGTGATTCCGTGATTCACTTGACAAGGTAGGGAAGGACTTTGCTACAAAACATCCCCAGGCCTAGACCTCTTCTCTTGATTCCCAGTTTCATTCTGGCCAGGAGGAGTTGGAAAGGAATCGAGGAGCTGGAGAAGAAGGGAAAAGAGTAAATAACTTTTTCTACAGATCTTCAGAGTATTGAAAAATCGAGCTACTGCTGATAACTTAACAGAAATGTTCAAAATAAGCTAGAACTTGGTGAAACCTCCAAAGAAGTAGCTCTGCTTTATAGTAAAGGAGCATGTTAAAAGCCACAGTACCATCCGGGTGTCATTGGCTTAGTCCTCATGCAGACATGATAAGAGCAAGTCCACCAAAGAGCTTTTCAGCCTAAATTAAATCTCACTCAGACTTCCAGGACATTTGTATTGCTCTAACACTAAAAAACTTCTAACACACTTTCCAAAAAAGCTCTATAAATTGTTAGCCATGCAAAATTCTCATTTTAAGTTTGCAGAAATATAGGTAAAGATTATAGCTGATATACGTGGCTCTGCAGTGCTGCTCTACAGATGCGAGTAAGTTCCTCATCTTTCTTCTGTTTGCAGTAAAGTCATAGCCAATATTCAGGGTGAGAGCAGTAATTCCATTAAAATTGTGATCAGGGCAACAAAAAAGTTACGGGCTCAAAAATAATGGGATTAAGATAATTATATGTATACAGATATATAGTAAATGAAAGTGCATTAATTATTTTATGGGATTGAGTGTGTAGGATGCATTTACTCGAAAAACCTGGAAGCGCATGCACGACCGTCGGGGCTTGGAACAGACTTTCATCCTAAAACAAAAAAAAAGGAAAAAACAAGAACAGGAAAGCGAAGGACAGGGCGCAGTCACGCGCCTTTAGGAGCGCTGCGTTAGGAACACGTCTGCGACGGTGAGGCTTGGCAGCACCGCGGCAGTGCCAGAAAATCGCATTATCAGGGGGATTAATTCCCGGTGTCTGCCTGGCTAGAAATGCTTTAAAGATTGTTGTTAATGGGAAAGGATGGACTTGAAAGGGATCAGAGCGAAAAACAATTAAACAAACATGCTATTTTCTGATTCCTTTTATGCCAAATTCTGGATTAATGAGCAAGATCAGCCTACGGGCCCCCTGACTTGGTAGAACATTTGATAACTACACATTTTCTGTTAAATCTACAGCTCAGTGGATGTGTTTGGTGCTTGTCTCTGAAGGGAAGAATTACTCACTCTCAAAATTACTGCTAGCTGGCTGCTAGCATGGAAAAATGTTCTTTGTATTCCTCTGCCCTGGACAGGAAGGCTTTCAGATGTTTATTTTAGGTACCAATATTTCCCTGTTAAATGATATACGAACATCTGACAATCTTTTTATGTATGCATTTTCACAATGCTCCGGTGAGATGAGTAAATGTGATTAATCTGTTTTACAGCCAGGAAACTGAAGCAGAGAGAAACCGAGGCTCAGATCTGTAGAGATCTTAAAATGCCCAATGACGCTCCAAAGTTTAAAAGCAAAAATACCAACCCCCAAAAAACCCCAACCTCATTCGATAGCTCATTGAAATCCACCAGCATCCCCCTCGGTAGCTTCATTAGCAGGCCGTCCCGGACAAAGAAGGAGATGAATCTCCCCTGAATGTCGACATCTGCTAGACTACCTAAACAGATAATCTGAAACAGCTCCAAAAAAGACAAATCAGAGAACAAAAAAGCCAAAATTTTTATCACCTTTATTATTCCAACTGCTGCAATACCACTGCCCATCTATCAGGGCCCTGCTTCACAGCAGGCAGCCGAACCCCATAATTAGTTTTACACTCCTAATTAAGGTTCCTCTAACTGCAGTGGTATAGCCAATGAGGTCTTCAGAAACCCAGAACCTCCCTCAAATCAGGGTATATCGCTTATTTTTGGAAAGGTACCCACAGACTACCCGCTTATATAGTTCTGTCCTGACCTACTTTGAAAGGCATTTCTAAAATAGCTTATTTTGTATGGCAATAATTGAGTAAGCAGACAAAAAAATACTGCTGCGGTGCCCATTTTCCACAGTTGTGCAAGCACTGTAAAAATGTGCCTATTAATGGGAAAAAATAAATTAATCCTTTGTTCCAGAGGGATAAAATTGTCAATAAAAGCTAAAGAATAGAACAACATTTTATAGTGTTCTGTGCAAAAAGCACTCCAGAATATTTTGGATTGTAAAATAAGAAGGAAAAAGTATAATTTAGGAGGAGGAAGGGGTGAGGATTGTCTCTTTGCTGATTCTTTTGGTATAACACGTCCTTTCATGCCACACGTGCTCACGAGAGGGTAGCTTGGGCTCTTCCTTCCCTCTGCCCCGTGTTTTGGGAGTAGCTGAGGAGGAGCGGAGGGTGCATCGCACCGTCTCCCTTGGCACATTGTGCCTTTCACGCTGTGCTGAAACGCTTTCTTGCTTCAAAGGGGGTCCTCTGCCTTAGATATTATAGCCAGAGGAAGCTAGAGCGAAATTTTTGCTTTTTGCTGTCTTATTCCCGGTTTTAAAACTGCATACTAAAAAAAACATCAAATACAGAAATAGGATTCTGTATTATCACTATGGCTAAGCTAATCTAGGGAAAACATATCCAACCCAAATTCCAGATAGGATATAAAAATTGCAGCTGGACTCACAAAGATTAAACCAAGTGCTGTATAATGGACCTGTTTTCTCACCCACTCCACAAGTTGAATGCAAAAAAGGGACTCATTAATTATAGCTCTTTGCAGGCAGCAGTACATTCTTGAATTAAGACTTCCTGTTGATAATTGATCTTCATAGACAAGCAGACGGTAGAAGTGAAGACGCGCACTTAAGATACGCTGCTGACATCCAGACTAAAATTATCACAGGGAGTAGGAAAAAAAAAATCAATGACCAAACACTGAATTTGCTGGTCCTGCCAGCCTTTCTTTAGAAGCGGGAAGCTGTTTGAACAGTAGCGCATGATGTATATAACAACCTGAAAATTATTCTCCAGTTCCCAAGCAACCACTCATTTGGAGGGTGGGGTATGGCATTTTCCTCTGACCTTCGTGAACCAATGGAACTTGTAAAAAGCTAAGAGGAGTAGAGTTTTATTCTGTTTCTTCAGTCAGCGTTTTCTACAATGGAGCAAATCAATACAGTGCAGAATCTACATGGGGTTTTGGATGAGCGGGCTGTAAAAAAATCCCACTGAAATGTTCAGAAAAGGTCAAATAAAAAATAAAAAGGCAAGGTCCGCATGGCAAAAAATCACCAATTTCTTCAGAAAGCATCCCTTAACTCTTTGCGCTGCTTTGGTGACTGCAGTACTGGCTACGGCTACGGTTTCACAGCGAGTGCTCGGCAGAGTCACATCACATTACGCAAACCCCAGAATCTAAATACTTTGGGAAAATTTTTACAGCCATTTGCTCTGCTCCTGATAAAGGTGGCTTGTATCTCATCTGGTTAATTAGTAGCATCCTGCCCCATTAACTATGTGACAAATCGCACCTCATTGGCATAACACAATGTACATAAAATTCTCTAATGAAAAATAAAGGGAGCTCATGTTTTTACAAACTGATTTTTTTCCCCTTGTATAGTGCTGGATATCAAATTATAACGGATACAGGTTGATGATAATCTAAGTTGCCTACAGCAAAAATTTTGAGACGGGCAAATATTTTCTTCCCCACGCTGCAGATCTGTTATTATAGAAATATCGCAAAGTATTTAAAAGGGTACTTGTGAAACGTGCAGCGTTAAGTGAAAATGGGGGTTACAGAGAAAAGAGTCGATTCCGAGTTATTTCGCGTGCTGTGCTGAAAGGTCAGGTTGTGAGCAGCGGAGATTTAGGTGCCTTTAAAAGCTCTGAAACAAAATTGAGAAAAGAAGCGACTCCGCAAAGCAGGTTGTGGGAAACTCGAGGGACATTTTGTAGTTGTGACTCTTTAGCACCATAAAATACTTTGCAGGGAAGGAAGTGCCGCGTTATGTGCCTCGGACACCCCCTCCCCACGTACGCGCACGCAAAGCCACCACAGGGCGCTACGTGCAAAGCACAGGTGGGGCTGGAGCTGGTGGGGCTCACCTTTAAACTCAAAATATAACAAAACATAACAGAAGCCCGCTGTGAGGCAGGGATCCACCTGCAGCATCTACATCCACCTGAAAACAGCCGCCTTTTGCTTTTTAAGAGGAGATTATAAACCTGCTGCTGCTGCAGGTGGTTTGATTTGACCCAAGCTGGTTTTTTTCTCCATCCGCACCTGAAGAGCTGTGCGAGAGCGAAGTCACGTCAGGTCCTGACGCTGAGGAGCTTTTCACATCAACTTTTAAATGCCTTTGAAGTCAATACTGTTAAAGCAAAGAAATTAATGATGGCTGTAGCCAGGCTGGCTGGAACACAAGCCGGGACAGAGATTTTGCGGAAAGCTCTGCGCCGTTCAAACCCACAGGGGTACCTCGGGCACACAGCGTCTACGGGAGAGGGGGGTTTGTCCGTCAGAGATGTCAGGCGTCTGTCTGTCAGTTTATTGCTGTACCGACGCTTCCCCCTGTAAAACGAGCGCGCTGTCTCAATTTGAGGTGAATAGCAGGCACGGTCTGGGTCCAGCCGTGGGAAAAGGCAGCGTGTGTAAAGGAATTCATCTCCGCGCAGCAGCAACCCCATCTTTCTCAATACTGATTTTCAGGCTGGCCCCCATAGGTTAAAATAAAATACAGACCATCTTAATATTACAGTTGTAAGTGAACAAATAAAGGTGAAATTGCATGCCAGTGCTGCGCTTTATTTAAATAATATTATAGTATCTTGTCCGTAGAAAAGAACCCCAATTTGCTTTCACTTTTTCTAAAGACAAATAAAATTTAGGTTAGTTGCAAAAACTGTGGAGTGACAACATTTTTCTTCAGTCTTTTTAACGTGAAAATTCCACCATTTAAAATCAGACAAGGGATATTATCTTTGTAATAAAAGGCAATTGAGAATCTAAATGAGAAATCAAATGCTTTTTCATGCTGATTTATTTTAGATTAGAAAAACTTAAACCAGATGTAAACATGAATTGCTGAAGCATGAAAAGGGAATCACAGTAGAGTGATAAATCTGAGTCATGTTGTTATAGGTGCAGATTTGCATTAACTAAAATAAATTGATCTGTAAGCTTTTCTAAAACTTAATTAATGCTGCAGAACAAAGCTGGAGATCAATTATCAGCTTGATATCTTGGCAGAGATAAATTTGAACTAAATTAACCATCCAAAAATGTATGTTATCAATATCATATTGAAATGATTACTGTCATAGGGTGGAAATGGATCCCAGTGCAGCCTGAACACCGAATCCTCCATTATACCCAGATGTTGGAAATGCAGGAAGTATATCCGTAAATTCTAATTTTCCCTTTGCAAAATGTGCATCTTCTACTGAAATAAATGAGACGCAAGAGACTAGTGATGAACAGACAAAAGTATTTTTCTAAGCCTACTCAGGAGCAGGTGTGATTAGCTATTTTTTTTTTCCCAGAATAAGAGAATTTACTGTTGAGCTGGTGGACAACTATCATGAAATTGTTAGTTACTGTCATGAATTTTGTGGCAGTATTGAATTAGGGAGACAAAGATGTAATTTCCTTGTGTCTGGTAACTCTTCAGGTACTTTCTTTTTGCCACTTTTTTCTGCTCCTTGTTTAGGCTGTCTGTAGGTCTGCAGTGTAATTAGGCTTTTATATTAGAAGTTTGTACAGTGCAATGTTGTCTACATCATGAAATGAACATAAGAGATGTGTGTAGAAATGTGGATTCCCTGGTTAGGAAGTTCACACATACAGATAAAATGTTCAGGTGTACACGAAGGTGAAAGGTTGTCCTAGGGGACATATTTAAAATTTCTCTAAATTCATTAATTTACTGCAATCTCAGTGTAATAATGTTGTAATGAGGGCATGCCTGAAAAGTCCCATATCAAAGCATCCCAAATGAGATCCATGACTCCGAGACTGCGTTCTATATAAGAAATATAAGTTAATAGTGCATCTAATCCATTGCATCTGAATCTACGTAGTTCTTCACATGTTAACAAACATGCTTGATCTGAATTTCCTGTTGTCTTTACAAGACAGATTAGAACTCTTTCCAGTTCAATCAGTGCAGAACTTGGTATTCAGGTTGGGATGCTTGGATGGGTGGATGGGTGGGTAGTTGAATGGGTGGAAGGGTGAGTGGATGGATGGGTGAATGGGGAGATGGCTGGCTGGATGGATGAATGGATAAATGGG
This sequence comes from Himantopus leucocephalus, assembly GCA_003993805.1. NCBI lineage: Eukaryota > Metazoa > Chordata > Aves > Charadriiformes > Recurvirostridae > Himantopus > Himantopus leucocephalus. Next base: position 36,534,543 of record RSEF01000006.1, on the reverse strand, counting down.
TGGATGGATGGATGGAAGGATGGGTGAATGGGTGGGTGGGTGGATGGATAGGTCAGTGAATGGGTGGGTGGCTGAAGGGTTCTATGTTTTCCTTCTCTTATCTGCTAAACTGTATCTCGTGGAAGCTAAAAATACATGAGCGGGTGTCTTGTCATCGACATCATCTTCTCCATGATCCCTAATCATTCTGAATGCATGACAGGTTCACCAACTTCTTTTCGCACAGTTATATTTAAAGGCAATGGCTCCACTTGAAGCTTTTTTTAGTGCCATTTGCCCCCATTCTAAAAGTGCCCAGCTAGTGGTGTAGGAGGCTGTGAGGCTGCCGCGCGCTTCAACCTCTGCTTAAGCAAGGCATTCAGAAGTTTTCAAGGCAGAAATAAAGTATCTCAGAGATGGGTTTAGATCTCTTCAATCAATTGTATTGATCAAACAGTGCTCCGTTTTAAATTCTGAGTCAGATAACCCTAATTTGTTTATAAAAGGGTCTCTTTGAAGATAGTCTTAATTAAGTAGAAGGAAAAATAGCATGTCATTAACATGAAGAGAGCGATATAGACAGCTAAATAAATATCCCACCACTGAAGACACCTGCTGGTGTTAAACCTTTTTAAGAGAATGATTAGGGAATCACTAAATATAAAGGTATTTGTCCTTTGATCAAGGACTTCTGCTTGAGTCCCAACCAGATAACAGACAGCTTCCTCATTTGCTGTATTCACTGAATAGCAATGACTGCGTGCAGGCAGCGCACTGCAAAGTTCAGCCTGAGAAATGTGATTTATCCAAATGTTTACATACTGCCCAGCACCGGGGGACCCGTTCCCAGCGGGGCCTCAAGGAGCTGCTGCAATTCAGGGAAACCACAGAAGTCCTGTGACTGGTGGAGGCTGGCTGAGTCAAAAGTTCACTCTGATCGTTTGCCTGTAGCCACCACCCACAGTGAACTCGACTATAAATTAAACACAGCATCTCCTATTGAGCTAATAACGGTATTAACAAAAATGTGAATAAATAGTATTTCGCCTCTCCCGTGCTGCTGCCTTGTGTTCTGTGGGTTTGCAACCCTGCTAGCTTCATTACACCTTGTAGAAAAATACTGTGGAATCAGAATAATTCTTCCCCCTCTAACGGTTTTTCTCTGTCATGGACTATTTCAGTATGTTGGTTGATCACGGCTTGTTACTTGGTTTTTACAGTTCCTTTGAAGTCATCAATATCGCGGCTTCATTTTGTGTCAGAGTTAGCTCAGGGGAGAGGAGAAGGAACGTATCATGCATTCAATTCCACAGCTAAAAGCTTATTGGGAGGCTGATCCTGTAACCCTTAATCAAGCAAAACTGCTGTCCTTAGTGAGAGAAGGTGAAAACGCTCCAGGATACTTCTTTGACTTGTTTTCATCCTGATACTCATTATTTGAAGATTACATATCCAGTAAGTGCCAAAATAGAGGGTTGTTTTTACGTCCCTGCAAGAGAGTCATCTCATCTCGGAAAGATAGCTAAGAGAAATGAAAGCCTTTCCCATAAAGTGCGGTGAATTGCTTCCTAGCTACAAGACCAGCTTGTGGAGCTTTTATTTCCATTTCTCTTATTAACTATTAATAAAGATATATGCTCTTTGAAGTACACTCTGTTTACACATAAAGAGCATAATGTAACGGCAATGACAAGGCATAAGGTAAATCTGGATTTATAAACAAAACATTTCAAAATGATAAAGCAGTTACAAGCGAGAAAAAACACAAGAAGAATTTTGGTCACTTGGGGTACTGTTGATGACTTTGGGGATTATCGAAAGATTGCTGACTAGATTAGATTAAAATCACCATAGCACCCGATTAAATTTTCATGAAAAAATGAATTTTAAATATTGATGACAATCTTTTCTTACAAACCACTTAAAAAAATAACTCTAGCATCACTGAAGTACAGCGACACAAGTTAGAGTTATACAACCAGTAACACCCATTCAGCGTGTCAGCGTAAATCATTTGCAAATCCAGCCCCATTCCTTCAGTGTCATCCGTGTGGGCCAACCCCTCCGACGCGTGGTCACACTTTGCTGTCAGGTTAGTGGGAAGTTTCCGTTCAGAGGCAGATGGTGTACACTAAGATACGTAGCCAGGACTGGTATTCTTTCCACTGAGCTAGTCATCTCAAACCATTGAAGATTTCAGAGCTTTTCAACAGGTCCAGCCGACAATGCCTTCCCTGACGGGACGGGAAGGTCGTTGTTGCAGGCAATCCTTGTTACCCTCTGGAACTAATCTCTCCTGCTCTCTGCCGGACATCCCCCTCGCCATGCCCGCGCTAAGCCTCCGAGGCACATGGAAAAATACACACAACAGACGAGCGTTATGCAACTTCTTGTTACAACAGAAATGGCTGCAGAAATCGCTGCTGCCCGGGGAGCTCGTGCTTTTGCAGGGTCCGTGCTCCCACGCCTTCAGGTCTGCTCGGTCTGGGTTTGCCAAGTTCTGACTCAATAGGCACCGGAGCGAGTGGATTAGGGGCCGGGAGGTTACGTGCAGGGAAGGAACTGCAGGTAGCAATGGCTTTTCTCTGTGTTTTTCCTTTTTAAGGGTCTCAGTAGCCATGAATGCTTCAAACAGTGGAGTTATTGCCAGAAAGGCAAGAAAAGCAACGTTGTGTTAGCTACAAGGTAAAATGTACCAAAAAAAAAGCATTTGTAGGGTTTTCATATACAATTATTCAGCATATAATTCAAAAAAGTAAACAAGAAACAAAGAGGGGGAATAGTAGAGTGAAGGAAGGAGAAAAAAAATGGAGATGGAGACATACCTCTTTAAGTGGATGTGAAATGATTTCACTGAAGCTAACGCTACGCCACCTTCTCCGTCTCATATTTCTCAAAGCCCCCAGGAACGAGCTCCATGAAAATCACCAGAACAGGTAAAACTAAATCCTGTGGGAAAACGTACAGGCAGTGGGGCTCTGCCCGTGCAACCCTGGTTGTAGCATTGGCATTGAGGGTCTAGTGACCACCTGGTGGGGCATTGGTGATGCTCGAGTGAAATTGCTAACGCTGGAACCTCTGGGCATCACCCCTTTAATAAAACTCAGAGATGACTCTGTGTCAATGCACTTAGGTGGGTACAAGCAAGAGAAGACTCATACCTTCTTTAGCGTTACCTTGCTGGTTACAGTCATCCACAGCTCACGTGAATAAAAAACATCTGCACAATTAATCCAACGGCTGCCTCAGCAGTACATGTTTGTAGCTCAGAAGGAAGAAAAGGGAAAAAACATCTAAAACCTGAAATGAAAGGAATGCTCATGTTCTCAAGCAGAGAGTGATGCCTCGTTTCTCAGCCTACCATTTGAACATGAACGCGGATAAAGGGCTGAAATAATTATGGCAGACTTCCCTTCCCATTCCTACAGCAGCTTTAAGGCTCCCAAAGATCTGAGAGTCATTCAACCTGAAACAATGCAAACTGAAATTGTCAGTGAGAAATGGGGGCAATATCAACAACAGAAAAAAGACCCCAAAAAAGTTTATTACAATGAAATGTTTAATTCTTGGGACTGCTTTGCTCTTGTCCAAAACTCACTCTCGAAGGCAACTGGCTTTGCCAGGCACGCAGGCTGCCTTGCACAAGAGTCAAAGGAATCTCACCAGCGCTGTAATAGCTTACTGCCAGTGCCTGGGTCTGCTGCTGCACCTCCAGAAAATTATTTAGGTTAGAGAAAATCCTGTTGGGAAAAAACAGCACCAGCCTTGGGGGCCGTGGTGTCTCCCCTGGCTGCAGCAGCGCTGACCCACGCCGAGTGGGGACAGCAGCCTGGGGTGCGGGTGAGGAGGAGCTGAGCTGTCTTCGCAGCGGGGTGGGAAATAGGGAGCGATAAACACATCAGCCTTTCCAAGCTCCGCTCGTCTCTCAGAGCTCTCCCCCTGCCCATGCCAGCCGGGTTTAGCTGTTTGGAGATGGAATCGCTGAACTGCAAAGGGCTCTGGTTTTGCCCATAAGTTTTCTTTGTGGGTCACTGCAGTCCTTTATGCTATCGGTGCCGAGTAAAGAATTTCCCTTAATATATTAAGGATGAAATCTGGTGAAGTGATGCTGCTCTCTGGATGGATTCCTGGGCACTCACCTGTTCTCTGGATAACCAGAGCAGAGAAGAAAAGGTGATGAAACAAATGCATCTTCTGGGTCAAATCTTGGCCACCGAAGCTAATGGCAGAAAGCTCTTCGACTTTCCTTTTGCTGTTTCAGTGGGGTCAGGATTTCATCAGGAGGAAAATGAACTTTGTATCTCAGGTTTAAAATAAAAAAAACCCCAAACCAACAATTGTTCTCCACCATTGCACTCCACTGAAAACAGTGAGAAAACTTTGAACAGAGCAATTAAGAGAATATGCTATTTAGGTTTTGATTTATGGCTGGGCTGAAGAAAAAACACTGTCAGGTTTGGTTTTTTTTTCATTGAGGTTAACTGTGCCTCATTCAAATAACTTAAAAATAAATAATCTACCACTGTTATTCTTTTCTCCATTTGCAATTTTGTTAGCATTCATTGCAATGTAAAGCTAGTTCTTGTTTCTGTTGCTATGGAAGTCTTGTCTTAAGGCTTACCAGAGAAAATAGTTTAAAAAATGTAAATGGGAGAATGACTCAAAGACATTGATTGTTTCTACAGAGTGCATTATAATTTCATTCTCTTCTTGCTATATACCTTTTTTGGTATCAGAGTAGAAATTGAACTTAAATTTCAAAGTTATAGCAGAATTCTTACATCAGAAGAGAATTGTCTTAGTAATCGTAGGAGATTTTTTAAAAATTGTGGGCAATATATACCTTGAAAATGGTGAGGAGAACTGTGAGTGAAGAAAGAATGATACACAACCCACTGACTTTATTAATCCAGGCAGTGAAAATATCCAGAGTTTTTAGAAGTCTTTTTTTTATTTATGTCCTTTTAAGAGAAAAAAAGCTTATTTCAAATGATGCAAAGAGCTCAGAATTTCTCTGTTAGGAATGATACTCAGAAAAAACAGGTTTAAAGCTAAGCACATCTTGACTTACACATTCTGTACCGTTGAGAAATGAGTATTATTTCCTACCTGGGGACTTAAATCTGAAGCTTTGGAGCAAGTACTCTAGAAACCTCATTCTTTACATACTGCATATGTGGCTTGGGTTTTGTTGATTTTTTTGGTTGTTTTATTTTCCAAGCAGTAACTGACTTAATTCCATAAGGAAAAAGCACTGAAATTTGCTGTGAAATTGTATTATAGGAATCTCCAGGACAAATTAGCTATAACTCTTTCCATGCAGCGTGATGGCCACTTGAAGGTAGGTGGGTCGGTGGGCAGGCAGGCAGATGGGTTGATAGATAGACCTACAGATCTGTACAGGAATTGGAAACCTGTTTGGAATATTGTCCTGAGCTGCCCTGGAATCACAGCAAAACTGTTTAGCCAGAAATGTATAAAGGGACTAAAACTAGATTTTGTAATATTTGAGCAGGGAATCTAAAGAGTTTTAGCTCCTGCAATATATAGACTATTTGTAGCAATTAAATTGCTGTGTTATTCTTGATTAGATCAGAGAGCTGGGGTAAATGTTTAAAAACTGCAGTACTGGATTCCTTCTGATAATCAGATTTACATTCTTCAGCTCCTCAGCAACTTTTGAAAATGGATTATAAGCTCCTTGGTCACTTAGGTAACATAGGCATTTCTTAGCAAAATACCCCGAAACCCCCAATAACCCAGCAAGACCATTAGCCATTGCTGGAAAATGAGAGAGAGAGAGGAAGAAAACCCCACTGAGCCGTGCATTCGCAGCAGCACATTCACTCTGTGCTATAGCAACCTGTCCCCGCTGTCCTGGCTGCCTCGGAGCCAAGCAGAACGGAGTCAGTAACGCAACATGACCTTTTTGCACCTACAGTGCTTGGTGAAACTGTGATTCATGAGCTACTGGTACATCACTTGCCCAGTTTAACGATCACAACCCTTCTGCACTTTGGGGCACGCAGGCACTCTCTGCTTCCCTGCTCTGCTCCCATCTCCATCCTTCGCCTGAATTTCAAGCTTACCTTTTTCCTTGCATATCTTTGCTTCAGCTCCCAGCCTGATGGGTGGAACTGGTGGTTGCCCTCCTAGAGCCATTCCAGCGAGGGGAATATCTCTTAAAATACTCTAAAACATAGCCTGGCTTTAACATGGCTTTTGAAGCTACCTAAATTATAGCTTGTGGGTTGGTGCTACTCTCAGAATCTCTTTGGTTTCTCTTGTTTATTTGGACACCACATCATGCCTGCAACCTTATTTTGTTCAATCACCAACATAACAAACAAGTTTTTATGCATGATTTGCTCATTAGTGGCTGCTTCAAACATCCCATCTCCCGGTACATAATCCAATTTTAAAAATAATTGGGAAAATGATGTAGTGTAATTAGCATTCAGAAATCTGTTTTAATCCATATGGCTCTTGATCCGTTCAGGAGAAGTAATTTCAATTAGTCATTAATTGTTTGGGCTGGGGGGAGCAGGGGGAGTTTGCCCGTTACACAATCCTGCGGTATCACCTCCTGCTGCGGCCGACTTGGCCGAGCGGCTCCATGCGGCAGGGAATAAGATCTTCCAGAAAACACAAACTTGCCAACGATTCACTTGGCAGAGCTTTTTTTCTTTGATTTATTTCAAACGTAAGGATCTGATCTTGCACCTTTCAAAGCTGGAGCGAGTTTAGCAATTTACTTCCACAGAGGCAAGACGGGAGCTTAAATCCCGGGTTAATGCAGACTGACACAGTCGTCGGAACGGGGCTCATTAGAGTTTCTGTGGTCCCTCCGTGTGCGTACGTGTGCATGCATGTGTGAAAGTGGAGTGCTAACGTTAATACCTTGGCCACATACCAATTTCAGTAATGCCACATAAGTAAAATTCACCCCGAAGCCTCAGCTGGAAGAGCTCTCCACAGCCAGGCTTGTCATGCCGTTGGTGAGCGGCTCACTTGCGGCGGTGCCGAGGTGGATACTGTTCTGTGAGATCTCCTGTTTAGTTTATCGGGATGAGCACCTGGCAAAAAGTAGTAGTCAAAAGAAACTTCCAAGCAAACAAATGAGAGCAGGCATTATTGCGGTTGGGAATATCTTTATAAAACTGTCCTGTGTGGATAAATGGAGATTTTTATTGCTATGCAAATGACTGTTACGTACAAGTCTAACAGGCTGCAGTGGAGATGAATCATTTAAATTAACTTAATCACTACATATTCTGTTAAGGGGTTATCTGCGAATCTCATTAAGTATCACTGCTAATGGTTGACGTGTTTAGGACATTGTTTTGAAACTCAGAAGTCACAAAGTTTCCATCTGACAAAGAAGTAAAATCCTAGAAGCACAACAGCCTGACTCTGTATTTCGGATGCTTCGTTTAATAACTCCTTGGAGAAAAAGAATGACAGCATTGGGATTTATGTGCTCACTTCAAGGTATTCCACAATTCATCTCGAGAAACTCTGAGCATTTTCTTAAGCAATTTAAAACAGAATGATTTAGGGTTTGAGAGTATATCCATTTCTAACTTGTTGCTTGTGCACTTTTCAATTAAGTACCTGGGGGTGTTACAATTATCACATTGCTGGGTTTGCCAACATTGTCACAGCCCCTTTCACTTAACAAAATTCAGCCCCCTCATTTAACAAAATTTAACGAAAACGTTATTGATATGGGATTGTGCTGTATAGCTGCATTGCATGCATTTCTAAGGTGCCTCATCCATCAAATCTCACAGTGTATGACCGTGGGAAGGGGAGGCACCTGGCCATTTTACATCGCTTCGGCGCCGCTCAGCTCCCGAGCTGGAACTCACACCGCTGAGAAGTCCCACTAGCTCCCATTTTTCCCTCTGTATTAGATTTAATTGTACTGGCTAATACAAGGATTTAGTGGATCAGCTTGGGCAATATTTCTTAATGATATAAAGTAGCGTAGGAGGACAGAGCTTGAAGCAGAGGGTTGAATTCTCGGGCTTAATGAGACACCGGGCTTCAGCTTATCTATTCAAGCAGGGATTTTTATTGACAGAAGGAGCAGGAATGCAAGGTTTGGAAATAAAGCAAATACGGCAGCAGCTACCCAGAAGATCACCTTGACTGCGGCTCCCGCAGTCAGATGTCCCCTCTGGCCTCAGGCTGCCGGGGGCTGCCAGGAAGCTTCGGCATTGTCCCCTTCCTCAGTCCGTATCTAAACCCCAAAGATTTGAACTCATCCTTCCTATGCACTCCCTCTGCAGAGCAGCCGGCACTCGGGGCTGCCTCTGCCCTCTCCATCTTTTTTTTCCTCCTGCAGTAGCTTTCCCCTTAGCACCCCCCTCCACCTGCTCCCCTAACTTGTTGCAAATCACATCGGGTTTATGCAAAATGGACTTAATCCTCCCAGAGCCGCACCACTGTGCCGGTGCGTGCCATGAGGGAATGCATATAGACGCTCATGATATTCTTACCTGCTATAGATTATATGTATGGGAGTGTATTTTGCAAACTCAGCAGTTTAATACAGTCTCCCTACCCACATGATTTTATTGCTGTGGTATGAGTGAGGCTGGTTTGGGCTCAGCGTGCCTGGATGGGGAGGAAGAGGAGAGCCGAGGGGCGAAGAAACGCGAGGGGTGGGTGTACGCAGTGGCTGCCCCTCCGCTGCACCCCTCTCTGGGCACGGGGGTCTGCAGAGGAACGGGGCCCCGGCTTTAATGATGGGGTGGTGAAATAATGTTAGCGTTAAGATGAAGATGGTGGGAACAGGGTTTTACAGCTCAGGCTGCTACAGCGGAGGTCCTGGGGGATGCTGAGCATCTGCCACCAAGGGCGGAAGCCCCCGACCCAGCGCGGAAGGCGATAAAGCTGGTCACATTCAGGTTCTTATGTCTGGTGATCGCACAGCACGCTTTTAAACCTATCAAGAAATACTCAAGCACTACCGCTGCAGCTCTTTATGGCTTTAAAACCGATGTAAATTTACATGCAAATTAGGTGCAGCCCTCGAGCTCTTGGCAATTTGCCACCGCAGCCTTCGATATTGCCCCTGAGTAGATCATCTTTTATGAGAAAGCCATCAGTCATCCCACAATACCGGAGGAGGATAATTTCGCTGCATGAGTTGCATAAAGATGGCACTGCGTATTCGGCAGAGCACAGCCCCTGGTGCTCTACTACCAAAAGGGAAGAGAGGAAACAATTCTGCTTTCAGGGTTCGGGTTGGCTGGTTGGTTTCTTTTCTAGGCTACTGAGCAACTGCAGGATTTGGATATACAGGATTAAAACAACAGGGGTTTTTTTTGGAATGGAAATTCATCATTCTCATGTATGTGCGAGTGGTTGGATCCCTGGATAAAAAGTACAATTTAGCTGTCTTGTGTACATTCCCTGATCTAGCTCATTGCAAATATTGTATTTCTTCCCACTTCACTGGCTTACTGGTTACATTTACCCGTCTGTAAAGAATGTCACAGAGAAAAATAATTCCTGGGGGCACAATCCCCGTAATAACTGGTCATCCCTACAAAAATATTTTGGGGGAGCAATTACTGTATAACAGTAATTACAATTGCTTACTGCTATGAATTCCTACTGTTTACTGCTTGATTGCTTGTTTTAGTGAAATGTTAATAATGCAGCGGTGGATAGAAAGAGTCAATAATGAGGTAACGTGTATTTATGGGATATATGTCCAAATGATCCTTAGTGCGTGGTTATTTGAAAATAAATAGTGTATTGATTGAAACAGCTATGGAACAAAATGGTATTTCAACACGTCGTGATAGTTGATAATTACTTAGAAGCCATTTTTTTTGTTGTTAATATAGCAACTAGTCTATTTTTAGCTCCTTTGTACAGAAAGGCAAATCCACTCAGGAAAATATGATAATGTTTTCCAGAGGTTTCTGTATCCATTTGAAAATTATGCCTCTGTTGAAAATACAATATTCATCCATACACCCTGTCAGAGGGATATCTACATAGTCCCATTTTGACATGGTCAATACCAATTTGAAAGAGGTTTTAAATGGCATTTAATGTAGCCATGTTACTAATACTCCATTAAAACCACATAATCTTCTGTTATGGGAAAAATCAACAGAACCCATTTCCATGAGCTCCATGTAGATGAAGCTTATAGGGTATAATATCCAACAGTACTCTGAAGTTTTGGGGATGAACTCTCTCATGGCAATATTTTTGGGTAAATCAAAGAAAGTTATTAGCAAGATGAAAAAAAACAATGAAAGAACAAAGCAGGGGAGGATTATCAGATGAATGGATTCTCCTCTGGGATTTGACGGACCCTGATCTCATATTCAGTTTTCCTTGTATTCTAAAGCCAACAGATAAAATTCTGACACAGAGGAAGAGTTGAAATAATTTATTCGGTTAATATCTGATTTTAAAGAAATAAATAATCATTTTTGAAAAAGCTGGAATGGGTTGCAAATTTGGAGTTAATGAAACACCAGTTTCAATCAAAAGATATAGCACTAACTTGCTTGTTTTTTTCATGTCAAAATAACACATGAAAAATTAAAGATGATTTTTAAAACATTAACTAAGCATATTCTGACCTGCAGGCACTAGAATTGGGTTTTATCAAATATTTGGGATGCTGGGATGTTTTAACCAAATACTTGGTATTGATATTTACCAATGAAAATCTAATCCCAAATATTTGGTATTGACTCTTGCAAAGGGATGTAAATATTGACTTGCAAAGCTGATCTCAGAGTGAAGAAGATACTTTGCCTCTCTCTGTTTTGCCTTGCAGTCAACACACATTACAATTACTAACATCATTGGCTATTACTGTGATTTTACCGTTGGGAAAAATGTAGATTAAAGAAGTCTGAGGACATGCTCACTCTCGAAAGTATGACATACCAAACTTGTAACACAAAGCCTCCTCTAGCTGTCTTTATCCTTTATTTTTAAGATCCCGTTCAGTTAGGTCACAGGTAAGAAGAGCACGATATTTTCTCCTGTAGGCATTTTTTTAAGTGCCATTAAATGCATAAAATCTTTAGTGATCTGTCCCTTGGCCTCTTTTATAATTCATCAAGTATTTTGTAGTTGCGATCATCTATATTAAGAACTTCCAAACTACTAAACTATGAAGTTCAATCACATTTAATTGCTGGCCTGCAGCATCAGAAAGCAAAAAGTTGAATTATTTCTTCGTTTATAAACCCTCTCTACACAGCACATCCAACTTTCTAGATTTAAGAACAGCTGTCTTAATACCTATTAGTTTAAAATGGAAGTGAGTGTAAGCATTTACCAAACAACAGAGGTATTTTTTGCTCTGAGTGTACCACCTTGGTAATTTGAAGGACAGTTAAGGTTGAAGGGTTTTTTTTTGCATAGGAAGAATCAGGGTAATAGGGCATTTGTTGAAGCAGTTATAAAGCCAACCCAGATACTGTAATTGCCAGTACAAGTCTAACAGTGCAGCCCGCAGCAGTTGCACCGCTACAGCTCTGTTTATTGATCCCTGTGATTCAGTGTTTTTGCTCATGGGCATAAGTCAGCACTTTCAGCAGATCAGCACAACAGCTGAAGGATCAATCGTTACTTCCCCCTCCTGATCCGTTTTAATTGTGATATCAAAGATGGAGTAATCCTTTCTCAGGTTTGAAGACGTATTTGAAGCCGGGACAAAACTGTGCTATGAAAGCAGAGAGACTCTGGTACGCAGATCTAAAGGAAAACCTACTAATTCCAGGAACCGACCTGAAAGAAGCAGCCAGTGATGCTGAGCTCAGTTTAAATTGTTACAACAACCAACTCAATAAATAAAGTGGTTCACTTCCCTCACCTCTCCCTTGGCAGCAGCCGAGAACTGAAAGGCAAACTCTCTCTGCAGGACAATGGCGCTCCAGGGAAATTATTAAGCTCAGACTCAGAGTCTTTATTTTGACATTCAAGAATAACCCAGAGTGCAGATGTGTTATCAGGCATGTGAGGGCTGAGCTCATTTGAACTTTAGTTGTGTCTTCTCTCTCTCTTTTTTAAAGTCTCTCTTTCCTTCCATCCACCAGAGTGTTTAACCAATGAGAAATAATTTCTTTTTTTTAAAAAAAAAAGGCTTCACAGAACAGCTGCTGGTTGTTGTACTTAACGGAGAGGTGTAATTAGAGGGCTGGGATAGCAGCTTGGCAAAATAGAGAACGGCTGTTTGTGGTGGGGTTGGAGTTTTTGTTCTTTTTGCTTAGGGGTTTGTCCCCTCTGCCTTTAGCTATGCAGGATATTAAGGCTTTCACATTCCATGTGGAAGATTGCTCTATAGCTTCTGAGCCTTTACTGGCAGCTATCCTATGGAGGGAACCTGTATGGGAGCCAGGAAGAGAGGTGGAGGGAGAAAGGGGATTTCTTCAGGGCTTCTGCACTGGTACACCATCAAGACAACGTGCTCAAGGCTCTTTGGAGTGATACATAATCTCCTGACCTTCTCCCACCTCATTTGGGTTTCTCTCCATCCTCTGCTCCTAAGAACTCTTCCAAGGAAGTTAAAATTGATAAGTCCATGAGATCTGCTGTAGACTTTCTTCCCTCTGGAGAAGACATCTTGCCCCTGGGCTAATGCTCCCATTGCAGACAGCCTCCTTCTCCACAAAAGCAGAGGAAACTCAGGAATGGACCTGGAGAATCAAAAGAGGATTCTTGTCTAGGGAAGACCTTAGGAAATTTCAGGCTGCCCAGCTGCTATTCAAGAGGCGTAAGGAGAACAGAAGAAACTGCAACTGCTCTTGCTGCCTCTGGGTTGCAAGTGAGAGATGGGGGATTAGCCAGGTGGGGCGGCTGGAGATTTTGATCCAGACAGCAACCACACTAATGCAAAAGCCGCAATTAAAGGATATCGCTGGAGAGGTGCAGAATTTGCCCCCGAGGTCCTGACGGAGTGAGAAGGACAGATGCTGGCTGTCGCCATACTGAGGAAAACCGCAAGTGGCTGCAACACCAGGAATCTCTGTCCTGCAGCCGGTGGAAAGGTGAAGTGAGGGCTCCCTGGCCTAATTAATTTAGAGTGGCCTGCAGATAAATCAAGGCTGAAACTACACTGCTTGCCTTGGCTTTGAAATTACATTTGAGGCACATAGTTATCCGGTGGCTTTTATACCGGGCTCCAGCAGCGCTATCTTATGGCAAGAGCGTGTTCCCTCGGTTCCCGCTGAGCTGCCGTTCACCCGGCCCTGACACACACCTGGAAGCAGCAAGGCTTGGGACCTGCCGCAAGATTAATCCCCTGCTTATTCATGAGAAATGCACTTACCAAGAGCCTTCTAGTGAAGGGGAAGCTCAGGCAGCTGTTGGCCTCTCTCCGCATCCCTGCGCTCCTGGGGAGATGTCGCACCAACACCTGTGCGGATTGATGCCCCGTTTCAGCTTTCCCTGGACCTTAAAGGACGTGGATGTGGAACCCCAGCCTACAAGGAGAAATGGGCTATAACACACGTTGTGAGACAGGGCATGAGGGGTTGGTGGTTTTTTTTTTAATGTATGTTTTGTCAGATTTTGTTTTCTTTGAGAACTGGGGTTAATTTTGCCTTTTTGCCAGTACAGCGTAGTTCCGCGCTGTATTGCGGGAGCAGACACATGCCAACTGGAAGCAAGACTGTCTTCATAGGTGTCCAGTGCCGGACCTGAAGGCTTCTCAGCTGACCCCTACAGCACCCTCACACAACAAAGCCTGAGCACAGGTAATTCTGGATAATTTGATTTCTCAATTTGTCCTTCAAAAGTGACAAATTGTCCTCATTTAATTTTGCGTTTAACTGCAATTGCAACAGTTGACTCTTTCATATTAGTGATATTAGATTAAGAAGGCTTCTGTCTACACGGATCGGGTGACCGGTCCTGCCAGCTTATTTACATCCACAAACAGGCAAAAATTCAAGATATTCTTAACGCGTGTACATAAAGTGAAGTTTGAAGTGGTGGATCTGTGACAGAGACACTGTGAAGATGGGAGCACTGTGTGGAAAAGGTATATGCGTAAATAAAATAATTAGGAAAAAAGTGTCAGCATACAAAGCAGGGGAAGGACAGAATAAGAGAAGCAAAGCAAAATGCAGATTCAGTGGGATGGGAACACACAGCAGGTGTTTGGACAGCAACCAGGCAATAGTAGATGATTTTATGGCAACCCTGGAGTGAAATGAGGGCATGCTGCAGACGGAGGCGAACTGATGGACAAAGATGGGTGCCTTTAAAAATTAAGATGTACAGGAAGAGGTTGTTGGAGGCAGAGCTGCGTAAAAATGCAGAGATGGATGGAGAGGTATCAACAAAGAGGAAAATGGTAGGAGAGAAGAGAAGGAGAGAAAGTGTATCGCGTACTCCCTGTAGAGAAAACGATTATCACTTTTAGATAACTTTAATAGTCAGAATCCTTGAGATACTGTTATCAGGAGAAGGAGCTTGAAATACAGCACTAGATAAAAGCAAATCGGAGCTCTGACACAACTTCTGTAATAGCATCCCGCCTCTGTAAGGCAATGCTGAGGAAGTTCAGATTTTGATCTGCTGCTGCACTGCGCTGGGTGTGATCCAGTGCTCCAGAAGCCAGCGCAGTTTGATGCTCAGCGTATGATTTTCACTGTGTTTTATGTCTAAAGCAAGGCAATTTTCTGGATTAACAGTTTTTACCTGAAAAATAGAAGTTGGGGCAGGTAACCTGGAGCTGAATTGAGGACAGAAATGGAGTGGGTTTGTTCTGATTTGCTACGAAGTGCTTATTTTTCTTTTTTTCCCCATTTGGGAAACAAAATCCAAACTGTTTGCAAAGGTCTTGTCAGGGCTGTTTTCCTCAGTTTACATAGTTTTATTTATGTACGTATATATATGTGTATATAGGTAGATTAGACATATAATATAGATATAACTTTATAAATATAAACTATACTACTATAAACTATACTTTGGTACTTCTGCCCTACCATTTTAGCCTTTGTCGCCTCTCATGCATTTATTGTTTATTTTCCCTTTCTTTCCTCGTGTAGACGGTGAGCCCAGCTATTTTTTAATCTGCAATAGTATTCATTTCTCCTCCCCTGCCTAGGGCATTGGAAACCAAAAAAGTTACTGTCTGAGGAGCAATCACAGAAAATGCACTCTATGAGGTAAAGGTATTGCTCTGTCTAATAACCCTGTTATCCCTTCTGTTCGGAGCACTCAGCCAATATTTGATGTCCTGCAGGTTGTTCCCATTAGGATGGGAAAGCGATGATAGAGTCGTGCGTGGTCCTCTGATGAGCCCCTTTTTGTTTCTAGGGCACGTTCACACTCCCGTTTCCCTCCGCACAGCGGGGCTTGAGCTGTAGGACACCGTTTCCTTGCTCACCACACTGATCACCCTCTACTCAATGTTCATTACCAGTGCTGTTTGCTTAGCTTTATCTCTGGGCAACTCTGCAGCTCTTTCTTGGCCCTGGGTGATGCGTCCTTGTTGCCTTTTCTTGCCGTTTCTCCATTTTTTTTCTTTCTTGCCCCCCGAAAGCAACCTCAGATGTCTTTGCACCTGTGTGTTCCTGGCACACCATGGTGGTTTGCATGGAGGCTGCTGCTGTTCGTGCATTAATCCTGCCACCTGCATTACTGAGAGAGATTTTTCTGTGAATTCTTTTTCTAAAAGATAGTGTTTTTTTCAACTAGCGAGTTAAACCAGAGTTAATCCAACCTACAAGAATAATCTCTCTGCTCTGACACCTGACCGGGGCAGGCTATCATTGCACCTTGTTACAGGTATGCTCCTAATAATAGTAGGGGGGGTTATTACTTCTTTCTTTAATTTATTTATTTCTAGTTTCTATGCTATCGGTCTGAGTAGCTGAAAAGAAATGCCTCCTGAAAGCTAGCTCGTATTGTGGGATCTTCCCTAAGCAAGGTGGAAAATCCCTCTTGCAAATCATGGCTGAGTATGTAATAAATGTCAACTCAGTGTTTGCTTTGCAGTAAAAGGTGCCAAACTCACCTATGAAACCATCTACCAAAGCAATCCACTCTATGGAAAACACCCATAATTCACACCAAGGGTACGTTTAAAATAACACAAAAAGCTGAAGATTTGCGGTTGCGGTGAGATGCTGCAAGGTTGCAAAGAGAACGACCAGCTGCTCGTATCTCGCAGCCAAATCCGCTCTGACGTGGCCATGGGAGCACGATTTCCAGGAATCTCTGCTTTATCAGAGCTATTGAAAACCTCCTCAGGTATTCAGATAGACCAATAACTCTGTATCTCCCTTCTTCCCGGTTTCTGGCTGCAATGGCTTGATTACCGCGTAGGGTTTGTGCTGCCTCTTTGTGTAAGAGTTTGACAGTTGTATTAAGGGGAAACCAACTGGAGGAGATAAGCGTTGCAGCCAGTTCTGAATGCGATGAGGTCAACGATGAGGTCATCCTCGCCTCGTTGTAATGTGTGCCGTGCTCCTGCCATGGCTTCTGCTGGGGTTGTNAAAAAAAAAAAAAAAAAAAGAAATTGCTGAAAAAAAAAGCAGCACTAAGTAGCTAGTAAGCTAAAATGCTCACTTTTAAGAAGTGGTTCATGTTTATTGTACAATGCAGAGGAAAAAGTCCTTTAATTAATATTAACAATTGAGAGAAGATTAGACCAAAAATACCCTATTACCACTTTCTCTAATCCACCTATAATTGTGTACCAAGCTATCAGGGAAGCACTTAAAACCTGCAAAAGCCTTAGTAAGAACCAGAAGGCAATTGTCCGCTTCAGCATCTCCGACAGTTGGACATGGACGTAATCCAGCCACTATTGTCTTTTATTCTGTACTTGCAATGCTCTTCACAGTCCTGCAACAGTTTGGGCTGTTAAACGGAGTCTGCGCGGTGTAGCCAAACACCCAAAACGCAGAAGCCGCCACCAAGGAGGAGCTTTGTTCCAGTGTGATAGGAATAAGGTTGTCCTTCTCTGGATTTTCACAGCAGAGAGGTATCCCGTCTCCAGGGATCTGTCCCTCTGTATTAGAAAGGGTTCATGTTTCAGCATTGTTAAAATAATTTAGATCACTTTGCCTGGAAAAATGTGGATCTGATTACCACTAGTTTGCATCACTTTTTACTTAAGTTTGGAGAAGTCAAACCTCTCCAGTGAATTAATTAATTTCACTCAATTTTGACAGACTGCTTAAATCAGCTTAGAAGTGCCACAGCTGAGTAAACCCATCTAGCAGTTTATGATTGCTTCTTTTGGAAGGACCTGCTCAATACCGACAGCAACCGAAACAGTGCATTAAGGAGAACCACTTAATTAAATAACTGCTACAAGAGCAGACAATGGTAAAATGTGTACAGTTCTTATAAGAAATTGATATGAAGTTTTAAAGAGAGATAAGGATTTTTTTTTTTTTTACATTCATACATTTACCTTCATGATTCAATGGAAGATGTTCCACTGTGTGTCAGATCTGATCACCCTTTAGCTTTCCAGCTCTCTGTGTGTATACGCAGCACGCTCGCATCCTGCAGACACAAGTTTGCAGCTGTCTTTTTCCACGACTGGAAGATATTTTTGTTGGTATGTAATTAAATTAAAATATTTACTTAACCTGAAATTTTCAGAACTTGTATGTTAAGTATATTTATCTCATACTTTAGCTCTCTCATATAGCACTCTTGAAAGATCCATCAGCCTTTCATGTGACAATCTGGCATGAACTCTGTCCCAAAGAAAATGTACATTAAAAATGTACATACCTGTGAGGATGAGCTGGCAGACCTCTAGACCAAAAGTGTCTTTCCACACTGGTCTGAGCAGACACAATCTGTGGACCATCTTTTATGAAATGATTTTATGATTCCTTCCTTGCCTGCCATTTAATTGTTTTTTTTTTCAAGTGCAGCAAAATTTTGAGATGGAATCAATGCATACTTTCTCAATCTGACAGATCCCTCTGCCTTCAATTTCTCCAGAAGGTATTTTCACACGCTTTATTCCTAACGTGAGAAAAAAATTAATATGCAGTCACCTACAATTCAGAGATGCGAGTAGCATTTGCATTTTCCTTAATCACTGTTGTGTTTTCCCGAGTCCCAGTGCATAATTGTAGCCAACAACCTCATTGACCTGTTTAAGTTTTAATTTACTAGAGGCCTGCCATTAACGTGACCCCTTCAGAAACAACACCCTTCGTAGCAACAGTTGCAGTCAGATAAACTTTTGTCATCTCCTGGTTTGCTCTCCCCTTTTGAATTATTTACCAAGGTCATGAATTTCCTAGAAAATTGGGCAACAAGACACCGAGAAGTGAAGAAAGCCCTTTGTAAGTTTGTATCTGGGAATTAATTTACTTACTTGAATTCAGAGACGATACTATGGCCAAAGGGAAAATGTGAAACCCCATACACTACAAAATGAAATT
The DNA here is from genome assembly GCA_003993805.1 of Himantopus leucocephalus. Taxonomy (NCBI): domain Eukaryota; kingdom Metazoa; phylum Chordata; class Aves; order Charadriiformes; family Recurvirostridae; genus Himantopus; species Himantopus leucocephalus. The sequence continues at coordinate 36,516,145 of RSEF01000006.1, read as the reverse complement.
ACTTCTTGTTGCTCGTTGTTTCAGGTCGAGCAGGTTACTGTGCCTGTAAATTTCTTTTATATGAGACCCAGTTGCTGCAGACGACAAAGTAATCAAAACCTATCCACCTTGGGGAACTCTAGCAATTTACATGGCAAAGCAAAGACAATACAGGATTTGTACCTTGTGGCAGCCGATGGGAGATTTTCCATCTGCTCCAGTGAGGCCAAGATTTTATCCATGATGGCTTTGAAGAGCTTCTGACTAAAACAGACCCAAAGAAAAGGTACAGCAGTAGGAAATGGTGATAAGTAGATGAGAGTGATGGGTACTGCCCTGGGCTTGCTCAGATGCTTCATGGTAGCATGTATGTTTTCATAATCCTATTTGGAAAAAAAAAAAAA
>RSEF01000006.1:36492966-36515662 GCA_003993805.1 Himantopus leucocephalus | reverse complement strand
GGGCTGGTGGGAGGTGTCCCTGCCCATGGCAGGGGAGGTGGAAGTAGATGATCTTCAAGGTCCCTTCCAACCCAAACTATTCCATGATTCCGTAATGACAGCAGTGAACCGCACAGGTAATACTAAAATTGTGATCTAATGCTATTCTGTTATCTAAGCAAGTCCAAAGTTGTAGTGGGCAAACAGGATTTTTTTTCTCTTCTGCCTTTTTTTACCATGTAGATTTCAGTTAGAAATCAGTGTAGCCTCTTGGGCTGTGAATCTGCGTGTTTCCAAGCAAACCATCTAGATCTGTGGATTTTCCATGACTGAGGGCAGAGGAGTAGAGGGACGGGTTCCCAGCAAAGCTGTGTTGGTCCCCATTTTTGGAGGTTTCAAGACCCTCTGGGGGAAAGCCCTGAGCAGCCGGGTCTGACCCCGGAGCTGGCCCTGCCAGGGACAGGGTTGGACCTGAGTCCTTCAGAGTCCCTTCCCACCCATCTCATGCTGGGATCCTGTGAACTGAGTGGAGAAGACAATTTGCTAAACATTAACTGACAACTTTTATAGATATTGTAAAGGCTTGCTCCTGATTCGCATGTACGACTCTTTTTTCAGCTGACCTCTCCTGTGAGCCCTGAATGAACCCATGAAAATATGAAAGGGAAAGTATTAAATTGAGCCAGTCTGAAATGATCTATTTGTTTTGGTGTGGCTGCCAAACTGAGAGCCACAGTCCCATCTGTACTGCAGTGCCGGCCAGCCGTCTCAGCTCATTGGGATAGGCGCTTAACAGAAACCGAAATGTGGTAACGGTGCCAGAGAATTTACTGTCAAAGTAAAAGCTGGGAAAATATGGGTGGCCTTCACAAAACTGTGAGAAATGCAAGGGGACCTTGAGGATCACAAGCACTGTCCTGGGACTTTAGTTCCATGACCATTATCAAGGTGTTTGGTGGTTTTTCTCTGCAGGCGTCGCAGTGGAGGTGACCTTTAAGGGAGGGTTTGGAAGAGGAAAACCAGGTCTCCTTTTAGATTTTGAGAGGGGAATTCTTTCAGTCCATTAAGACCGGCATGAAATGCAATTCAGAACTGAGAGGTATGACACAGCAGCAGCCAAGGATGTGTTCGGATCAGAGGGATCAACATCTCCCTAATAGTTTGTGTTTGAAGCAATAGGGAAGAGCAGGCAGTGGAGGGCTGCGAACAGAGGAGTCATTTCGCTGAAGCAATGAGCCAGAAAAATTATCTGCAAAGAGGGATGGCTATAAGTGAGGTGGTTTGGGATTTGTCAGGGTCAGAGAGATATTTCTAATAGTCTGAGACAAAGGTTAATCAAGACCAATATGAGCACTTTGCAATGTGCAGTTAAAAAGCAAAACTCTCACATTCGTTGTCGAAGAAAGACCTTAGAAATGTTGTGCAGGAAAAAGCACAGAATTTGACTCTGACTCCAGTGGGGCTCGCATCAAATTATATGAACTAATGGTAGGACTTGTCTCTTCATAAACTTGAATAATACTGCTTCTGGGAAGCAAAGGCAATATTAAATGGTTGTATCTATATAAGAGATCATAACTGCATCTCCCTCTCTTTATTCTCATTCAAATGTTTAGGATTCTTTAAAACTGTATTAGTCTTCTGTGGGTGATACAACTATGAAGATATAATCCAAGTCCAGCAGTACCGTTAATCGGGACCCATGAACAGCACAGCTAGTTACCAAATATGTTTGTATTTTACTGCTTGAACCCAATTATATCAAATGGTTTATTAGCAATTAAATAGCTTATGTTTAAATTTTAAAAATGTTTGGGAGATAAATATTTGAGGAAATAGAGGTTATTACAGGCGCTTTCTCAGTTTAGATACTTGGCACATCAATTTATTATTCTATTTATTGTGAGAAACTAAAATGAGTCAAAAAAGCAAATGCTTCCTCTTTGTACAAATTGCCCATGAAGCGAATCATGAAGTGGTGGGCTGTACCTGTTGTACAGAAGAGTTGCTCTGTGCAGCTGATTGCTACGGTCCAGGCTGTGCAATACAGACAATTCTTCATAGCATTATCTGCTGCAATAACAAAGTATAATGAAGAATTTAGGTGGCGTTATTTTTTAATAACAAAAGGGAAGGGACGTTTCACTCCAAGTTTTAAACAAAGCCTCTTGTTTCTCTCTCATATCTGTGAATGTGATGTTGTCCTGCAGCACAGTTTGCAGTAAATTTAATATGAGACACCCTCCCTTCTTCCTTGTCCTGCTCCAGCAGTTCTGCTGGGTCTTCCTTGGCCATCAGGGTCTCTGGTGGTGGACGTCAGATGAGGCATTGGGCGTGTGTCTCTCCCATGCTGCTGATCTCAAGGTCCTACTTCTGCAGCTGAAGGCAACTGCAACTTCTCTTGCCTCTTATCTACCACCAGCTCTCAAGTCTTGTTCTTTAGCTGAGGCGGGGGTGATTAATGGTTTATTCAATCAGTATTAAACAAAGAATGAGGGCCCATTAGGCATGGGCATTGTGGAGGTCTGAAATAGAAAGATATCCCTCATATCTAAGTAATGAGCAGATGGCATTAAAAGGATGGGGCAAGTAAGGCTTCTGGTACAGTCTGGTCACCTCTAAAGATGTGAGATGGTCTGCTGTTGCCTCTGCAAGATTCCACCTGTGTTGCAGCAGACCTTTGGGAAAGTAACTCCTAATTGCAGTAAAATACTTCACCAATGTTTAGAATTTTAAAATCCATGCAAAAGGTATTTGAAGTTACCAGTTAATATTTACATTCTTAAAATAATGGTAGTCTTTATGGCAGTCAAGAATGATATTAAATGAAGTTTAGAGAAGTAACTTGATGAATTATGATGGGAAGAAACGGTTGCAAGAACAATTGGTACAGAATTGCAGAGGACAAATAATGCACAGTTCAGCTCGCTGTTGCCATATGAATGTTTATCAGGGAGACATTTGCTATCCACATTTTCTTGGTAGTTTTGCAAAATTGCACTGCCGCTCCTTTATTCATTTACCATCAATCCAATTTTTGGATTTTCTGTTGATAAGTTAAAGGAACTTCATCAGCTACAAAAGACCATGGGAATTTAGGCACCCCAGTTGGGTCCACTAATGGGAATTCTGAGCCCATGTTCATCTCTTGAAAGCCACTGCCTGAGTCTGCCTGTGATGAAGGGGGCTTGTGAGAGATCCAGTACTGGATTGCAGCCAAAAAGGCTCTGACCTGTATTGAGAAAAATGCCGGGTCTCTTTGTTTCCCATCGATATTACTGTAGTCGAATGTGCTCAGTATTTTGTAATGCCATGTTCTACTATGGGGGGGGAAAAAAGTTAATTGCGCTCTATACAAATATTTAGTCACTTTATGTAATGCACCTGAAATGTGAGCCGGCAAACTATCCCCTCAGTCCACTTAATCAGTATTTTTTCCTGACTTTCTTACTTCAATTATTTTCTCATCATTGCACTGTTCTTCCTTAATGCATGGATTACATGATGGAACAGAAAATATGTTCTTGTTTATTCAAGGGAAAAATTATACAAGTACTTTTATTGCATGTCTTTATAAGCAAAGCAACTTGCTTTCTAATGTTCTCATACATATTACAAACATAGAGAAATTATACAAAAAGAGTACTATGGTATTTATTAACAAATAATATTTTCTTTCCCTTGACTCAGTGCTGATGCAAAAACATCCTTGCTCGTAGATTTAAATTATGCTTTAATTAGGTTGACATAAAAATCACCTGTGACTTTATTAATCTTGCAAAAATTATAGTTGTTTCATGTACATGGTGGCTGGAGAACAGTAGTTTGTATTTGTTCAAACTGCTTGTTTTGTTAAATCAAGTGCTTAAACTAATTAAAGGCATTTTTTGGGATGTCTCAGCTTTAGCCTAGTAAATGAGAGGCACAAGAAGGTACACATAGATACTTCCTTATTGCCCGTAAATCTGTACTTATCACAACTGTAAACTCTGGAATGTAGTTTTATGACTCTCATTTTATTGAAAACTATATAGGCTATTACTGATGTTAGATATTTGAATAAGAGCAATTTTGAATTTGGGGTTTGATTGCTTTTAATTGTGAATTATGCTGAAGCTGCTGTAGTCATTATCTTAAAAACTATTTAATTAAATATAAGTATCCAGCTGTGTGTATTTTCAAAGAGTCAAAATGCTCTAAGATCTTGAACAGAATAGCAATATATATATGTATCACAGGGTTTGCAAAAACCTTCCCTCCTCAGTTTTCTTAGAATTGTCTGACTTTGGGGTGTTTCATTTGCAGCCTTAACGATTGTTTTAGTCACTATTTCTTGTGTGTAATTTGAATTTTTGAAGTCATAAGCAGAAATTAAGGATAGGACTCAGCTAGCAGGTACAATATGTGCACCGTCCTGGGCAGGGAGAGGAATGGCGACTTGAATCCTGTTCCCCCCCTGCTACCAAAAAGGAACAAATCTAATATGCCCTGACTTTTCTGTCCACTTCCACCAAATGTGAGCTTTTTTTCCTTCATGATTTTTCTTCCTCAGTCTCTCACAGTCCTAATTACATTTCTTCCCCTCTGAGAGAGTGTTGTCCTCCTTCCATTTTCACTCCAGTCCCCTTCTTTGTGCCAAATCGATACCAGATCCCTATCCAAGTTGCTCTCCCCTCACTCTCTGTTTGTTTTTGGTTGGTTTTTTTTTTTTTTTTCACAATTATTCCCTATCTTTCCTGTCTGAACTTCTTTCTTTCCCTGGCCACCTTTTAACTCATGTCTTCTTTCTTGGGTTTCTCATTTGTCAGTGTCCTTAATCTTTCTTTTTCTGCCAGTCTCCGGGATGAGCTTATCTCTTCTCTCACCTCCCTTTCCCTCCCTAATTTCTCAGGAAATCTGTCTCTTGATTGCCCCTCTTTTTCCCCATACCAGTGGCATCCAGCCTCCTAACTCAGCCAGTCCCCCTCCCCCTCCTATATTCATATACGCATCTGTGCCCCCTCGGATGTGCAAATCCTCAGCTGGTTACGCAAACCAGCAAGAGTTCAGCTAAGGCTTCTGCCCAGGCTTCAGGCATGCCTCTGAGTTAATGACTTGAGTTAAAGAATCAGCATTAACTTCGAATTTTCTGGCTTTTGACTTTTCTTTTCACAGCTTGACATTTTTGTAATGCTTTGTTTTTCTGGTACTTCAAAAAAAAACCAGATGGGGAATAAAAAGCAGAATGCACAACCCTGGCGTTGGCAAGTCTGCCACCCCATTACCGCGGCGCTCCAGGGCTGGTTAACGGTGGTGTCCTCGGTCATCCTGGAGCATTGCCCCTCCTGCTGTCACATGCCAGAGGAGCCACCGTTCGATGTCTCATCCCGAAGCCAGCTTGGCCACCTTGGATAGGTGCCACCCTGGGTAGGTGGCAGCCATAGACATGCCTCTCAGCAGGGAACACGTGGCCTGCCCATGGGCCAAGGAACAACAACAAAAAAAGCCAAATAACTGAGGTGACACGCTGAAAGACAGCCAACAGGGAAGGGTCAGCCCACGGGCAGAGCAGAGAATTGATTCTCTAACCTCCTAGATGCATCTCACTGATTTTCTGCAATACCTTGACAGAAACCAGATACTACAGTGATAGCTAATTTAAAGGTATCAATAGACAGTCACACTCCAATCTCCTGAATCCCAAATCTTTTCCGTAGTCACGTGATCGCCCTGTCCCTCCCCAGCTACACAATATGTTTAATCTGTGCGATGTTGTACACATCTTCTTTGAACTGTGACAGATTGGGGCTGTGCAACTCATTTCACAGGTATGATGCAACTTATTATTTTCTAGGAATGATTTCAAGTAATTATATATGTGGATGCAGCTTTACACTAAGGTGTTTTTTTATGAGCAGTGGAGATTTACTAAAGGGATGTGTCTCTGATAGTCACCACTGGAGTGTGTCTCACAGGTCAGCGGGAGGCTGCATAGCTCCCCCACATCCACATCCCATCTCAGCTGCCTAGAAGAAACAAATGGAATTAAAAATGCTTGATTTAGACTAGAATGCTATCATCTGTATGTTTAAAATGGAATGGAACCATTTTGATCTGAAAAAAATATATGGTAACGTAATTGGGGGTTAAAGTGTTATTGGGTCCTCCTGAAATGCAATTAGAGAGACACTGTATTCACGTTGTGAACAGCACACCTTTAATCTTTAACTATTTCAGAAGCTCCATTTGTGTGGTTTTTTGCTCTGCATTTGCAGGAAAGTTCCAGCCTAGGTTAATAATATAGTGGCAGTACTTCACAATGCTCTCCAACATACAGAAGTAGCTATTAAACTGTCAACAGCACTAAAAGATGATATTTTGATGGCAATGGATAGGAACCCCATCTTCCTGCTCATGCTACTCAACATTTCTGTAGCTTTCAAGCACAGTCAACCATAATTTGTCACTGACTTGCATATGTGACGGTGGCTGAATAGGTAGTCTGAGCTACAACTGTGTCAATCAATTTTTCAGGCAAAACGCGCATAGCATCAATAGACAGCTCTTCCCCTTTCCTTCTCTATAGCTCTTGCACTCATTCCTGTTCACCATCTACCTGGAGACCTCTAGAGAAGTTGCGGGACATGCCAACTTCCTTGCTGAAGCTGTTTTGCTGATATCGACCTGCATAATCCCCTTCCACAGCTGCAGCCAGAGATATCATTATATATACAGAACAAAGACCAAATTCGGTCTCGGTGCATCCTGTGGGGAAATGTTTCCCAGGACTGAGTTGGCCAGTATCTGTCTGGCTATCTTCTCCCTTTCTGCCTAACCTTTCCTTTAGTGTTGTACATATCCTGAAGGACATTTTCAATATATACTGCAGATGAGGAAATAGCATTATTTCAGGTGAAAACATATTTTTTGGCCATTGTTAGAAGTCCACCATAGGAGGGGATGACCTCAGCAGTGATCTCTGTAATCACCACCTTGAAACCCTATCGCACCTGCAATCTGGAAGAAACAGCAAATTCTAGTTTGTGTCAAAATTGAGCAGATTATCACAAACTCTTCTGTCCCTCATGCAGTTTTAAGCTGGTGATCAAAGTCTTAAAAGTCATTCGATCCCATCGACATCAAACGCTGAATAAAGTTGAGCTTTTCTCAGTGTAAAACAGTCTAGAATAAGAATATTAGAGGCAGAAATAAGCTTTACTTGTAATTTCTCAGGCAAAATGAAGTTATTTCATATCCTTGTGCCTCAAGTTGTTTTTCTTTCTTGTCTTAACTGGAATGATGAGAAAATGGTGGGAGGAAAAGTGCATCCGCCTGGGTTGCTCTAGAAAGGCTCAGCAGCAAAAGTTATGAAGTCTGCCATGAAACGGTCATCAGCCTAATTTGCATTACAATGTAGTGGTTCTCTGGATAAATCTTGAAATAATTGCAAAAGTTTTTGATTTAAAGATTACCAAAATCACTCTACGCAACTGACAGGAAGATTTGTACTGTAGACTGCAATGGACTAGAGGAACACAATACAATGCTGAAAGGATTTTAAGAATTTGTTCTTATGTTCTCTACATTTTAAGTCTTTAAACCTGTTCTGAGTCCAGTAACTTTTTGTTGTTTGTTTGGCAAAAGCAGATCTCCTAGAAAGGTACCTAGGAAATGCAGAGGTCACTAGTGTACTCAATAGATTTTTGTAGTAGGTAATCACCTTCTCCATTAGAAATTTGTACCTCAGAAGTACTTCTATCCGAGGTATTTTCTCCTTGTAAAGCCCTTTGTACACTGCAGTCAAGTTAACTCTCAATATTCTTTTTGACAGAAACCGGCTTGAATCACATATTTTTAAGACCTTTATCCTTAGTGAGTTCAAATAATTTATGCAGCGATTTTCTACACTCTCTTATTTGCTGGTGTCCTATTTAGAGTATGGATACGAAAACTAATACAACATTCCAGTGCTGCTCTCAGCACTATCAGATAAAGTGGTAAAATCTGTGTTTATACATCCCAATAATGCATTCTATAACTACATAGGTAATTGATTAAAAAATCCTTCATTGTGTTCAATTATTAGTTTTGTGATCAATTGATCAGAATTATGATTATTTTATTATTATCACTTTCAGTTATTGTAGATTTCTAGATGGTAAACACTGAGGAATATAATGATGCTATTGCTAATAATTTAAAAAAACTTTAAATAAGAATTAAAATATCACATTGAAAAATACCCTCTTCAAAACTTTCTTCTAAAAATAACACTGCAATGTATGACCATTTTTTTAAAAAAAATAAATTATAAATTTGCTGGTTTTCATTGCAGTTCGTTTTTTTTTTCCTCCCATATCTTGTACTTAGATCACAAACATTTTGGAAGCCAGGTGTTAGCTATTTAGCAATCCAAGAGGTCGTTACAGAAATATGCGCAAAACCACGTGTGCGAGCGGCGTACTTGGAGATTTCCTCTTAACTTTCCTCGAGAAGCACTCAGAAAGAAAGCGCCCAGCTTCAATATTTAAGCCAAGAAAATGAAACATTCATGTGCTGTAGCTGGATATTGTTGCTGTAGCCGAACAACCCACGCCTGCCTGAGGTTGAGGATGCACAACTGAATTTATATTCTGGCCGTAAAACTTGCATTTAGGGACACAAAGTCTAACCAATCAGACTAAATAAATCAGCAGGCCCGGGTTTTATCATCACAGATAACCCTCATTAATCCAGCAGGCTTTTCCTGAAGACAAAGGACAAAATGAATTGCTTCATTGGAGCTGCCTGAGCAGCATGCTAATGCGGGGAGGTGGAAGGCATGAATTATTCATGCCCTCGCAGCCCGAGCGGGCAGATCCTGGTTTTTCCTGTCACCGTCGCAACAAGTGGCGGCTGGCCCGGCCACGCTCGGGCCATCGCTCATCCCCGGAGAGCACCCAAATGCCTTCGGGAGAGGGAAAGGCTCCGCGCCTCCGCTGCGCCCGACACAGTCGGGTGGATTTTCAGGTTAAGCCTTATGCAAAATGGACCCGGGACACACAGTCTTTTGTAACTCAAATGTACTTGACCATAAACTACTCTTCTTGGAAGAAAACGGGTAGCTGCGGTAAGTTTGTGCAACTTTTGACATTTTCTGAATCCGCTGTAAGCTCTTTTCAGTTTGCAATAACTATAATGTGCAGTGTTTACCAGTCCTTCTAAAAATTGTCTGCATTCTTTTTGCTTTTAAAATGACTTAAGGACGCCTAAAAAGGCATTCAATATAGTTATTTTTAACTCTAGATAATACGTAAACAGTCTCTACAGAACTGACACTAAAGTTACAATCAAGCCTTCCTAAATTAACTTGTGTTATTTACATTTTCAAAGCCCGGTAGCACACTACTAAAACGAACCATGTTTATGATCCAAGCCTCATTTCTTGCAACCAAAACTGAGACGAATGTAATTCAGTGTCAAACTGGAGAATCTGAAAGAACATGCGTTATTTTTCATCAGAAATGTTGGTTCCCTGTTGTAACTTGTGTTGTTGCTCTTTATTCAGCTAAATACCTTTCTGATTGGGCTGGGAACAGGAACTGGGACCCGCGTAACATTCTTACCGTGCATTAACTGTTCTGTTGTATCATAAAAGAGTTGAAAAGCATTGGTAACTTACCCAATTTTCCTAAGGATAGGAAGGAGAAATATTTTGTATGTAAAGCGTATGGTGAACTAAGGCCGGGCTTACCTTTATAAGGTGAAAAGCAGCAAAATGTTTTGCTTTATTATTCTTTATCAGTATACCTACCTATAATATTTGTTTCAGTTGTTTGTCTGATTTTTGTTGTTTTCCAGTAGTGATACTATCAGCACTGCCTGAGAACTCTCAGGTAACTCCGTACTTGGCACAGTTAAAAAACTGCTGTAAATAATCAGCTCCCGAGGGCAGAGGCCATGGGTAGGAGCATGAATATGAAATGAATCCGAAATAAGTTTTGATTGTGGATAACAAGCTCTCCCTCTTTTTATTTGTTTGCTTTTTTAATAACATAGTCCAGATTCTGCTGCTTCTACTTTATTTTCTTTGTTTTGATCATAAAAGCATTTTCCTTGACATCCAAAAGACAGCCAAATTTTGAAGGGATAAAAGTACAGCATAATGATATCTGGTGCTAACAGTAATTAAATGCCCTATGTTTTAACAACAAAAAAAAAAGAGGTGAAAATAGGGATATGTAAATAACAGGAGATATGCAAACAATGGATGTAATCCTGCACTCCTTAATCATGGGAGTAATCCTTATTCACGTAAGTAATCCTGTTGGTTTCAGTAGACTCACATCAGTAGGTGCTGTAGCATAAGGCCCATATTTTTCAAGGAGATAACAGCGTCTGTTTTACCTGTTTTTTCTGTAATGTAATTTTAGCAACACAGTTTTTAGTGATGTGTTTGAATGCATTAGTGATAATATTAAATTAGACTTTACCAAATGTCTACTTCGCTTCTAAAAGTATAAAAGAGAAAAATGGAATAATGGATTAGATGTGTCAGTAAGAAGGTACAAACCCCACATATTTTATTAGAGGTGTGCTTGCAGTGTGGAATAGCACTACTCGCCGTGTTGACTGGGTTTGTAGATTACTTTGTGGTACATGAGGTATATAAACTTTGCTTCTTTTAACAGAGGATGCGACTTTAGCAAAAAATCAGTACGCCACCTGATGTCTCATAAGCTACATTTGGGTCTCCGCAAAAGTGATGCTGATAAATATTGTTCATCTTTCTTATTTCAATACATGGGTTTGTGGTAATGTCCTGTGAGTATTTTTCTTGCTGTTGTGGTCTCTGACCTTGCAAGTTAACACCTGCAGTTCTGCCTGGGAATAACGCATTTGTAGGAATGTTGCGGTTGTGTTACCCTCCTCCTCGTCAGCCCAGCTTGGCACTTCTGGGCCTTCCACTGCAAGACCGTACAGTGCTGCCCTGTAATCCAGGATGGGGCTTGGGAGCACCTGTGTGTCCTTCCCCAGGCAGCGCCTCTGTTAATGAGGGAAAACTAATTACTTAAAAGCTTTTGGTACAATGGGCCTGAGAAGTATAAATAGTCATGAAACGTTCCTGGTGCTCTGCAAGCCATCAGCCTGTGTTTGCTGGATGCCAGCAGTGGTAGTGGATACGGACATTGCCCTACAACCATTGCAGTCATCACTGGGTTAAGATGCTTCCTCTGGGGACATAGTATCTTGTGTGCACCCTCAAGGGGCCAGAATAGAAATGAAGTAAAATTGCAATGGATGATGGTTCCAGATGGTACACAAAACTTACACCTCAGTGAAGTTGGTATTAGGTATTTGTTGGCTTTTTGTTGGCTGCATTGAAATATTGAGAATGAACTGATTGTTCTTTAATCAGCTTCGTTACATGGCAAAGATATTAGTGTTTCGTATTTGCAAGTGAAGTATGCTATATTCGTGATATCTATTTGCACAGAGATATCATACAGTTTACTGCTGAGGCTACATGGCTCTTAGGGACAGTAGAGTGCTGGAGGCAATAAAATGAGCAGCACCAAGTGGCTGGAAGGGCGGGCTGGCAGCTGCTGCCAGGGGAGGGACTGGAGTGGCCCTTGGGAGCAGCATTTCTTCTCGCTTCCTCCATGCAGGGTCCCAGCAGGAGCATTAAGTCTCTGCCGGTAAGTCCCTTTCTGTCCCTTGACCCCAGCCCATGGGGTCGATTCCTAATCCTTGGAGAGCCCCACAAGCGTTGGTTGCACATTAACTTCAACTTTCTAACCACAGTTTTGAGGGTGATTTTTTCTACATCTGTTCTTTGTTGAATTAAAAAAAAAACACAAAAAAACACATGCAACTATTTTTGTTTAAGGATCTCCTTCTGGCAATGGGCAGAGGTCAGGTGCCTCTTTTAATTTTTACTGCCTTTTGTGAATTTTAGAGGTGGTTGTTCATGCAAATTTATTGAGAAGTCTTTAAAACTTGGCCAAAAAAGGTGTTGTACAGTGGTTCGGCTCATTTTGTATCAAAAATCCTGTGCGCGGCGATTTGGAGCAGCCTGTTGTGGTTTGTTTTTTCCTTTGTGCATACAAACTACGTACAGTAAGAGGTGTTTTCTGTAGCCACTGACATGTCGTTCTCATGTGTCTCTTCATTAGAGGATGCCCGTGTCTCCTTGCTTCCCACCCAAGGCAGAGGGCAGGGGGATGCGTATTCTCCGCTCTTTCCCCAGGTTAGCAGCTCTGTGAGAGCAAAGCTATGGGGGTGTGTGCTGTGAGCGACGGTAAGAGCAGGTTTTTCCTGGTTTGGCAGCATTCCCTCCTTTGTGTAAGACGTAGTATTTTGCTGCTCTTTGGGGTTGGTGACACAAAGGCAGTGCATTGTGGCTGCTCTGCCCGGCTCTGGGCATTGCTATGGTTGGTGGACTTTGCTGCATCAACGTGGAAGAGTGCTGAGGTTTCCTACTTGGGGCTTCCATGGCAAAGTTTGTATAAATGGTAGTTACGCTGGGCAAAGATGTTTGAAACAATACAAACCTCCAGTTCTAAGCCCGAGTAGTATACACAATAAAAGGCAAGTTTTAAAGTACAGGTAGAGGAAATTTTCTCGCTATTGTTTTGCAGCTGTCTGGGAGCCTGTGGCAGAGAAAGCAGAAAGACTGGAAAAGCCAGCGTGCAGCCCGCACAGCGTGCGGATTGAGCAAGGTCTGGGAGCATGGCCCTGGGAAAGCCGAGCACTGGCTGAACGTCAGCCACTTACTTTACTGGTCCCCCAGGTCACAGCCACGTAGCAAACTGCAGCTAATGTAGCACGATGTGGTCACTGGCTATGGAGCAGGGCCTGGAGCAGGAGACGTGTCCCATGGTCCAGCATGTCCTTGTGATGGGACTTGCCACATTTGTCGTGTGAAGGACCTTGGGGACAGCAGTGCCACGTGAGTGACCGGGGAAGAAGCAGAAGGGAACCACATGACATTGTGGATGACTCAGTTTGGTCTTTAACCTTAACAAAAGACTAAACCAACATAACTACCTTTATTAGTAGTAAGCTTGTTAGTAGCTGCCTAGTGGCTTCGAAGTGGAAAAGCTGAGCTGGTATGACAACAGCACAGATAAAACTGAACTTATTACAATAAAGGTTTTTACTTGTTCTCCAGGTGTTCCTTTGCTGTAAAGCCCGTTTTGTGTCTGAGAGCAGCCAGGCCTTGAAGAGCAGCAGTCCTTACCCTCTTTGTGGTCCAGCCCAACCCCAAGCTGGTACCTCCCCAGGGCACGTTTCAAGAGTATTACAGAATCATAGAGCGGTCAGGGTTGGAAGGGACCTCTGGGGATCATCTAGTCCATACAACATTGCTCTCATTTCATGTGACATTTCTGTCTCTGTGTCTCTCCAGAGAGGGAGAGGTGAGCAGAGGACAGTCACACTGAAACCTACGTGTGTGGTTCCAGGCCCAAACCTTTCTCAGATTCCCATCGGTGATGTGCAACATACTTTAATGATGGTTGTGTGATGGTGTAACACATCAGTCACGCTGCCATGGCTTGTAAAACTCATGCATGAAAGATTCATCCTCAAGTTTTGATTTGCATAGTTCTTTGGGAAAGTGCATTTCTTCCTCCCAGTGGGGTAATCAGTTCAGCAATTAGCAGAGCTTCTGAGCAGGTCTTTTTGTGTGTGTGTGCACCCAGTAGTGACATCTAGTGATGTCCGAGGAAGATTTGATTTCTTGAGCAGAAGAGTGGGCAGGGAGCAAGAGGAGAGAGCCCAAGACTCTTTCCTGATTGACCTGCAGATGATGAAATCATTCAGAGCTACAGAGAGGGAAGTTCTGAACCTGAATGTCAGCCTTAATATATTTAAATGACAATACTGAACTGTCACCTAATGGTTGACAGTAATTACTAACAGGCAGAAAGTAACTGTTTTCATAACCTGCATTTGAAGAAATCTAAGCTGTAAAGTATTTCGAGGGCCCATGCCACAGCCTTGTCGTGTAGCCACGACTGACAAATGAAGCATCTCCTCCAGGCCCGAATTAACTACAGTAGTTGAGTAAAAAGCATTGATTGAAAACTTTATATTTCACAGCCTTCAAGAACGGACTTGTCTATAGTGCATGTTGCTGTATTGTGCTGTGAGTGCAGTTAGCTGGAAGAGCGTGTTCATTTTCATTCATTAGTTGACAGTGGTGTCTTTCAAAATGATCTCCAGCATTATGAGCAGTAAATGATGGTATGCTTTCAAATGTTAAACATTTTGATTTTTTTTTTTAGTATAATCTGCTTACGTTCAGAGAAGCTGCATTAGGAGTATTATTAGACACTGGAGTCTCCCTCAAACCGTTACGGTAATGAAGAACTGTTGGAAACTGTTTGGTATTTCCAAGGTTTGAGGCACCAGTGGCCCCAGAGAGAAATATGTTATCTTTCAAGCAAGTCTTTAATTGTTTCCTGCATTGATAAAAGAGTTAATGTATTACTGGCAAGATATTCTCTTGTGGGTATTCACACCCAGTTGTGGGTGAATCTTAAAAAACCTCTTCAGTTGCTGTCAAAATCAAGCGATCTGTGTGAATTACTCTGAATAATACTGTGGTGTTTTTCTGTAGGAACCACTTTGTCATTTTTGCTGTTTTCGCATTTCCTGGCAACACCTTTCTGAAGAGCTTCATTCTCACTGTGGAATTACACTTGTGACCCCCTCCTGTGGCACTGTCTGGCACCTGACAGTCCACCAGCAAAAACTGGGAAAATTCAATGTAAACTACTGTCGGGCACGTGGCGATGACCACTATCTATTTTGAACATGCATAATCTTTCCTCAACTCCTTGCAAAGTATACACAGCCTCTCGCCGAGTGTTGTATCCTGACTTGTTGATGGTGTGTTACCATTAATAATTAGAGTCCTGCATAGATGTGTATCACAAACAACTAAAAATATGCCTTTGTTGCCTTTATATAAACCTTTCCTGATGATTAAAGACCATCAGTGCAGGCTTTATAAGGGACAGAGGATGTAATGGTGCAGAACAAACGTATAATAAACACTGGTGAAATTAGCTATTGCCAGTTATTTTGGACGGCTTTTGGAAGATGCAGAATTGATTCAAGAGAATATATATACAATTTACCTTATAGCCCAGGATAAACATATGGCAAAAAAGAAGTGTTTTTAACATCAGAAGACTGAGCAGAAGGTAACGCTAGCTGCAGTCCTCGTGGGCAGCACGGAGCGCCTCTGGGATTGTGTTTCAAATCTATCCGTTTGAATTTCATTGATTGCATGTATTTTATACTTCTATTGATCTAGACTTCTGGTGTCTCTTCTTGCTGCATACATGTAAAATAGAGTTGGGAGGTTGAGCACCCAACAAGCGGGCAGTCTGGGGAGATAGCTCGCATGGCTTGGCTCGGAGATCTCCACGGGGCAGCGAGGGCAAGGCAGAGCCCGTGGCCGCACGCGGGCAGCTACTCTCTGCAACTCTTCCACCTACTGCCTCTTCGGAAACCGCCGACTGCTGCTTTTCGTATGCTGAGAAGGAGACCGCTCTCCTCTCCGTGTCACCAGCACAGTGCTGGTACAGCTCTCCTCACATCCAGCATTTCAGCCACGTAGATGAAACAAACACATTCCCAGCTGTCAGACAATTGTACGCGTAAACCAATCCTACCCGTAGCTCTTGTGCGTAGTGAGGGTTATTTTGGAAATATATTTAAAATGATATTTTTTTTTTTTCCCTATAATTGCAAGCTTTAACAGGCAAAGTTCCCCTGCAAAGTCTTGCAGAAGGAGGGTACTTTTCTCCTGTGCAGTCAGTTTTTCTTAACAGATCACTTTTTAGGCTAAATTATGCTGAAAGCAAGGTTTAATCAACAGCAATGTGGCTGGCTCTCACTTTGCTAAAATCTTGTTCAACCATCTTTTTTGCCCATGTGACTGACTGAATGAAAATGAGACACCCATTAAATTGAAGGTGGGGGCTCACCTTCATTAACGATATTGTGCAGCACTGCAAAACCAGAGAAGCAGTCTGCGGTGAGGTTCCACGCTAACCTGCAGATAACAGCACAAAATTTCTCAGTGCAATTTTGAAAAAGGGATTGAAGCAATGCGATTTCATTCTGACTTCCTACGTCTCGAATTGGATGTGGATAACACAATGTGCGTTGTCACACGGAGTATGATATACCATAGAGTGCATTGTGGGTATATCTCTCGTACAATCCTTTCCATATAGAATAAAATAGTTGGATGGAGATACAGAACTTAATGGGAGAATAGAAAAAGCTGCGTACCAGAATGGACGTAGCAAATTGTTAACTGCTGCTCCAGTAGATTTAGGAGGGTTGCTATGGTTTCTTTTATAAAAATCTTCCAGCCACAGAAATGACTCTGACAAACAATGCTGCGTGTAGGTATAAAGAAACATATCACTCGTGCAGCACTAACCCAAGCGTATAGGGCCAAGCACACCAGCGAGTGTTCAGCGCTTGGTGGGTGCTGAGCATCGCCAGTTCAGTCATTCCTTGTCCTCTCCTTGAAATTAAATGGTGATAATGCAGACTGAGAAGTGCCTAGTGGTAACAGCCCTTGCTTGGTGAAAAGGTGAGCACATAGCATGGCATTGCTAATACACCCCAACTCCTATTTTCCTGTTGTATCCTTCTCTTTTTGTCATCTCGTATTTCTGAATTAGTCAGTGCTGAAATTTTTAGGGCAAATGCTGCTTGCTTCGGGTTTTTTTTTTTGTTCATTCTTTGCTTGCATAGTGCCTTGAACAACAGCTCATGACCTAGTTCTGTCTTTTAATTGCTACTGCAATATGAATTTTAATTCCAAGTGGAGTCCAGATGTATTGAGGATATGCAGCACATGTCGGGGCCAGTGCCGTTTATCTTAGAGGCCAGTGTTTCCCAGCCCTTTGAATTCAGGGAGCCCTTAACCTTTTTGAAAAAAATCTTAAACCATCATCATGTATTGTCTGGTGATGGGAAATGGAGATAATAACTGTTAATCTAAATGCTAATATGTATTTTCTTTTACAGATTAGTTTGTTTTACTGTTCTTTAAGCTTTGACTAAAAATATTAATGGAGATGAATGTGAGCCTTGTGCTTGCAACCTCCAGTGCCCAAGTGAACCTGGCCATGGATACTGACAATTTCTAGGAGCCCATCTCTGCTTATAGGTACTTAATATTGCTTGCTTCTTTTCATGACCATTTTTGGTGGCTTATGGGCATCGGTGGTAGAAGAAGAGTGGGTCATCAAGAACTGTAGGTATTATGTGTCTGGTGGAGATCATAACGTGATGAGCAACATGTTAGATTTAGCGTGCTCCACTTTTTTGAACAATGTAAACTTTGTTCACAAAAAATATCTTTATTTACTTCTCTGCACTTCAGAAGAAACACTGTCTACATCTACTGCATTCTGAGCATCCCACAGATTTCCTCTATCAGTTGACATTTAGCTGTTGTGCTTAGCTAAGATTTCCCTCTTTTGCTCTACTGAAATGGGTAGGGAAGGCAAGTTATCAATATGCCTTCTACTGACTGCTCCAGAAGTGGCTTAATTTTAATCATTCTGTGATTGCAGCTTGTGAAAGACACTGGAATCCTTTGGGAGGGGGGAAAAAACATATCTAAAAACATAAGCTCTTTTAGGTTAGATTAGATCTTGAAATGCTGGGATACGCTAGTACTCAATCAGCAGAGAGGTTTAATTGTTCGCATTAAGGAAACTGCAAAATGGAGAAAAAAATAGCAGTTTCTGATGTACACCCAAGCATGCCCTACCCGAAACATTGACACACAAGGCATGTGTGAGCGGAGGAGTTTTCCTTTATATTATACCAGTTGATGTACAATGCAGAAAAATAGAGTCAACAATACTCTCAAGAGGCAGCAGAGGAATGGAAAGCTGAGGACACAGCCTCGCATGAGCACTGGAAATGGGGCTGGGAGGAGAAACCCAGGGAAGGACCGGACATGGACGCGTTTGGGTTGAGTGCTGGCAAAAAAGCTGGAGCTAGGAGCAGAGCAGCTGCCTGTGCTGTGGCTCCACGGGCTCCTCCATAGGCAGTCACGGCTTTGTGTCATCTCTGGGAAGGTGCATGGAGGAGGATCTTTGTCTTCATCATTACAGGATCGTCTTTATCATTACCGTATCCACTTTGCTGAAAACTACTTGCCAGACCCTGGTGCTTGCTAGTCACTCTGCCAAGCAATGATTTTAAAGCACAGCTACATCGAATTGTTATCACAGTGATATATTACAGACACAGTGTATATTGCAACTTGTTCTCACAGTAGACATAATGTTACTGCCTTATATTATTACTGATATTTGATGTACACTACAACGGTATTTAATCAGCTAACTAAAATGCATTTTCTGCCAAAGATATGGTGAGCAGGAAGGAAAATCACCTTCTTGGAGAAATGCCTCGTAGTAGGATGACTAAAAAAGGCAGATAGTGCAGTCTGAGAAACAGAAATTTAGTACATTAATCCCAAGGACCTCCCAAAAGCTGTGGAACCTTGTAGCTGAGTTTTCAGAATACAAACCAGCGATTTAGCTGTAAAATAAATTGCTGCAGAAGGAAACCATCATGATGTCACCTGCAAACATTTTGGAACAGTGAATTAATCTAAAGTTTATGAGTAAGACAACAGAAAGACACTTTTGTGCTCAGAGGGTAAGTACTTTTATGTCTGGGGAAAAAGACCTTCTGTTCTTCACCCCGAGGACTGAAGTCTTTCCTTACGTGCAAAATTCAGCCGTGGCCCAGGGAGTCATCCCTAATACAACCACACTACTATCATCTCCTTGATACCCACATTCACAGTGGCAACATGAGATCATTAAATAAGGTTTGATGTTCTTTTTGCATCCCCAGTCGAGGCAGGAGACCAAGTTTGTTGGCCAGCAGTCTGCATTGGTCTCTTGACTCATCTTCGTGTGGTTGATGGCAATTTCTACGCTGCCACGCTGCCCAAAGCCAAAACCTCCCTCAGCAGCTGAGCTATCAGCAATCGCTTTCATGTACATCTCTCCTGTGGGAAACGTGGGCTGACTTGGTTATTGTACGTGGGAGGAGGATGTGAGAACACGAGCCAAGCACCACTGCAGGTCCCTTTTCTCTTGCAGGTGGAAAGATAAAAGGGCTCGTAAATGGGTCTCTGAGCCCTCTTCCATAAAACCAGGGGGTCTTTTCTTGCTCAGGGGCTCACCAGGGGGCTGTGAGAAAGGCCTTCCCTTGCATAGCGTCTCCTGTTTTCACCCCGCAAGGCTGGCAGAGGGTGCAAGGGAGCAGGACCTCCTGCAGCGCCTGGTTGGGGCAAGTCTGTGACTCCAAAATTGCGTCGTTACTTGCAAACCTCTCCCTGAACAAACGGGACTGCACAGCGAATGCTTGCGGGAAGCATCCAAGGAAAAAGGGCAGAATGTGGGGTTGATGAGCTTGTGCAGAGTGAAAGAGCCCTTTCGGTGCCCCCTTCCAGGAGCTCGTCCAGCTCGGGGAGGAAAAAGGTCAGAAAGAGCCGGGGGGAGAAAGCTGAGGAATATCTCAGCCAGCTGCAAGGAAACTTGTGCTACTGTCTGCATTTTACAGGCTGGTTAATNGGCTGAGGCATATCTCAGCCAGCTGCAAGGAAATTTGTGCTACTGTCTGCATTTTACAGGCTGGTTAATGAAATCCTGTCCCGGGTCTGTGAGCAGCAGCTAAGGAAAGAGTGAGGAAGAGGAGTTACCTTGTCTGCGGGGACTGCCTTCCCACCCCTTCCAGCCCATGGCTGATCACGGCAGGTTCCTCCGTAATGACTTTGTCTTAATCATCTATGCTCATTTACTGTCTGGGCCTTCAGTGAGCTTCTCTGCCTCTTACTCACATCCGAATTCCGCTTTATTACTTTTAATGTTGTTTCTCTTCCCCTTTGTGCTCCTCAGGTGGCAACTGCGTTTTAGCTTGTTTTCAGAAACCAGCAATAATATTTCCTGAGACGATTCATTTCTTTAATTTGTTGTTGTTCTGGTGTCTGACACTTGCCGCTCGTGCAGCGCTTTCCCTGGACTTGAGGGTCTCTCTGCAGTACATGTATCTTGAACGCAGTTTATTTTAATCAGGGCTCCTGGAATTCGGTAATACTTCAGGCCAATTTCTACAGTAAATCTGAACGTATTCAGCAAAAACATGTGCAGCCAGTGATCAGACATAATTGCCAACAATTTCACACCCACAGAATCCTTGCTTGACTCTAACATTCCTGGAGTCCCATCTTTCCCATCACCATTTCAAGCAGGAATCTCTCGGTTGCTAGGGGATAGAATTTCTTAGGCACTTATATATGAAATATTTTTAGCATGAAGTGGAGAATTACCCATACAGTTTTCTGGTTAATATTTGCTGTATTAAAATGGAAGGACCAAAATATAGTGAGAAGCCAATCCCTAGAGGTCTGGAGGCCAGGTTTGATACAGGTGCTACCCAGGCATTCAAAATATTACTTGAGTCCGTGTCTGCTGAATTTAGCTGGAGCTCTGACAATTACAGGCTGTCACAGGAGACTTCCACTTCTACTCCTGACTCAATTACCAAGTCTCATGCTTCTCATAATATTACCGTTGCTGTAAATAAAGTCAAATTCGTTCTCCTTTTTCTTTACTATTCTAAGTAAAAAGGAAGTGGCTGACTTCTACCACCTCGCATCGAGTTGAGCCCGAGCCTCAGAGGAACTCTTAGTTGAATTTGAATTAAATATTTTTTCAGCAAATTTGGGGTTATTGATGCACTGAATTTAAAAAACAAAGCCTCCCATATTTATTTCCCATTCCCAAATTGTTGCTATACGAGCACCTAGTACCTAAAGGCTGAAAATAACAGGTATACCTAAACAACTTAGGTCCCCTTAAAATTTTACAGAGGAGAAAGAGTAGTAGACAAAGTACTTTAATATACCACTAGATTATGTTTAGTGCTACTGTACTTTCCATAATGCATTCTGTTCCTTATGCAGCCTAATACTTGTTTTCCTTTTTGCCTATTCTTGCATGCTGAAAAGATGTTTACGTTAAGCTGTTTGTGACTCTTGGTCTTTTTCCTAAGTGATTAGTTGATTGCAGCTCAATAATGTCTGAGTAGTTCAAATTATTTCTTGCACTCCGTGTTTGTAGCGATCTGCGTCTGTCTATATACAACTTCTGAATTGTGTCCAATTCTGGGACTCATTAAATGTGCATGTGTCAGGCAGGCTCCACTTCCAGTATAAGTGCTTTCCTTCTCTTGCTTCTCTCCTTTTCCAGCTGGGGTTGCACAGGCTGATTGCAAGGAAGGGTATCAGCAGAGGATCATCCTTGGGAGTGCTCTCCTGTTGAAACGAAATTCCTCTAAACCTGGGATTCCCAAACTGTGCTATTCTAGTGCTACTAGAATATCGGATGGGTTGCTCCCACATCCCTTTGTAGAAGTACTTAACCGAGCTGCATGGGATAAATGCCTCCATACAGGCAGTACCTCAAAAAAATATCCATATCTTGTGGAGGTCCTTGCTGTGTCCCTGTGACTCTGCCCCTCTCCCAGCTCAGGTGAGCTCCTCCTCGGAGACCCCAGTCAGCTGCAAGGCATTCGGGATGATGCATGAAGAGGTGGGATTGGATTTGACTTCTGGATGTCAAGGGTGGTATTGAGGATTGAGGTGTGTGAGGAGTGGTAGGCAGGTTAGGAGATGGGAAATATTTTGGGGTCCTAGGTTGGTGTGTGAGGATTTGATACAGTTTAATAGAGGAAGAAGTAACTAATGCATGTCTTGCACTTGTGCACTCATGCCTCTCTGGTACAGAACATACATCTTTAATCACTTTAACCAAGGGTGATAACACAATGTTAAGAAACAGGCGGTAGCAGGATTGAAACCCCATGGAAGAAATGTAGTTTAGCAAACAGCTATATCCTGTGTTACAGAGCTTACTGCCACCTATGTTGGTTTTACAACAGCAGAAGGGGATGCCTGGGCTGCAGTTCTTGTTTCTTATTTTTTAATGTACTTTATTAAAGTAACCTTGTAGTGCAAAATGCATGAGTAGTCCCTGGAGCAAAGATTTCCTTTTAGCAGTGGATTGCCTCCCCTGTTCCTTTATGTGCTTTCTTTTACGCCGTGAACCCTCTACTGCTTTACCTGGCCCACCCTCCAGCCTGGTTAGGGGTTTCTTTTGGTAACTGAGAAAATACACTTCTGAATCTCAGATCCACCGTCCATCTGCTGTTTCTTTAGTCCTTTAACGAGCCATTTACTTACAACTAGAGAAACTAGCTGAGGCACCTGACATGAAGGAGTAGGTTGGGCTGCAGATCCCAGCCTGTAGGAAGAAGGTGGGAGTTGATATATGCCCTGCCCATTAGCCCATCAGCTGGTCTGAGCACTGTCCCTTCTGCCTCTTCTCTTTGAATCCTCAAACCTCTTGTCTCTAAAGACTTTTTCCATTGGTTCATGGGACCAGGGCACCTCAGAGGACACCCCTGGCTCAGTGCTGAAGCTGGAAAGTGGCCTCTATGGTAGTCCGTCTCCTCAGCCATGAACAAGGCACAGGCTCAGATCAACCTAGAGCAGCCCTCCCTGGTGATTAGGGCTGCAAATTGGGAGAAAGTCTTCAGCACAATGCCTTGGATGCAAAACTGAGGCATGGTGGTTGTCATGGTTTGGGCCGAATCGGCTACTGGGGACATGGGGGACCCCAGATGGGAC
>RSEF01000006.1:36459701-36476111 GCA_003993805.1 Himantopus leucocephalus | reverse complement strand
AACTTTTGGATTTTTTGAGGTCTTGCCCTAATTCAATCCAACAATTTCTCCCTTATCCTTCTCTGCAAGTTATTCCCACTTAGTTTTAAAAAGTGAATAAGACAGCATATGTAGCAGCTCTTCATTGTGCAGGTATTCGCATGGAACTCACCGGAGTAGTGATACACTGAGAACAGCCTTTCCATGAGGCTGACCCAGCAGTTACCCCTATCCCACTGCTCGTGGATGCAGGTGGATTTTGTCCTTCACTGGAAGCGCAGCACCTCCTTCTCGCTGTGTACCACAACGGGGTGAGGAGCAGGCTCCAAGGGCACCTTGGCCGTGTTTTGTGCCAGCAGTTACCATGACCCAGTCCTAGATCGGGTTCATTGCATTTTCACTGATTGTAACCGTGCATAATTTCTTTGCCAAAAAATGTGTAGTGGGCTCTCTGCTCTGGCTATTTTCTGGATTCTCTTTTTTTCCCATACTGTGGCTAATGAGTCCAGCTGTTTTCTCTGTTGCTCAGGACCTTCTTTTGCTCAATGACAAGAGCAAACCTCTTTTTTTTTTTTTTTTTCATGCCAGCTATGAGTACACAGTGGCATTGGTATCTTGGAGCTGTGCAAATAAAGTATTAAAGTGTACCTTAGCGTACTTTATTCAAGCAGAAGGTTCATAAAACATCCTGTTAGTGTTTTGTGATTGCTGTTCCGTGGCGGGGCTCAAGATCTCTTGATGGAGGATAGACCTGATACCTTCCCCCTCTTTCCCTTCGACTCCTTAGCCGCAGCCAGGGAGATGAAGCCATGGTGCTATGGTGAATATGCTTTAATGAATACTTCTTCAAGTGGAGCTGATTTACATTCCTGTCTTAATATAATGTTACATGTAAACTGAAATTCTGCATAGTAAAAAAATAAGCAACTTCTGTGGCAGGCTGTCCAAGTGACAGGGAAAAAAAAAAAAGTCTTACTGGTGGTGTGACTTGTTGCTATAAAGCAACAGCCAGTAATGTCAAGAGATTTCAGTCCAAATAGAGAATTTTTGAAAATTAATTTTGGATGCTTATTACAAAGCAGAAAGTAACGTAATTTCTGGCAAAACTCTTGACAGCAGACGTAATGCATCATTGCAAAAGCACAGGCTCCGTGTTACATGGAAATTAGCTCCGTGTAAAAAGCTGCAGACAGGCTAGCGCCCACAGAAAACCAAAGGTGACAAAATCAGAGACTGATGTACTGACGTAATAGTTATTACTGAGCTAGAAATGTTAAGATGTAATAAAATTTGTGAATATGATTAAAAATTACTGTAATTGTTTAAATGTGAAGGTGACTTAGTTCGAATGAAATCAAACTCACAGCATCCACCCCATTAACGTGCTCATTTGTGCTCCCACTTCTGCAGACTACACAAAGGTGACATTTGTTGAAATCCGCATTTCCCATCTTCCCCAGTTCCTCCACCCTTATGCCTGAAGCCATGGAAATCAAAAGCAGAGATATTCAAGCTTTGGATCAGCCCTGAACGCATTGTGAGACCGTCCATGAACACATCGTTGCAACAGCATCCCTGGGGTGTTTCAAGTGCCGCTCCTGGGAAGGGGGAGAAATAGGATCCCTCCCATAACAAGATCCCAGGGCACTCAGATCATTTACAGTAGCTCTTTCCCTCCTGCTTGCACTCCATTTAAACCCCCATTTTCAAACTCATCTCCTCCAGGACACTGAAAATAATGTTGCTTTCTCTGCATTTTTTCCCCAGGAGAGACACAAAAGCGATGGGGCACTGATGGTCAGAGGACATGCACAGACCTTCAGCGGGAGACTGCTGTGGAGAGAAAATCAAGCTCTACCAAGGTAAAATAAATAAGTTATGTTTAGATAGCAGTCAGCAAAACGCATTCAGGTTTAAAAAACAATCGCTGATTGCTGAGCAGTGTATTTGGACTTGGTTTTGTTTAGCTAGGCTTAGCTTAGGCAGCAGAAAAGCCAAATAAAATGATGGCTAAATGTTGTGATTCAATGTGCTATTGGCGAGGGGGAAAAAAATCAGATGTTTTGTGGGGGAAAAAAAGTTGTTAAAAACACTTCAGGAGAGTAAATCAAATGATATCCCAAATATCAGTACACTCTGTCTCAGATGTTCTCAGGATAAAGCCTGAGGTTTTCAGTTCACCACAATTACTTTGTGTAAGTGCGTATTTTTTTTCCACAAG
The DNA here is from genome assembly GCA_003993805.1 of Himantopus leucocephalus. Classification (NCBI taxonomy): domain Eukaryota; kingdom Metazoa; phylum Chordata; class Aves; order Charadriiformes; family Recurvirostridae; genus Himantopus; species Himantopus leucocephalus. The sequence goes on along the minus strand of RSEF01000006.1, from coordinate 36,473,911 downwards.
ATGCAGTGAAGCTTGAAAGCTCCCAAAAAGCACAGGATCAGCTGGTCAAACCTTAAAGATCCATTTCTTTGTCAAAGGTTGGGAGGAAGGAATAATACATATATTCAAGCAGAAAAGGCAAAAGGAAATTATTTATAATATCGGAGCATGAGTTTGAAGCTAATTGGGAGCATTTTTGACATGCCTTTGGACTCTTGCAGGATGTCTCCATCTGTGCAGCCCTTAACAAAAGAAATAATTGTCAAATTTACTACTGGAGCATGAGAAATGCATCCAAAATAAAGTGTTTCAAGCAACATTCTTCTTTGGTGCCCTGTAGAAATCTCGGGGAAGTCGAGAGTTTTGGAAGGCATGCAAAGGTCTTAAACCTGTAGGTAGAAGTGAATGCAGTGCAGAAAATATGAGGCAAATGTTTTTACAAGGCACGAAAGAAACAAAGAAGGAAGAAAATGCTTTCCCTGGGGCTGCGAAATTATTGAATTGTCAAAACCACAGGCAGCTGGTTTAAAGAGTTGATAAAATTTACCTGGCACTTCACCTCGTTAATAAACTCTTGATCTAACTCTCCCTATTTGGGTTCCCAAATCAACCTTCCCAAGAGTTACAGAGGAGCCCGTTGCCTGTGTTGCTTCCATGGACGGAGGACAGGAGCGCAGGAATGGTTTCGCCCGTGGGCTTCGGTGTAGGGTCCCACCTCTGGCACCCAAGCTCTGAGAAGGATGACCATGGCACCTGGGAGGTCACAACTCTGTCCCTCCCATAGCATTCCTTAAGGAAGAAGAATATTACTTTTTGTGAAATACTTGTCAAGTACCGGGATTGATTATCAGATGATAGGTGCCCGGGTATGACTGAGATGAATTCATAACAAGCAGGAGCAGTACAGCTAGCGAATGGCACCTAAACCCCGAATGAACTTGACCGAGCTTTCATTATGGAGCTAATCCTCAGAATTTGCATGCCAGTTCAGTGGGGTTTTTTCTATTAGGATCGGGAGATCTAGGAACACAGGGCAGGAGCAGTCTAATCAGCCAATTTACAACAGCAATGAGATTAGGCCAGATGCTTTATTGCATGTGACTTATGTGACCAGCCGTGTGGATAATAATAGCAGGAGATTTTAAACTCAGGTTTACTCTTTGTTGGCTAGTTTTAAAGTAAAAGCGCTTCCTTTACCACATCGAGTGAAGTAATGTACGGTCTATCAAGATAGATGTTTACTGTCATGGTTGGAAAAATGAATCTGGGCCCCTGTCAATCAGTCCTGGACATATGTGGTTTTACATCATTGATAGGTGCCACCAAGAAATGATAAGCAAGAGGGAACTAATGAATTAAAATTGCACCCAGAGCCCTTATGGGAAATTGTATTACTTGTGGGAGGGATCATGAACAAGTTTTCCCATGCTTATAACCGGTGAGGTTGTAGGGGAGTCGTGACCCTGGTGTCCACGTCCTCTGCAGCATGTGATGACACACGTGGACCTTCAAGCTAATGATCCATAATATAATTAAATGCATTTTAAATTCCAGCAGACCATCATGAAAGAGAGGTTTAGAGTCTGAGACTGGCAATTGTCTTTGACATGTCCATTTTTAAAGAAACATAGCAGCCACAAATCCCAGCTGCAACAATGGGTTAAATACTGCAAATAATAGCATAGAATACACATTTTTTAATTTTAATATTTTTTTACAACAGACTGATAAGGTTTTCATTGACNCTGATAAGGTTTTTATTGATGTGTCCCAGACAATTCAGAACTGATTTCAAGAGCGTGTGTTTTTAAATGACAAAAAGTTAGGATGAATAGAAAGTTAACAAGAAATCTCAAACAAAACTGTCTAGTGTGATAGATGGTAAATGAGAAACAGTTACATATATTATGATGGCGTATGTTGATAATTCGAATCTTTTCATTTGCAGGAATGTCTGTCATCACAAAATACAAAATTGATTTCACCGATACTTATTTCACAGATAATTGATGAGAATAAATCAAAAGAAAATTGGCCCGCTTTGCCTATGCATTCCACGACCCCCCAGCCCAGTGCCTATCGCACGAAGCAATCTTTGGCTAACCATGGTTCAGTCAACATTAACAGAGCATTTACGGTACTCCCCAGCAGATTAGAAATTCAAGCATCTTTAGATGACGCCACATCTCCATTGGACTCTCCCATCACAGAGGAAAAACGGTGTCAAAACCAGCAGAAGGGGTTTGCCTCCATAACTATTACAGCCAGGCGTGTCGCTGCAGGCTCCAGCGACCCAGCTCGTGGGGCTGGGGCTGTGCAAGAGCCCAACACCGTGTCCCCCACTTCGAGCAAAATCCCTGCTGCCCTCCGTCGCTGGCCTCTGCCGGGCCACACAAATGTCTCTCCATCAAAGATTTCTGAATCTTGCTCACAATTAGATGAGGAGCCACAAAATCGGATTTTTGACCCTGGAAACAAGGAGAACGGTGTGGGTCTTCAAAGCAGTGATGGGAGAGAGAAAGTACCACCTTCATTCGTCTCATGTGTCCACCTTCAGGTTTCTCAGCAGTGTCCAAGTACCATCTATTATTTAGACAAGTCGCTCAACGTGTGCATTGACCAACCTCAAATTAAATGCCAAAAAATTCACAGATCAGTGTTGTCCTTCAATATAAATTGCAGTTCGTCTAGATTAACAGCAGATGGAGTAGATGGCATAGCTAATGGAGAGCCAATAGAGGAGATACTTAAGACAAAGCTCCTAGGAGAAAACAAGACTCCACTCAGATCAAACTGGAGTGCAGACTTAACAGAAAATAATGTAATTAACAGAGAGATGACAAATGAAGACTATTTGGGTAGCAAGTACCCTTTGCAAAGTGTCTTTGTCTCTGAACTTCCAGCATTTGTAGGTATACCCAGAGGACCTAATAATGTAGTAACAACAAAGAAAGATGGTGATAAGCAATCTGGCAGCTATCACGCTACATTTTCTCTCCAGCGTCCTAATTCAAGTGATGAGACAGGTAAGCAATTTCCAGAAACCTCAGTCTGGTGGAGCAGAGGTTCAGGCTGGAACAGACCCACCACAATGATTTTATGTGAGCAGATAATAGTAATCTTTGCTTCTGCAAAGGCATGGTGAGTCAGAGCACAACCCAGATGTTTTCAGTTCCAGGACTACCATGAATATATTTGCCATGCTAGTGATGCATGCTACTCATCAGATGATAGAGAAAACTCTGCCAGTGTTTTCTGCACTAAATCTCTATTTTTAACCATTTATAACTGCAATTTTTTTTTTCTCCCAGCAACATGCAAGCCCCTGAAAATTTCTTTGTATGAGGGCTGAATTTCAAGGCGTGAGATTAAGAAGGATATGGCTTCACTGAGCTTGGTTTTGTGTGCCTTGCGATTAAAGATGATCATTTTCAGCTTCTATTTAGAAGGCTATAGGAATAAGCCCAGGCCTTTATAACTAAATGGCTCCAGGTATATGGTTTGCAAATCTTTAACACATTCATTTCAAACATCTCCAAGCATTTTGCAAACATAAAATTTTCTTCACAACATTGCTCTCGGGGAAGGGAAAGGTACTGTGGGGATTGCTTCATGCGCAGAGTGGTGCAGCTTCTGCTGCGCTGGGCTGGAGCAGTGATTTTACAGTGCTTGAATAACCACGGCTGAGTTTATTGACTCTCCAGGAAGGGAGTGTGGATGGGAAGAATGTCAATGAATGAGTCTGGTTTTTAACAAAAACACTAAGGTTAAAACTTACCCCCCACGTATCCTGCGACCTTGGGCTACATTTAATTGCAATTACCTTGTTCTTATATGGCCTTTTTGATCTAAGGGTCAGTGTATGAACATAAGCTACTTCCCAAGATTCCTTTGTACCTTCATCTTCCCAGTGAGCAAATGGAAAAAAAAGAGAAAGATGAGAAGTTTTGTGCTGTCTCATGGGCTGGACAAGGTACAAAACCTGGGCTGCACCATCCCTTTGCACCTTGCTGTTACTGCTGCACTCGCTTTCCCATGCTTGAAACCAGTGGAGTGCTCTTGCAGTTGCCAAGGTGCAAACAGTGAGACAGCACTGCTTTATTCAGAGGCCTCCTGCTTTGACCTTCAAGAAAATTATCAACAGAGCCAGGATTTTCCACAGGGAAACCGGTGGTGTCAGTAATTCCAGAGTCAGGCCCTTAAATGAAAGCCGCGGGGGTCTGCAGGGTGAAGCACCCCTCAGGCTGGATGCAGAAGAAAGCCTGAGATAAAATATTTCTTTATGTTTATAAGCGTAATCCAGATTGTCTGTTGTTGAAGGGGAGATGGCACAGCAGGGAGCAGGAGAGGGAAGATGTCAACCAGTGCTAAAGCAAGGAATAACTGTAAAGGGGTGAGGGTTGGTGAGGACCTTCCACTGACTGACACCAGCAAATTATGCATTTCAGCTTTGGACCTCATTGCATACCGTCCTAATTTCAAATAACAATGTCTTCCTGAAGTTTCTATAGAAAATACTATGCATTCAAGGCTTTGTTCAACACCATCTAAGGTCTCTCTGCGATACACCACAGAAACAAGGACTAGAATAATAATGAGACTTCCCTGGGCTTGGTAATACAGTGGTGGCCGTGAAAGAATCACTTTTACTAGAAGTAATTAGAAAGTGAAATAGGACATTGCTCATGGTTCCCCAGTTTTACTAAAAAGAGGAAATAAGTGAGGTAACCAGCTGAGAAATTCTGGTTTCTGAAAAATGATTTCCACCATTTGTGTACACAAGAATACAGGTGTAAATAAACATGGGAAGTGTTACCTTTTTAACTGCTTCCACCTTTTGTGTAAGCAATAATGTAGAATATAAAGATATATATTTCTCTTGATCAGACCCTTTGTAATAGAAGAAGGTGTTTATCAGCTTACTACAACTTTCCTGTGTGAAATTTGTACAAACAGACAGATTAATGCTTCAAAACAACAGTCTTTCTCACCAGGATCCCAAAAGTAATGAGCTCTTGCATAGCCGTCAGCCATTAAATGTGACAAATCATAAGAAACCTAGTTAAACGCATGAGACATCCGCACTGCTCATTAAAATGAAAGGCAATTGGTATGATTTTGACCTGGGAGAAAATGAAAAAATGAGTTCCCTTTAGTCCCAAAACGGGGTGAAGCAAAGGAGGGAAGTGATCTCGTAGGTCCCATATCTGTTTTGGTGCAAATCTGGTACAGTCCTGCAGCCTGTTGTATGGTTTTCTTCTGGACTAGTTTTAAATATCTAAAGAAAGCTATAACGGGACACAGTTGCCTTCCTGCCTTTTGCTGAGGCACTTCTGCGCATACAGCTCAAAATTACAAGACCTGTATAGCACGATGCTGCTTTATGAGCAAAGCAAAATAACTACCCCGTCAGCAAAAAGTCCTTTATACTATTACAGATTCCCAGTTCTTTTAGATATTTTTTCCTCCAGTGTTTATTTGCTCAAATCCATTCACGTTAATCTTTGATCTGATATATGTTTATGTAATGAAACGTTTGTGAAATGAAATGTTTAAAAAGAGGGAAGAACTGGCAAAGAAGGGGCAGTGAACAATTTTTGACACTGTGTTAATACTTTAACATAGTTATCTTATGGATGAAGGAACTGCGGAGAGTGCTTTGTCCGTCACATTTCTGATGACCCAGAAAGTTTGAGTTTATATTAGTTTGCAGCTGTAGGCAATACCTTCCTGCCAGCAGAAATACAAGTGGTAATAACATNAAATTACTTTCAAGGCTAGACTTTTCTGCATGAAATCTGTAAATGTCGTTTCCAGGATGTATAGGCTGCCTTATTAGGATCTGAAGTGGAATGAGCACCCAAATACTTCTCTGCTTTATACGTACTGGGGCCAGGTTTGCTGTTTCCTATAGGGCCGGTTGAGTCATAGCCTCTTTGGAGTGTCCTTTTTCTAATTTTTCATGTGGCTTCACTAAAGTAATGATGACTCTACTTATAGTATTACTCATAATATTTCACGTTCAAATCCAAATATTCCAGACTTGGCTTTACATGGACCTGGATAACCTAATCTAAGGCCCTGCTTTCAGCATGAGGTTGGTCCAGATAATCTCCAGAGGTATATATTTCCACAATGTGCCACATATGAAAAGGATATTTTAGGAATATTAATGAAATGTAAATCTTGGGCTATGCTCATGTATGGTAATTATACTTAGAAATCCAAATCTCTCAGACTCAGTTAGTGTTCAAAGCCATGTTTCATGCTATAGCATCCCAAGGATGGAATACGATCTTGTGATTTCACCTCTATGGACTGTATCTTCTACTGGCTCCATTGCTTTTGGTACTTTGCTTCCATTATCTGGCAAGAAATTGGGGTGTAAGTGCTGGAAAATCCATATTACACGTGAAGTCAGACTTGAACTGCAGGAGGACATGGAGTCATAGGACATAATTGTGTTTACTTTTAATGAGTGGCCAGCATTTAAATCCCTTGGGCAGCTTAAGGAACATGTTCCTGTTAATGTGAAATGGCCCACTGAGAGCCGCATGACCCACCTCAGAGATACGACCAAGGGTAAGCCCGGGCCAAGCTCCATGAGGTCCTTGTCACAGGTGATCGATGTGCATCACCCTGCCTTCGGTCACGGCTTTTAACAAGCTGTCAGAACTTGTTAACACTGCTTTTAGGTCAATGCTGCAATTTCCTTGGCTGTCTGTAGCTAATGTCTCATAAATACAAGGTAAGTTAAAAAATGAAAAGATTAGTCTTGTTTCTGATGAAGACAGGAGCATTTTTAATCTTTATTTCTCACCTTTCGTGAAGAATACATTCCGCATGAATATCTAGTTTTCCATCCATCTTTTACAATATATTACCTACCGGGCTCTATGCTGAATTATTAAAAAGGGGTAAAGAGAAGAAAATGGGACAACTTTAAATTCATTTTGACCTCTTGATTAAACAATATCATCGCTTTACTATGAAAGATTATAAATGCCAACACCTAAATTTATGTTTAAGCTTAGATAATCTTAAATGTCTTGATGCCTGAGCACGTTCACAAACGTCAGCTGCGTTATAAACAGAAATAATTCCTGCTAACACCTCAACTTTTATAACATCTACACTTTTGTTTTTCTTTTGTTGTCATGCCCAAAACTGCTGCGCGGAGTTATAAAGGAAGAACAGCTGAGGTGGAGAGAAATGCAATGGTTTGGATGGTAGGTGCTGTGCTGGCTCCCGCAGCCCTACGCTGAGGAACAGAAGATGTGGAGGATGCGCAAGGGTTGGGGGGGATGACAAAAGGGCATCTCATGAATCGGAGTCCTACGTAAACTATGCACAAGTAGGGAAATCAGGATTATGAGGTACGCATGAGTCAGCAATGGAGGGTGAATATGACGCCACGGTGATGGTTGTGCCTGTGGACGTGTGCGCAGGCGGCAGTAAAAGAGGGTGCTGGGAGCCAGCCCAGGCACAGGGGGGGCCGGGGGGGGGGCTGCACTGCCAGCGTCCCTTCTCCTGCGGAATTCAGGAAAGAAGCACTCAGGAAGGGGAAGAGCACATTTAAATCAGTGAACGAGACAGATGAGAGAGCTGGTACTGTAGCTGCTTATACTTTTTCCCAAAGAGAATGGCAGGTGACTTGAAAGCATAATTTACTTAATTAAAGCAGCCCAAGACAGTGAATGGGGAAAACTGAGACGGGATCTGGGCTCTTGGGGTGTTGAATGGCCCCAGATGATTATAGGCTTCTGTTTCCTTCTTAAACAAGAGTTTTATTAACAAATGCTGAAGCCAGCAGCATGCTTACTAAGGGGTAAACAACTAGACTTTTATTTGTTTCAAGAGCTATTTTAATTTTTTTACGTAGTGTGCATGCCTATATATATATACTTGTACTGGAGTAAAATCAGAACAGCTGGTGCTGTGGGATTTCGATATGCTGCTACCTGCAAAGCAAAGAAATATTTTTGTTTTAAATACACATTTAAAAGCCCCTGGTATTTGAGATGTTTGTATATCAAGAAAATATTTGTAGGTCACCTTTAAACTAATAGATACTCATGGTAATCATGATGGGCTAATGTAAGCAATCTTAAGGCTGAAGACTATTAATAGTACTTACTTTCAATTATTGAACAGTACTTGAAATGTTGCGATGAATGAATGTGGCCTATCTGGTGTTCTCACCTCATTTTCTGTTTATGGGAAAGTCATCACGCAATAACCCAGAGTACAAGATTAGTGTGTGTGTGAGGGGGAAATACGTATATATATCTATATACATGAACAAGATATAATTAGACGAAAGCTGTTCCTTACAATATGGAATTTATTGTATAGAAACTTGAGTAGCTACAGCTGATGCTAATTAACTCTCCAGCCTGAGAATGTGTACAGCAGTAGTGATGGTGAAGACAGGAGAAATATGAAATATGGCACAGAAGATTTTACTTTAGCTTGCACCTGCTAAGCACAAGGAGCCAAATCTTCAACTGATGTCAACCAATAGAAATATCTGCCTTCAGAGGAGTGACACTGGTTTACATCAGTAGAGAATCTGGCCGGGGACATTACTGACTTGGCATTATGGACGTAGCAGCTGGTGCCGACTTGTTAAGAACAAAGGACCACATGCCAAAAAGCCCATTAAAAGGAGCTCCTTTGATGTTTCACTTCATCTGGTATAAATTTAAAATGGAGGAGGCTGTCAGTTTTCCTTAGTCTAGACATTTTGTGTCATTGGGTCTGTGTCACGCTGCAATGTGACCTCCACGTACTGTATGAAACACTGAGAAATTGAGGAGTCGGTCCTTACAGATGTTGAAAAATCGGTGAGGAACTGGTAGTCCTCAGTTATGAGTGACTCTGGAAGATGCTGCCAGCCTTTGAGACAGAACCCAACACGTGTGGTGGGGAATAGGCATTGCCTCTCCTTATCCTGGAGTTTTTTTATTCATTTTAAAAGGAAGAGGATGCCTCTTCTTCTCTGAAGGGCCCTCTTATGCATATGGAGTACCAAGCTCTTGAGCTTTTCTCCCTTGTTTCAAATGCCTGCTGCCAGTTTCCCTATCCTCTGGTGTGACAAAGGAAGGGGTGATGATACTCATTGGGTGTAAGAGGAGAAGCAAAGGATCAGTGTGGAGGGATATTCTTTCTTACTCCACTTATTTAGAAAAACTACGGGCCTCAGAAGAGCGATTTGGACTTTTTCCCCATCATATGGATGCATAACTACCCTTGAAGGTCATAGGCATCAGATGTAAGCATGAGGGAGAGATGACGCTTGAAGGTTGTGTAAGCCAAAGCTGCCCCTTGGCTGGTTTTCAGTGACGGCACTGGTGATTTGGTGGCATTGTGCTGTCACAGTGACCCTGGCTATGAATAGAGCACTCATATTTTCCTATGGAGCTGGTTGTTCTTTAATAATTTTTCTGCGGTTTTAGGCAACAAGCAGCCATGGATAGGTGGTGGTGGTTGTTTTTAGTTTGTTTTTTTTGTGGGGGTTTATGTTCATTTTTTTTCACTTGTTTAAGGGCATGACCATAAAATAATTTGACTGGAGCTGAAGGAGCTCCCCACCTTTAGGAAACGTGCCTTTCACAGATTACAGGCTCAGTTTTATACTATAGAGCATAGCAATGATCCTGTTGGATAGTAAAGACCATTGTTTCCCTTGAAGACAGAAGGATGTCTTCCTTGTTAATGATGTTAAGTGTGGCATTTTTATGAGTGAAACTGATAAATTAGAATTATTTTCCCAAAGATGACCACATTGTCTGCTAAAGGTCCAAATTAAAGTTCGGCTTTCCTTGTTTCGGCACGTGAAAGTTAAGGGTTCGATTTTCCCACTGTTTTCCATCTTGTTCAGGGTGGACATTTCTATCTTGAGCTGTCAGAGTTGGTAAAAATGAGAGACAATTTGAAGTGAAAGACTTTGGAGGGGGCAAGTGACTCGTTAGCACTCAGAGCAAGCGCTGGAGGACTGAATACTGGAATCATTAAAATAATGATTAAGAGAAAGACATGGGCTATGTGGATCCAGTGACTGCATTATGCCACTGGAGTAAAAGGCCTCATTTTCCCCTTATTCACACTTGGTTTAAACTAGAAGCAACTCTTCTGCAGTCTGTGAAATGAGTACTTGGCTCAGTCTGGCTGTGGTAAATTATCACAAAGAGCTGAACAACTAGGTGTCTTTGACATGATGAGAATACCAAGTGGTCGATACATTTCTTACCCTGCAAATCACCATTTAAATGTTCTGAATCATCCTGAATATTTTTTTTTTAAAATCACACTTCATCAGATTACTCCTTCAGTCACTACAATAGCACCTGATAGCTTCTAGCATGACATCCTTGAAATGCAAACATGGATGTCTAACTCTCAGATTTTTGTTACGTGGATGTTGCAGAGAATGTCTCATAAGTACAGCAGCAAATTTCAAAGTATTTTCAATAACCATTTCCATGATTCTTAACAATATGAATAGTGATCCTCTCAGTCCAGTTGCCTGGGAGTGTTGGGTTTGTTAAAGACACAGCTTTGGTATAGCATGGCCTGAAAGGCATGACAAGAAAAACAATGACGATTTGAGGCATGAGTCTAAATCTAAGACTGATTATCTTCAATGAGAAAATAATTACAAGGTGCTTGACCAGCCTCCAAATTATGAAAGGTTTCATGAAAAGGCAATATTTTTCCTTTTATCCTGTCCCAGCACATAGGAAGCAAAGGGGAAAAATATTAACTAAACATACAAACGCTATTGTCGACCAGCTGGGTATTGGGAACTCACTGGTGCAAGCAGTTGAGTCAAGTCATCTGGGTAGATTATTTCCTGACCACTACAATATTCTGCAGCAATAATACACTCTCACAATTCAGAGTGTAAGATGATCCCCTGCAGGTGCCAGGCAGGAAGGTTTCCTTTTTGCTGGCGCAGTCATTGCAAAGTACACTCTTGTCCCACCAAACTTCGTGCGCAGTCAGAGTTGGCACTTCGCGTCTTGTCCTGAGCAGCACGTTGCTACCCATTAGCTCCCTGAAATAAGTGGCGTTCCCTTATTTAACACCAAGAGAGAAGATTGATTAAGTATTTGTAAAGTGTTTTGAGAAAATAAATTGGCAGTCCCCACAAAGAGGCTCATTGTGAGGTGCCGTTGATTAGCTGCATTATGGGATTGTTTGCTTTGAAGCCAAGTGTTGGACTACACTCTAATTTTGCCAAAAGCCTTCTGTAAACAAGCCATTTCTTGACGTCAAGAGGCTCTTCCTACTTTGGACTGATTATAGGTTTGAAGCCTAATAGCTCTTAGGTACACTTGATAAGCTTTCTCTTTCAAATGATTACAACTTTCTGCAGTCAAATATTAGCTTTTGCAAAAAGAAAGCGTCTTCCTTCTGAGAAATGTGTCCACAGCTGTCATCGTCATTTAAAAAAAAAAACAAAAAACAAAAAACACCACCAACAAAAGAGCTAGCTAGAAAAAAACCCAACCTTTTTGTTAGAGATAATTTTTTAATCTAGACTTTTAGCTTGAGGCGTTATTGATATAGCTGAGATAATTAAGCCTCATCCTTACCAGGCAGGGCTGTTTGAGGAAGCATTACTATTGGTACAATTACATGTTCATCGGGAGTAACAGTCTGGCTGATTCTCGTGGTTCAAGCTTGCAAAGCTGCCTCAACTTTGGGTCTAGACAATTCTGGGAATGGAGCTGAGGACATGGCCCAGCCCTGTTTCTCAGGATCCAGCCCCAGGTTTTTACTGAAAGGTGAATCCAAGACCTTGTTAAGCATCACATTTGATTAGGGAGCATGGGCAGAGCTACGTTACTGTCAGGACTTTTTACAGTTCAGATCGTTTCCATGGATGCTAATGCTGAACAGCATCTGACACTGCCTCTTGCAAACGAGTCATTTGACAAACATCAAAAGCCAATTAGGGAGGTAGGTCTCACGGCTGGTCAGCAGAAATTTTAGTAAAAACATGTGAATTTCGTAGTGCTCCTTGCCAGCTGACTAAGAGTGATATCTTTTCTTCGGCAGTGATCTGAACAATAAATTATCCATCCTATCTTCCATCCCCTAACAAACACCAAAATAACTAATAATATTGTCATTGCTCTCAATGTTTCCATTTTTCTGTGTTAACCAGGCTGTTGAGATGATGCGGTCTGTTTACTTACATCTAAGATCGTGTGGCTTAGCTGTGGTAATACTTGATTCATGGCAGGAATTGAGTCATCAGTCTTTGTCATCAGGAGGCTGGAGTCTTGGTTTGGATCACGGATCGCCGATCGCCTGCTTGAGGCACGTGTGGGCTCTGTGCAACCTACGCCTACATAAACCCGGGTCTAAATCTTGAAGAAGGTAGAAGTTTCTTACATTTAAGGAACGTTAATTACTGCTCCTCTCTGCTTGGGGTATTGGCAGTGTCAGCTTCCATCACGGAGATCTGGGAGAGCTCAGCAGCCCAGGGCATGGGGCTTTTATTAAATTTAAAAAAAAAAAAAACAAAACCCAGCAGGTGGTCTGTAATGTAAAGACTACCTACAGTGGCGATGTCTGATCTTGTTAATGACACACAGTGAATCAACGCCGTGTGTCTCCTTCCCCGGCTGCCTCTTGTCAGGCTTGCTTGGTGGTCGTGGAGGATTTGTAGCGCTGCGTCTGTTAAAAGGAGCTTTGGCCAATTTCAAAGGAGCGTTTTGTCATGAATCGTCAAAAATCCACACTGAAAAGCTAGGAAGAGTGTTACATGAAAGTATGAAAAGCTGCATTATCCTGTTGTAAAGTGAAAAGAGAAAAAAAAAAAAAAAGAAAAAAAGTCGTAACAATGGAAAGTGGATGTTTGCCTGAATTGTCCGTGTTTCAAGGAAAGGCAAGTTTAACCTGCTGTAATGCAGGGTCACTTCCTGTTAGCAAAACCCCCCGAAGGGAGAGGGAGGAAAATGTAAAAAGATACTTTACAGTAAAACAATATGCTCATTTTACTCAGAGATCAAGGATACTTGAAAAAAAAGAGCTTTTGAAAACCTACCCCTGGTCTTACAGAATATTTTTAACTCCTCCAGTATCATATGGTTTTCACTAAGTCATTATTTAAAAATTGAACTGTTGTCTTTTTCTTCCTTGCATAGGGCAAAAATGACTTTTCTCCGAATGTAATTATGATTTTGTTCCTTAACTTTTTCCCCTATAAGCAGCTGAACTTTTACAGCCAGGATCTATATTTGCTGAATTTTATTAACGGAGTCATTCTGCTTTCTGTTTCTTCGAGTTTTGTTCTCCTGTATCTCCCAAAGCATTACACTTGCATGTCTTTGTTCATTAGTTTTAAAGTCTTTCTTCAGCTGGGATAATAGAAAAAACATATATTGCTAGTCATCCAGTTGCAATTCTAGCTATTCTCAGAGGGTCATATATATTTCAAGTTTGGTGTGTGGGGATTTAGATATACAATTCCAGATAGTCTTAATGAGAGTAACAGTCCTAATTCCCCACACAGTATATTAAAAATGGATCCAGAATGTACAGAGTGAAACTCTGCGATCGTACCTTTGCCTTTCTCTTTTTTTTCTAAATATCATTTGCATCTGCATTCGTTAGTTAAGGTAATTGACAGCTGCTTTGAGGATGAGGGAGCTGATCTTTGGAGCCCGTGTCTGGTTTGCTTTGCTGTGTTTTCCTGGGAATAGGCTGCGCCTGGGTGTACCTTTTGCATTGAAAGGTTAATTCAGGAGGGAGTTAGAGGAAAGAATTTAGCAAATCGGCTCCGTTATTATTCTGATTGCCTTCGATGTTAGACAAGAACAAGGCGCACCTTTTCTTATTGCCTTAATTAACTACCAAAAAAAAAAAAAATCCCCACCGTACTGTGAATCTAATAAGGATTAAGATTTAGTTATAATATTAGTACAAGATCTAAGGACGACACTTTTCATGCAGAAAGGATGCAGTGGTTTTATACCTGAATTTCATAAGGAATCATGGGGTTTTTTAGTTCTTTCTTAGGGATCTTTTTGCTGTCATAAAATGCTAAGAAGCAGCCATGACCTTTTTCTAATTGTAGACCTTTCTTTTCTTCCTCTCCTAATCCACGTCTTTGTAGGGATTTCCCAGACGTTACGGGCAGAATGCCCCTGGTGGCATTTCTTTTAGCAGGGAAGGGGTGCTACTATATGTAAGAAAATTCCTGGGGCTTATTTCTC
>RSEF01000006.1:36436353-36458701 GCA_003993805.1 Himantopus leucocephalus | reverse complement strand
CTTTAAGGCCCCTTCCAACCCAAACCGTTCTGTGATTCTATGAGCATCCCTGCGGCTGAGCACCCTGTGCTCGCCTGGCCTGTCCCTGGCAGACGGCACGGGGCAGTGGCTGGGGTTCAGCGCCTCTCCCCAAGTAACGCTTTCATTTTTCTCTTCCCACTGATGCTGCCACTGATTCTGATCCCCAGTTTGCTGTCTATTCCTCTTTCTGGAGCTCTGCTAGCATTTTGTGCAGCTTATCATTACTTTCTTCTGTTGTTTTTCCCTATATCAGGAAACCATAAATATGTATTTTGGCGCTGTCAGTTTTTTCAAGTGTGTGGAGCACTACCTCCTGAAAAAGTCCCAGCAGCAGATTTTGAGCCAAAGGGAAGATTGCAAAAATAGTTTCTCCCTTATGGCACATTGAAAGTTTCTCTTACAGGCAAAATTGCCCAACCCTGACAGATGTGTCTGGAGTTTCCAAAAAAACATGGGTCCCAGTATTTCACTGAAACAGTCATCTTGGTAGGTAAAGGACAATACTCCTTCTAGTGTGCCCACTGATGTCCTCTGGATCTGACTGCAGACCGGAGGGCTGTGTCCCCTGGCTGGCTGTGTGAGCCCGTACACAGATCTGAGCATCGGCTGCCTGCGTTGCGCTCCTGAGCCTCTGGGGCGCACGCACTCGGAATGGATGCGGAGAGAGGCAGGGCTCTCTGCTTGGTGCTGGCTTTTTGCTGGGGACTAAATCACCTCCATTTCTTCCCTGACCTTCAGCCGAGGGGCGGCAGCCACCGTTCCAGGCCTTGCCCCGTGTCCCCAGGGTCCCCGTCAAGCCAGGGTGCTGGGACGGGGCGTGCACTGCCGCTCCTGCCCCGGCTGCATCGCCAGTGCGTGGGAACCTCTCCTGGGGCTGGGGGCTGCCCCGGCGCTCCCCGTGCCCCGGCACTGCCCCGTTGGTGCCAGACACAAGCCGTGTGTGGTGATGGTGCCATTCGTGGGTGTCGCGGGGTTTGCACATGCTGGCTGTTTGCTGAGTCGTGGGGTGCTCTTGCATCCCAGGAATTTCCCATCTCCTGGAAGCGCTCGGAATTCACTCCAGGGTCAGTCAGAGCCTCTGCCAGGGACTCACCTGCTGGGGCAGTGTCACCTCAAACCGTCCCTTTGGGGAGTCTCTTTCCCTGGGACGTGCCATGCTCAGGCTGCAGCATCATGGCTCAGGCAACTAATGACTGAAGAAGCTGGTGGCGTTGGGGCCAGCAGTTCCCAGGGAAGCAGGTCCCTGCTGGGGCTCTCCGTCCTGCCGGAGCCCGGCCGTGCGCGCAGAGGTGCCCAGCTGGAGTGGGACTGTCACCCCTGGTGCCATAGCTCCTGTCCCTGCTGTCCGCTTTCTTGGGCTCCATTTCTCTGACCACGCAGTTCCTCCTGAATCTTGGTACCGTCTGGTCCATCACTCCCTGTTATGGTTTGAGAAACCCACAGCAATTTATTGTTGTTTAGACAATTATTTTCTTACCCGGTGACCCCTCCCCACCTGGGAAAGGGAATTGGGAAAAAACAAGGAAACCTGGGGGTTGAAATATAAACAGTTTTAACAGAATAAGACTAGACAATTAACATTAATAACACTAAAGAACCAATATTGATCCCCATACTAATATAAAATACACAAGGAGTATACCCATTCTCTCCGTAGGAAGCTGTGCACCCCCAGCAGGGGACAGCAAATGTGGGACACTGCGAGCGCTGCGGCTTCAGGAGGAAGGGAAGGGCGCAGGGGTCTGACATTGGCACGAAGTTCTCAGGATGGCAGCCATTAGGGGAGAGAGAGCACTTCGCAGCAAACTTTCTGATTTATACTGAATGTGACGTTGATGGTATGAAATAATGCCGCTGGCCAGCTTGGGTCAAGTGCCCGGGTCTCACTGCTCCTCATCCCCGCACCTGGCAAGCTCAAAAACGCTGAGACCTTGAAACCCACACACCGTAGCTGGCTGTAAAGTAAATATTTTCACAAATTCAGACACTAGAGTCTTCTAAAAGTGGTCTTCCCAAGCATTAGAAGAGAAATTAGTCCCGTGTCGCTCAGACCAGGACAGTCCTCCAAGAGGGGGCCCTGGGCTGGGACCCCCGTGACACGCTCAGCGTCTCCGAGGGTGCGCTGGGCTCCTCAGGGCAGGTTGGTTCGGCTGTGGGGGCTGTCCGGCCGAGCGCCCTGGCACCCACACGCTGCCTGCCACCGGCCGCCGGCGCTGCTGCCCCGCTGTGTAATGCTCTTTCTGAACCGTGGCTTAAGGCAGGCTGGGCAAAGCCGGTGTCACCTCACAGCTGTGGGGTTTCCCAGGGGCTGGCACTGCTGCGGGGCTGCAGATGCCCCGGGCAGCCAGGGTGGTCTCGGCCTCGGTCTTGGTCGCGTTACTGCTCCGAAGCACTTTCTCTCTGCATCGACCTGTGTCCCAGGGCAGCCTCAGCTTTGGACTGCGGTGGGATTGGTTGTGCTCCAGGACAGCGAGGAGTGGAGCTGTCTGGGAGCTGGGGAGGGATGGAGGTGGGAGCAGTGCCGGGGGCACTGGAGGCTGTGGGCAGGGGTGGGCAGGGGTGGGCAGAGCACAGCCCCGCAGGGGCTCCGCCGGGTGCTGCCTGCCGGGAGAGAGCCCGGCCGGGACCCCCCGCCCTCGCCCTGCCACCTCCTCTGTGCCGGGAGCTGAGCCGGGGCCGGGGCCGTCAGACCCCGTCCCGTGAAGGGGGATCGCTTGGGCTTCCAGGCAGGATAACGTGCTGGATTAATTAGATAGTTAAGCGCTAATAGCAATTGAGAAGAGATGTACTTGCTGTGTGCCCCTAAGTTTGAATTTATTAAAACTCCTTTCTGTATGGCCTATTAATTTTTGATGACTTTAGATAAATTGCACTCAGCTTGAAAATAAATTAAAATAAGTGCATATAAATCATTTACTATTCTTGGCTTCTGCAAAACAAATTTCCATTTCAGCTCTTGTTGTCCTTCTTTTACTACATGTATTCTGCCAGAGCGCATCATTTGTTATTGTGATGAAAATGTTTTATCTCCTTGAGATCCCCTGGTTTTGCCTTTGAAGTGTCAGGGCTGCTGTAGACATGGCACATCTTATGTCACTTCGGTAGCTAATTTGACCACCTCTGTTTTGATTTGCCAGTTAACAGGCCAAACCTAAACACTAAACAGATATTCTTTCACGAGATCTACAGTTTGTACCTGGTATTACTTTACATTAAATTAAACTTCAGAACTTAAAATCCAGCTTATGTTTTATGACTCACATCCACAAGTGATGTTCAGGCAAGTGTAGAGGCAACCCTAATAAATGCCCGTCTGCTTTTAGATCATTTAATTTACTATATGTTTATGTAAGAGTATGGTGACTAAGAAAAGAATTGGCTTCGGTTAATCCTACGGTGATTGCATTATATTAGTACTAGGGTAATAAATGTCCATCTGGAGTAAATCACTGTGAGTTTACTTTTCATTTCATACTGTAGACAGTGCAGAAGTGGGGCAGTGGAAGAAACAAGTTATTTTTACAGCACTTGATAAAACCTACAGATTGTTTAGGCTTGGAAGTCTGCTTACGATTAACCCCCTCCAGTTTACTTCGATGTGTTGTACTGGTGACCTCCCTCCTCGACAGTGCTGCTTCCTCCGCTGCCGATCTCTCCCGATCACGCTGCGTGTGCGCTTGCCTCGCCCGCAGCGCCCTGTGCCCGTGTCCCCGAGCGGTCGCCAGGCTGGTGCCCCTCAGGGAACGCGGGTGTCGGTGCATTAAAAACCTCGCTGTTTGTTTGGTGAAGGAAACCTTGGGAATAATTTTATTCCATTCTCGTCACAGCAGGAAGTTAGAAATTGTCGAAGTTGTGCATGCTGTGCGGACGTACGGTGGCCGTGGGGAAGGGGTGGTTTCAGGGCCGTTAGGCAGGCCGTGCGGCAGGCTCTGGCTGCGGGTTCACCGCCCGCCTGTCTGCCCTGGCATCCGTTTGCTCACCGTGGCTGGAGTAACTCGGCGCCTCTCTCCCTTGTGCGTGCCCTCCTGGCGCCCCGCTCGGCACAGTTACTGCTCGGCTTCCCTGGGGGGCCCGGGGGCGGCGAGGCCCTGCTGGCGAAGGGTTTAACCGGGCAGATGGGTTCAAACAGAGGCAGTTAGCTGGTGTGAAGGTCTCCTTGGGTGTCTACCTGTCTCCTGCCATAACCCCTCACGCGTGCACAGCAGATGCGGAGTTTGTGCCAGCCCTGGGGTTGGAGTCTGTGCCTCGATGCCTTCATGCCTACCCCTGCCTTCGCCGCGGGGCGCTCCCTGCTGCGGCGCGGTGTTGGGCTGGTACCGGGGTTACAGAATCACAGAGTCCCAGACTGGTCGGGGTTGAGAGGGACCTCTGGAGATCATCCAGTCCAACGCCCGTGCCAAAGAGGGTCACCCAGAGCAGGCTGCACAGGAACGCATCCAGGCGGGGTTTGAATCTCTCCAGAGGAGACTCCACAGCCTCTCTGGGCAGCCTGTTTCTGTGCACCCTCAAAGTAAAGAAGGTTTTTCCTCATGATCCGATGGAATTTCCCATGTTGCAGTTTGTGCCCGTTGCCCCTTGTCCTGTCGCTGGGCACCACTGAACAGAGTCTGGCCCCGTCCTCTTGCCACCCACCCTTGAGATATGGATCAGCACTGATGAGGTCCCCTCTCAGCCTTCTCTTCTCCAGGCTGACCAGCCCCGGGGCTCTCAGCCTTTCCTCAGCAGGCACGGAGGTGCTGGAGCGTGTCCAGAGAAGGGCAACGGAGCTGGTGAGGGGTCTGGGGGACAAGTCTGATGAGGAGCAGCTGAGGGCACTGGGGGTGTTCAGCCTGGAGAAGAGGAGGCTGAGGGGAGACCTTCTCGCTCTCTACAGCTCCTGAAAGGAGGGGGTAGCCGGGGGGGTGTCGGTCTCTGCTCCCAAGGAACAGGCGATAGGACAAGAGGAACTGGCCGCAAGGTGTGCCAGGGGAGGTTTAGGATGGATATTAGGAAAAATTTGTTCGCTGAAAGGATTATCAAGCACTGGAACGGGCTGCCCAGGGCAGTGGTGGCGTCACCATCCCTGCAGGTATTTAACAGACGGGCAGACGCGGTGCTGAGGGACGTGGGTTGGTGGTGGGTTTGGCAGTGCTGGGTCAATGGTTAGGCTTGATGATCTTAAAGGTCTCTTCCAACCTAAGCAATCCTATGATTCTGTGACAGCTCTTGTGGCCGGGGTGGGTGGAATATTTTGACTTCTTCTCCCCGTTCTCTGCGGGGCCATAGCCCCCGCTGCGCCCCAGGCAGAGCTGTGCCTGGAGGTGGGAGTGCCGGCTGCCTCGGGGTCCTTCCCCAGACCCCGCACCCTGCACGCTAACGCTGCATGGACGCCGGGTTTGGGCCCTCCCATTGTAGGATGAATGCAACTGAAGTCAGTGGGGTTTGTTTCGCTTCGTGAGCACTTCCGTCCCTGCAGAATGCGTTTTGATTCATCAAAATTGATCGTTAATGCCGGCCAGATTTTTCAAAAAAAGTATCTGATGGTGGAGCCCTGGGGGCCACCGGCCCATGGGAAACCGAGCACCGGGCCCTGGGCCTGACGGAACTCCCCCCGCCGGCTGCTGACCCCTGGCCCTGATGCTGACCCCTGCCCGGGGCTCGGCTCTGGAGCGGGGGCAGCGGGCCATGGAGGAGCGTGCCCCGTTGTTGTCGGCCACGGCCCCTGGGGCACGCTGCCCTGCCACCACCAGGCCAGGGGACGTCCCGGCCTGCCTTCGGGGTTACACCGGGGTGGGAGGGCGAAGCTCCCGGGCTGTGCGGCGGGTGAGGGCGGCCGCGCGAGCAGCCCTGGGTGCGGGGGGCGAGCGCGCCTTCCCCTCCCCAAACCGCTCTCCTACTCCTGCTCGCCGGATTCCGTAGCACAGCCTGGCTGCCGGTGTTTCTGTCCCTGCAGCTCTTCCTTGGCAAGTAATTAAACAAAGCCTCCGAGCAGCAACACGCGCAGAGGCGGCGGGGTCCTGGCCCCCCCCAGCGAGAGCGGCTCCCTGCGGTGCCGTCCCGGTGCCGGCGCCCCAACGCACGCAGCTGCGGGAGGCGGCGCGGTGACTGGACGTGGGGCTGCGCGCCCGAGGGTCTGGGCTGCCGGCGTCCCGATGGCCCCAGCAGGCACCTGCCGTGCTCCAGCGGGTGCTGTCCCCGGGGAAGGAGGCTGTGCCGGGGCTGGCGGGTCCCTTCCCGAGCATGGGCGCTGGGATAAGCCTCAGAGGAAGGATGAAGGACTGGATCCGGAGGAAAGATGAGGCCCCGACTTGTTGTTGATGAAGTGCTGCATTTGAACTTAGGAGTACGCAAACATTTTTGAAAGTACAGCCTTTTTATTAAAGACCAATCCCCTGAATTTGAAGGAAGGGTACAGAGCCTTTGTGGAGCTGTACTGGGAAAGCGGACCGGGAGCTTTCCAGCGTTGAGTTTATACGTGTGCCGCGGTAGCCAGCGTGGTTCCTGTCGGTGCCCTGTTTAAAGACAAGGAGCCCCTGGGTGCCCCGGGCCTTTGCACGTGGATGTCTCTGGCTGTGGGTAAATCTGAGCTTGCTGTGCCCTGGTAGCCCTGGTGTGACACAACCCCGAGTGAGGTACAGCTTTCTCCGTCCCATATGTTTTTTGCAGTTTCCAGTAGTGATGCAGCGACTCTGAGGTGAATGCGAGGTTTGGTGGAGATGTTTGCTGTGGTGGTTTCAGGAGCGGATCCCCACAGCTGGAGTGCCGAGTCGGGGGAGCAGAGCCTGCTGCAGCGCCTTTGGCGTGCACTCGCTGGCTCTTGCTGTGGCTTTGTTCCCAACAGCAGTGTCCGGGCTGGTGGGGCGGTGGGTGTGGGTGGCTGCACCCGGGCGTGCGGGCATTTCTGCCTCCTGTCCTGCTTCCTTTGCGGGACCCCATGGCCAAGAGCCTCTGGTACCGGTAGACATCGTTCTGGCTTTGCCACTTCCACTGTCTCCTCCATGTACCTGCTCACAGCGATGTGTGCCAGGATTTGGCACGCTGTGTTTCAGGTTTTAGCGTGCCGTGGTGTCAGCTGTTTGTCAGGTTCTGATCGTGGATGGAATAATCCTTCTGGGTGAGTTTCATGCTTGTCCCTGTGTGGAGGGAAGAGAGGGCTTTCTGATGTTCTCATTTTTGGGATGTATAGTTTCATGGTCCCTTTCGCTACCCCAGGTCCATGTGGGTACCTGAATTAAATTGCTATCCTGACTATTTGGAAGATAAATGATCTTCCCTGTGTGTGTTTGTGTGCCATCTGGGGTTTCCCCACGTTGCTCACTGGCTGTGGTGCTGAGCGGTGCACTGGGGACAGGAGTAAGAGCCTCCGAGTCAGACGTCATCGGGACCGGGCTTCAGCCTCCACACCACGGATGGGGGGGGAAGATAAATCTGAGCCTGAGGCACCATCCAGCAGCGTGCCGGGACAGAGAGCGTCGCACAAGGGCA
Organism: Himantopus leucocephalus; assembly: GCA_003993805.1. Taxonomy (NCBI): domain Eukaryota; kingdom Metazoa; phylum Chordata; class Aves; order Charadriiformes; family Recurvirostridae; genus Himantopus; species Himantopus leucocephalus. Next base: position 36,451,216 of record RSEF01000006.1, on the reverse strand, counting down.
TGCCGAGTTGGCTGTGCTTGGGAGGCATTTTCTTAGTTTCTGTTCAGTTTAACACAATGTATAATTTTAAAATTATCTGAGTTAAACTACAAGTTTTGAATTTTTCAAATTTTTCTGCCTGTGAGCCTCCATCCTGTGGAGTGGTTTGCGCCGCTGCATTCGTTCCTGCCCCGAGGGGACAAGGAGATGTAGATGTTGGCACTGGTGGTGGGGTGGAGGCGGCTGCTCTGCCCGCGTGTCAGCCCCATGCAGCACCACCGGCCACTGCTGCCTGCTCGGCACCAGGAGCGGCCGCTGGGACGGGGAGGCTGCCCGGACAGGAGCCCGGGAGTGGGAACGGGCGTAAGGTCAGACCCAGGGTGCAGCCGGGGGATTGTTTGCCCTTGCTGGAGCGGCTGCCGCCTGTCCTGCCCGCAGCGCTCACCCCCTGCCCCCGAGCCACGCTCCCCCGAAGGGGCTGATGGTGTGCGCAGATCCCGCAGCGGCACTCGCTGGGTGCCGGTGGGTGTTTGACAATAATAAAGTTGCGGATTTCCCCACGATGTGACTCACCAGCACGTGGAGTGTCGCTATCAGAGTGCTTGGTCCCAGCTGTTGGAAATGGCAGGCGGGACCGTGGGGAGCGTGCACAGGCGAGAGCAAGCCGGTGCCGGGAGAAGACCATTGTACTCACGCGTGAGGGGCGAGGGGCAGCGGGGCAGCAGCGGTGCCCGAGTCTGTGCTCGGCAGCCTCTCGTCCTGCGGAGCGGGGTGTGTGCAGGGCAGGCGGGGGGACTGGGACCCTGCCTGGCACTTTCTCAGACAGGTGAAAATGCTGGGGCCGTTCGGCCATGGGAAGTGTGCCGATTGGTGTCCAACAAGCTGGAGCATAGCGTCTCGTTTTGGTTCTCTGAATGTCAAAACAGTTTTTTTGATAGAAATAATGAGATTTTCCTCATGGGAAAATTGGATTTGGGAAGTGCTGTTCACTGTCAAAAGCTGTTGAGGTGGAACCTGCCTGGCCAGCCACGGTGCTCAGGAAAGCCGCTGTGGCACCCGCAGCTGTGGCGGTGGCCGAGGCAGGAGAGGCGGCAGCATGCTGGGGCGGGCGGCAGCCCAGGGACTCCCCATGGGGCTCCCTCCAGGGCTTTGTGAAAGGCTGCTCGTGAAAAAAAACAAAGAAAATCAGAGAAATTTATTTTGAGGGTTTTTTGGTTAAATGTTCTATGGAATTTTGTAATCTGGGATGAAAACTCTAGCAAAGCGGATCTGCAGCTTTGGCAAAAGTCTGCTCTCTCAAGAAAAGTTCTAACAATTTGATTTCAGAAACTCATGTTAAGGAAGAACCTCGTGACTGTGCTTGTTAGTAGGGCTGTCGGACTTCTCCATTTCTTACCCTTATTTTCACTAGTTGATAACAATGTTTTATGTCAAGTGTTCAGGCTGTGTTTGGGCTGGATATCGATTGCCTACCTCCAGCTGAGATCTGTCTGATTTCATATGTAGAATCACAGAATGGTTTGGGTTGGAAGGGACCTTTGAAGATCATCTAATAGTCTAGTAAAGTGCGTTTCAGCAGTTTCTGAGATTATTTTTAAGTAGAAAACAAACCGGTGACTTGTTCTGGGAAGGGCTTTGCTTTGATGCCCAGTAAAAATCCGCAGCAGCACTGTGCCAGGAGGAGGGGCATCACGGTGTCACACACTGTGAACCTCACCGTCCCTCCTGGCCAGGGCCGGGCCGTGGGTGAGGGGTGCCCCTTGGGGTCCAGCCCTTCCTTCTTCTGCACCACCAGAAGGTGCCTGAGCCTCTGCCCCGGCAGCTGGGACACAGCGGACCAGGGCAGGCATCTGCAGTGGGGCCAGGAGCAGAAGCAAGGGGAGTGCTGTGTCTCTGTGATTCCAGATCCTACCCGTGAAACAGGGATGGCATTACCTCAGGGGAGCAGAGAAAATAGACGAATGTTGTAGGATGTCATTCAGAAAAGCCAAAGGAGAAGATAATAACTCTCTTCAGAGGAAGGCCTGAACAGTGAGCAGTGAATAAATCCTGATGCCATAAGTGAACAGTGCAGATAAACCAAAATATTTAATGGCTAATTTTCAGATGGGCACCATCCATCCTGATTCCTCACAGGACAGGGTTCTTCGGCAAGTACCAAGCACAGGCGTGGTGGTGTGTCGGCAGGGGAGGAGCTGATTCCTGCCATCAGTGTGTCTGACCCCTGCACCCTTGCTCCAGCCCATGCTTTCTGGGCTTTGGTGTTTCATGAATCATAGAGTGGTTTGGGTTGGAGGGGACCTTAAAGCTCATCCAGTGCCACCCCCTGCCCTGGGCAGGGACACCTCCCCCCAGCCCAGGTTGCTCCAAGCCCCGTCCAACCTGGCCTTGAACACCTCCAGGGATGGGGCAGCCACAGCTTCTCGGGGCAACCTGCGCCAGGGGCTCACCACCCGCACAGGAAAGAGTTTCTTCCCAGTTTGAAGCCATTCCCCCTCATCCTATCACTCCCCGCCCTTGTAAAAAGTCCCTCTCCAGCTGCCTTGTAGGCCCCTTCAGACACTGGAAAGCTGCTCCAAGGTCTCCCTGGAGCCTTCTCTTCTCCATGCTGAACACCCCCAACTCTCTCAGCCTGTCCTCCCAGCAGCAGGACCTCCTTCATGAGGTTGGCATGGGCCCACTTCTCCAGCCTGTCCAGGTCCCTCGGGATGGCATCCCTCCCCTCCAGCTCCAGCATGTCGACTGCTCCACACAGCTTGGTGTCATCGGCAAACATGCTGAGGATGCACTCAATCCCACTGTCCGTGTTGCCGACAAAGATGTTAAACAGCACCGCTCCCAGTACCGACCCCTGAGGAACACCAGTCGTCACTGGTCACCACTTGGACATGGAGTCGTTGACTGCAGCTCTTCGAGTGCGACTGTCCAGCCAGTTCCTTATCCACTGTGTGGTCTATCGGTCAAATCCATGTCTCTGCAATTTAGAGACCAGGATGTCGTTGGGCAGACATGTCTGAAACAGCCACTGTGTGCTGAGTTTTCAAACCTGCGTTTCCTTTAAAACAAGAGCAAAAAGAAGAAGGGGAAGCTGGAAGTTCCTGTTCAGGGATCACCCTTGGATTTGTGCCGTGAGGCCATGCCGGGGGAGCCTGTGCCCTACCCCAGCCGTGGCAGTGCCAGCCCCGCTGCTGCTCAGCGCCGCCAAGGCCGCCTGCAGCGGAGACGGAGCTGTGCGAGTCGCACGGTTTATGGGGAGGGTGGCAGCTGCTTGGCCAGACGTCCCGGGCTGTGGCAGTCTCCCTTCTCTTTGGCTTCCTGCCGTTCAGAAGCGCTCTGTGTTTCAGGTGAGTCTCTCGGCTCTCTGCATCCTTTCGCAGCAGTTAGCCAGTGATTCGGGTACGCTCTCCGAGAACGGGTATGGAGGATGCTCCTGCGAATACGTGACTGTGCTGGTGGCTTCTTCTGTCCCGGCAGGCCCCGCGCCGGGGAGGGCTCCGGGGTGGTGGTGGCCCTGAGGAGCCTCTTCCACTACACCAGAGCGTGCCACTCGCCCCTCCACGCGCAGACCGTGGCCGCTCCCTGGAACTGCGCTGGCCGGGAGGGCGCAGGGTGGGTTTTGCAGGGGTGAGCGCGGCAGCCTGGCCTCCCCGCGCCGGCTGGGAACACAGTGTTTTGGCAAACTCGGTGACGGAGAAGCGTCAAAGCAAATCCCTTCACATTTCTGTTGTGTTTTGATGTAGCAAAAACATTTAGTTTTGAAAATGCCACGGTATTCCAATTCAATAAAAATGTTTTGATAAGTTAAAAGCTGGTTTTTTTCTACAATTATTCACTTTATTCACTTAGGCTTGCTCGCATTTTTAATCTGCGCAATTAGTGCGGATATTGCAGTCAGCACTCAGCATGTTTGTGTGGTATGTAGCATGGCAATACCTCAGGAGCTGGGAGTCGCAACAGCTTGGGGTTTCTGGCTGTAAAACCCAACGTGCGTCTGCTGATGCTGATGTACCTGAGGTGGTTGTTGGTGAGGTTCCCTCTGCGGAGCGCTGCCCCGAGGGCGCTGCTGGCAGCGGGGGTCTGTGCCGTCCCTGCTGCGGGAGCACCCCTGTCCAGCCCCGCGGTGTGCGGTGGGTGCCGCGGGAAGGGCCCGACGCGGGGGGCTCTGCCTGCCCGGCGCCGGGGCACAGGGGGAGGGCTGCCCCGGGCTCTGTGCCGCCTGCGCCGCGGGGCTCTGAGCGCTGGCGGAGGGAGAGCGCCGGAGGGCGCAAGGGCGGTCGTGCGGTCGTGCTGCCTTTCCTGCACCATGATTACTGGGGATCGAGGGAAGGAAGAGGAAGGAGTTCGTAATGCCCATTCTGTAGAGGGGGGGCCGGGGAAGACGAGCACTCCGTGTGTCTGGGCCCAGCCGTGTTTGCAGCGCCCTGCCAGCCGGGACACCCAGCGGGCAGCCCTGGCTGCTCGCCTTCGAGCAGTGCGCGCCTCTTCCTGCAGGCGCTAAAGGGAAGTGGGGTGTAGTGGTGATGGGCAGCCCGGGTGGTAGCTCTGTTGGCTGCTGGTAATTGCTACTGTACGCTGGTTTAGAGTTGCCGCGGGAAGGTGGTGTTTCACTGGGAGGGAACGCTGCGCTGGACCAGGAGGATGCACTGCCGAGGCGCTCTGTTTCAAGGACAAGGAGGAAATACAATGAAAAAAGCCAAAATAGGCTCTCAGCTGTGCCTGCTTGAGCCCAGGGTAATTACACATCAACAAACACGGCTCGTTGGGTTTTACACTGGGCAAGATGGGAGTGGGAATGTCTCCCTTACTTTTTGTAATTATAAACGAAGCCAGGAGGTCATTTCCTCTACAGGTTCAATACCTAAAACCGGAGGCTGAGTGCTGAGAGGAACGGTGACGCCGGAGGGGCCGGGGCGTGCGTGGCCAGGCGCTTTGCCGGCCAGGTGTGTTTGGGTGTCACGATCGGCCCTTACAAAGAGGGGGCCGGGCGGCAAACGGTGTGCTGCTGGGAAGCCCCCGCGGGATGGAGCAGCAGACGCGGTGGCTGCTGCGGGTGCCTGTGTGGGTGCAGCCATGGGGCTGGGGCCGGGCAGCCCCCCGGGGCTCCCACTGCCCGCCTGTGACCACAGTTCGTTCCTTACCATTCTCCTCAGCGTGTATTTTTATCACAACGTTCTAACCGGGTTTTTTTTCTCAGAAGCTGCTCTGGTTTGTGCCTGTTTAAGCATCCGTCTCCCCAAGCCACGGCGGAGCCAGCGAGAGGTGCCCCCCCCGAGCCCCGCGTATCAGGGGGCTGCGGAGGATCGCCCAGCTCGTTGTTCTCGTGGCACAGCTATTAATAAATTACAGAGCTGCAGTCGTGTTCCTGCGCTGCCGCGTTGAGTCATCCCATGTATCACTCTCGGCTCCTCGGCTGCGGTACCAATGCCTAATGAGCTGCCTTCGCCGCAGCCCCGCGTGTCGGAGCTCTCCTTCCTCTGTGACTTGTTCAGCATTTAATGCATTGCATTTCAGACACGTTCATTTTAGCCGGTGGTAGCTGAGCAGCGTTGTGCGTAGCTCTCGTGCGTGACCGTGGGCTCGGGGCTGTGCCAGCAGCAGGCGCGCAGGAGGCATGCGGGAAGCGTGCGGGAAGCGTGCTGCCACCTTGTCTGCCCAGTGCAGGGGACTCCCCGTGACGGCCGCGCCGGGCTGCTGTCGATGCGCACGGGGGGCAGCTGGTGGCGAGAGTGCCAGTCCCGGTGTGTTGAGAGCGGCTTGCGGGGACACGTGTGTGCGCGAGAGACAGTCAGCGGGGGGAGTGGCGGGGAGCAGAACGAAAATGGAAAACAACCCAAATCCGTGGAAATCCCTGTGTCCCTGCTGTGTTCCTACACTCAGCCCGGTGTCACCAGGGCGCATGCCGGCATGGCACGCGGCCCAGGTGAGACTGCTGCGAGCCAGCGGCGAGCGGCTGCTGAGGCTGGGGGCTCGCTGGCCGGGGCGGCGAGCGTGGGCAGCCCCCCTGGGTGCGGGGCAGGCTTCAGGCCGGGGGTCCTGAACCCCCCCACGCCTCCCGGGAAGGCTGCGGCGCTCCTGTGGAAATGCGGGTCACAAAGAGCTGTGTCAGCGGAAGGGGGGGAACTGAACGCCTGGAGAGCGTCGGTGTTCCCCGGCTCCTGCTGGAAACCCTTCAGCCGTGACCCGGGAGCCGTGCTCCCTTTGCGCTGGGGCAGGGAACCCAGTCTTATTTTTGTCTTTTTGAGGACTTGGCATTTTTGAGTGTTGTCTGCTCCAGACAACGTGAAACACATGTAAAATCAACTGCTTTAAAAGTAGAGGATAATTACCCTATTTTTCTTCTCAGTTTCTGAGCGTTAGGAGCATGTTTATAAGCTGTACTCCGCAAGGGCAAGAGCTGAAGCATTTTGTTGTGTAGCAGACGGGTGAGAAACAGCACAAATCCAGAAACAGAGCTTTTGAGGAAGAAACATACTTTATGCCAGGAGGTGCAGCATGGCTGTGTGCACTGGCCGTGCCGCCCCTGCGCCCGCGCTCTGAGCCCGGCTCTCACCTTGCGCCCGCTTTGGCAAGGCTCGTGGCGCTGGGACGTAGCGGGGGCCCGAGGGACATGGCCCTGCCTGAGCACGGGTGGGATGGGCGAGGTGGTCTGCGGCTGTCCTGCCAACCTCTGTGGTTCTGTCTTCTGCGGAGGGCTCTGCCTGCACCTGGTTGAGTTTCCTTTACATCATTTCCCGTTATTTCCTGAATAAACCGGACAGCTGTGACGAGGCAAGGGGGGCGTTTTGCCCAGGATGCAGGACTGTGATACAGTATATGTGAGGGTCCTTTGAGGTCAGTGACCAGACAGGGGGTGGGAATCAAGGAGGGATGAGTAATTTTAAAATCGTTAGTGGCACTGCAGGCTAGGATAATCGCATCCCAGGTAGCAGGGCATGCACAGGACGGTTAAAAGCATGCGGGAGGCGTGGGTCTGTCCCGCAGAGGGTCGCACTGTTTGCCCCGGGCTGCAGGAAGGTGCAGGATGAGATGTCCCGGCGATCTGATCTTCTGTAGCAAATCCCACGTTCCCTGTTGGCGATACCGGTGCTCCGCAGGTGACTTTGCAGCAACTGAACTCTAATACTGCAAACCAGCAGTGTCCCTGTCCCCTCCCAGCCCCCGGTGCTCCCCACGGCCAGGTCGGAGCAGCGGGAGGCGCTGGGGCGGTCGGTGCGCTCAGACATGGGCGCCCGTCCCAGCTGTGGGGTGCAGGGAGGCATCTCTGTCCGCTCGGGGGTCAGCGGCTGGCGGGGGGCCGGGGGGGCAGGCAGGGTGCAGGCGCTCCCCCTCCCGCTGCTGAGGGTGCCGTGGGCCGGGTGGGCTGTGCTCCCAGGGGAGCCGTGCCCGGGGTCCTGCTGCGCGGCTGTGCCCCCCGCACCCGGACCACAGTCATGCACATCCTGCATGAAAACTGAAAAAAAAGCTGAAAAAGCTGAAACAGAGTCTGCTTCCCTTTCTGCTGCACCGAAGGGTTGCCTGGGCGCTGGGACGAGCATGGAGAGAGGACCACAGAGAGCCGTGGAGCAGCCGGTTTGCCAGGGAGCTGCAGGCACGCTGGACTGCAGGCCAGCGCTGCCGCCCCTCCGCAGCGGGAGCTCCCAGTGAAGGTGGTGCCCCTGATGCATCCTCAGGCTGTGTTACACCCGTGAGACTTTGAAACAAACTCTTCTAGGGTTCTAGTAAAATCATCAGACAAAACAAGTGCAAGTAACAACTTGCAAATTATGTTGAAGATTACAACAACTGGAGGCAATAGAGTTGCTCATGAAACAGATGAACTGTGGGGAATAAAAATCCAAACTGCTGCAAGAGCTCCGTTCTCTTCTGGCACGTGGCAGCCCCTCACTGCTTGGCTGTCTCCAGGACAGGCGGACAACTGAAGGATGTGTAAAATTAACAGTAATAATGAGTTTAGTATCCTTTCAATACAGTCCAAGACACAACCTCTCTTCTAGCGCAGCAAACCCCCGAGGCTGCGTGGGGCTGTCGGGCGTTTGCCCCTGTGGGTGAGGAGCTGCACTCCCGAACCAGGCGGCGCTTCCCGCCTGCCTGTGTCAGCCCCCTGCTCTGTTGGGGCGCTCCTGGCCCCCCGCTCTGTTGGGGCGCTCCTGGCTCCCTGCCTTCTGGTGGTCCTTCAGCAGGGACTGCAAACTCCTCCCTGAAGGGTCTAAGCCGGCTCGGCCACTTGAGCCAGGGCAAATGCTGCTGGCTGTTAAAAGTCGCAAGAAAATAAATTGGGAGACTCCGGTCATGAGGACTAGTAAGTGATTGTGGTTCTGTGTGCACATTTATAAAGGAAAACATCGGACACAGTTGACCAGCTCCGTGTGAAGGTTTTGGTTGCATGTGTGCTTCAAGTCCACTAGCGACTTTCTGAACTACATGTAATTGGAAACTTCAAAAATAAGATGTGGTACGATGTGTTGCACCATACGCCAGCCCTGGGCGTTAGGAATTAGGGTACCCCCCGCTGCCCCGTCTCACCTCCGTGCCCGAACACTGTGGATGTGAGAACACTCCAGGGGTGCAGTGCGGGGGTGGTTCACACTGTGCTGTCGCCTGTCACAGCACAGCGGGGGAGAATTCCAGTGCACCATGAAATCAGACCTCGCGGAAGACAAGGTGTAGGGGGTCCCGTGGCACAGCGTGGGGCCCTTCGCCGGCCGCGGCAGGGCTGCACGAGGGAGCCGTGCCGCTCTGGGGCCGTGCCGGCTGCGTGGGGCTGGCAGCTGGCGGTAGTGACAGTCAGGCAGTGTGACAGTCACACTGGTACCTGTTGTTTCCATTGGTCCTGCATGAGCTGTGGGGTCGGTCCCTGGTGGCACCCCTGGCTTTAGGGGACGCGTCCGTCGTGCCCAGTGGTTGTCAGCTGGCTCCCGGCTGAAGGCGCTCGCATCGCTCCCCGAGCTCCTCGTTCTAGTTTGCGCTCGCCTGTTTGCTCTCTGTCGCTTACCTTCCAGCTCTGCCCCTTCCCCCGGGAACGCTGTCTTCCTGGGCTGCAGCTCGCTCTGCTCGTGGTTCCCCCTGTGCCGCACAAATGACCTCGGTGTCCTCGTGCTGTGTCCCCAGCTGCTCCGCGCCGTGACCTGCAGAGCTGCGGGTGCAGCCAGCGCCGCTCTCTGCGATCACACACGGGGAACCTCCTCAAGAGACGGGTTTTTCTTACAAAGTGTCTTCAGGACATTGGTACGCAGTGAGTGAAGGACTCCCTGGTAGTTTGCATAATCACTCCTTCCTTCAGGGAGAGGCTTACTGTGCACATGAGAATACAAAAAAAAGATGAGAATACAAAAAAAAGTGCTGTTTGTGAATGAAAGCATTAATCACTTGGAGATAGTCGGTGTTTCATGGGTTTGTTCCTGTGTATGCTGCGTGTAGTAGTTTCCAGCTACTCTCCACACTCAGTAACACACATGGTGTAAGTTTTTTTCACTGTTGTTGTGTGTAACACTTCACAGAATCACAGAACACCAGGTTGGAAGGGATCTCAAGGACCATCTGGTCCAATCTTTCTTGGCACAAGCACACTGGACAGGATGGCCCAGCACGCCGTCCAGCTGAATCCTAACAGTGTCCCATGTTGGGGAATCCACCACTGCCCCGGGGAGATTATTCCAATGGCTGATGGTTCTCATTGTGAAAAATTTTCCTCTTGTGTCCAATTGGAATCTCCCCTGGAGTAACTTGTACCCATCACCCCTCATCTTTTCCATGGGACTCCTTGGAAAAAAGGAGTCTCCGTCTTTGTAGCCACCCTAAACACTGGACCATGGTGATCAGGTCTCCCCAAGCCTTCTTTTTCTCAGGGCCGAACAAACCCACTTCCACATGGAAAACCCTTCGTTGGGGTGGTTGCCATGGCGGGATCCCAGGGGCAGGGGAGCTGGGGAGGGAGCGCGGCCGCCCCGCGCCGGGGCTGCCCTGCATCGCTGCCGGAGCAGACGTGCGGGCACGTACTATCGTTCATACGGTGCAGCAGCCAACGTTTTCTCTAGCAGGTTAATATTTGCACTATTCCTCAGAAAGGTAGCTGTGCCAATTTAGTAAATGGTTAATTGATTAATAAAGCAATTAAGAAGTTAATGTACTGACAGGGTGGGCATTTTGTCCTGCTGTAAAGTAATGACTGTTCCGTTGTCCGTTGTCACGGCCGTTCGGCTGAGGCGGTCCCAGACTGAAGCCGAGGGTAGCCAGCGCTGGGGTACGTGAGCCGGGCTGTGGCTGCCAGCACTGCCCTCCGGCGTGCCGGACTCTGGCCCGCGGCTGCCGGGTGCCGCGTGGTGGTGGGTGCTCCCATGGCCTGGCTGAGCGCTGCTCAGGCAGCAGAACACAGGCCGAAGCGGGCTCAGGTTCAGAGACCTGCGGCTGGTGCCAGTGCAAGCGTGGCTGTGGTTTGGCGGGTCGCTCCCGTTCCTGTGCGGTGCTGCGGTGCTCCGTGGGCCGTTGCGGGCCGGGACCCTGCCACGGCGGGCTGGTGGACATCTGCCTGTCCTCCTCCCCTCCGCAGCCCCGGGCAGGGCGCCACGGCCCGGCACCGAAGGGCAGAGGTGTCCCCTGCCCCGCGCGCGCTGGGCCAGGCAGCGTGGGGAGGCGCACCTTCACCGCCCCGCACACCCCGTCTCCTGTCCTGCCTTGCCCTCCCTGCTGCCGGTACTTGCTGATTTAAGCATCCTCTGCCTCCAGGAAGCTCTAGTTTGCAGTTTTGCTGTCCCCACCGCAGCACTGTGGTCAAGTTATTTCTTTCTGGAGAAAACCGGTTGATTTTCTGCCCCGGAGAGAACTGGAGGGGGACCGTGTGGCTCAGATGACGGGCCAGTCTAACCCGTGTTTCCAGCTCCGGCTCTGTGGCTGCTCGCAGAAAGCCGCGGTGGGTGGGATGTGCTGCTGTGGTCCTTCCTCAGCAGCACCTTCAGGGTGCCCAGCACTGCATCCAGCTGCTGCGCTGAACCCCGTCCCCCCGCGGGGCAGCGGTTTCTCCCCGGCGCTTCTGCTCCCTCCACCGCTGCCGCCGCCGGCTGGGGAAGAGCCGGTGCCAGCCCCGCCGCCGGCTCCTGCTGCCGGGGAAGGGGCGCAGACCCCCCCAGCCCCGGGGCAGGGACCACCTCGCCCGTGGTTGCCGGCTCGGGGCTCTGCCGCCGGCTGTGAAGACGGCAGAAGCTCCGCTCCCAGACGCCAGCCAGGCGCACGCCGCGGTCTAGGGCCTACTGATACCGGTTCTGCTTTCTCTAGAAATCTCTTTAATTAAAATAATTGTTATTGTTCACTTTAATCTTGCCGGTTTAGACCTCATTATGGGGAGAAAAATTGCCTCCCAGAATGCATTGCTTTTATGCATATCGTTTGCGGCTTAAGGCTGGAGGCAGATGAGAGCAGCTCGGTGAGCAGCCCGTTCGCCGGCCTGCCTCCCGCGCGGGGCTGCGCCTCCTCGGTGACGGGGGGACGTAACCTCTGGAGCGCACCTGAGCACTGCTTGCGGCGTCGGGCGCTCCGAAGGAGGCCCTGGAGCGAGCACATTTCATGTAGCTTATAAAATTCCCAGAGGTCGGAGGGGTGCGGCTGTGTTTGTGGCAGTGTTTGAAGCCCTTTACAAAGACCGGGCTACAGTAGCTCCTCGGTAGCGTGCTCCCCCGCAGTGATTACCCTGGTTGGTCCCACAGCAAGTACGGTGAGCGTCAACGAACCGAACCAGCGCGTCCTCCCCGCAAAGCGCATAGGCAGGGCGGGTGTCAGCGGGAGCTGCCTGGCAGCTGAGGGCTCCCGCTGCCCGTAGCGCGACACGGTGCTCCTCGCCAGCGTGAGAGGGCTTTGCGCTGGTGGGGAACTTCAGGCACTCTGCTGGGGCGAGACGGTGGCCCTGGCCCATGGTCCTGGCCCTGTCCTGGCCCTGTCCTGGCCTGGGCAGCCAGCAGAGCCCCCAGGGGACCCTGGGTGGGATCTGAGTGTTTCTGTTTTCTGGGGTGCTTTGTTTCCCGTTCAGCCCAACGCTCAGGCGTGTTTACAAAACATTGACCTTTGTGAAACTGAAGCTCCTTGTTCTCTGCTGCAGTAGTTTTAGCAGCCGGTATGCCGTGTATCACAGCATCTTTGTGTGCACCCATTTTAGCATGGCTGCGGGACGCCTTTGGTGACTGGTGCCAGCTAGTTCCCCGTCCTTCACCCCCAGCAGGTGAATATCACCACCTTCTGGACTTTTTTTTTTCCCCACCACGAAATTGCGTTTGCAAAGACCTTGAAAATCACAACTTGTGCGGAGGCCTGGAGGGGTAGGACAGGCAGTCGATAGCTTCTGTCGTGACCTTAGTGGTGACAGATTAGGTCTGAGCCAGGCAGCGCGTTAGCAGCTGGCTGTGAGCAGCTACCGGTGTGCCGCGGTGGGTTTCCCTGGCACGCTGACTCTGTGTGGCACCTTCCGTCGGAGCAGGGTCGGATGCAGTGGAAATCGTTTGCTAATTAATTACTGTCTCCTGGATCCCGCTGCTTCCGTATGTTATGCAATTCACAGTATGCAAATGACCCTTTGTAGCACTGGACACATCGGCAGATGCTGCACTAAGTGTCATAAAACCTATTGCTCCCGAAGAAGATGGGGGTAAAAGACCCCCAGCAGCCGCGCATCGGGAAAGAGAAGCAATCTCCGCCTGGCGCACACGGCATTTCATTCCCGTGTCCCTTGGATCAATTCCAGGCAAAATTTCAAATTCATTAGCTCTTTACGTGACCTCAATTTGTTGCCAGAGCTGGTGGGTGGTCTTTTTTTTTCATAGCCCGCTGCCGACGGGGCCCTTTGAGGTGTGCGCGGGCGCTGCCGCTCGCCCCGCAGGCGGGAGGCGTGGGTGTGCAGCGTCCCCGTCACTCCGGCTGTGCCCCTGCACTGGACCTCGCCCGGCAAAACCTGCAGAGGTTTCTGATTCGGGTCTGCTCCCTCGGGCAGTGCTTGAGGGCCAGGTCCGCACGTGCCCAGGGGAGCGGGATGCCGGGGGCTGCTGGAGCCTGCCGTCCTCGGAGGGGAGGCGGCTCTTGACGGCGGTGCTGTGCATTCTCTGGGAAGGGGTGGGAGAGGGGTGCCGGTGCCAGGCTCGGTGCCAGCAGCCGTCCTCCTCCGGCGGGTCCTGCTGTGCAGTGTGTGGCGCTGGGGGCTGGAGGGCCTGTCCGGCTCTCCATGCACCCTGCCTGTGCACGGGCTTCGTCCCCGCTGAGCGCAGGGTACTGCCTCCGTGCTGGGACGGCCGTTGTACAGCCCCCGGGAGCGGGGCAGCAGGACCCCCACGTCCGCGCTGCTCGGAGCACAGCTGAGATGGAGCCCGAAGCCCCGTGAGAAACACCCAGCAGGGGAAGAAATGCTGACTTGTGGTTGCCCATCGCGTTGGCACGTCCCACCTGAGAGCTGCCAGGGCAGAGGTGGGAAGGGGGTGACAGGGAAGACGGGTCCCTGTCCCATGAGCCCAGGCTGTGCGAAACCACTGTCGGACCCGCTCGGTAGCTGGGAAAAGTGCATGAGGGGAAGGACTTCCTCTGCTGTGAAGCAGAAACAGCAGTGGGGGCACAATGCCTTGGTTCCGTCATTGGAGGTCAGCAGGAGAGCGGGTCAGAGCAGGAGAGCATGGGCAGCGTGCACCGCGGGGACGGGGTGGTTTGCGCTTGGGAGAGACAGTTTTCTCGTCTGTATGGCAGTGAGCTGCGCAGCCTGCTGTAATGTGTAGTTAGTTTTTGTAGGCAGATTGAATAACTCAAATTACCAAAGGTAGCAACAAAAACGATTTAAGAATTTATATTTGAGAGCCTTATTTTGCATGAATCACGAATGTCACACGAGGAGCTTGACTATCCCTATCTTTTTGCAGACACCAAGTTGTAAATGAAAGCAATGAGCACCTTCCTGGGAAAGTAGCATTTCCCCATTTGTTTTATGGTAATAATGTGCTTTCTTTGTCTTCTTTTTTATTTTTTAAGCAAGTAATGAGAATCCGAGAACGCTTTGCTTAGTGGAAGAGGTGTTTCCTGCAACGAGCTGTGAGCTGTGTCAGTGGTGCTGTCGCTGCGAGTTACCCGTGTGTGGGAGGAGGTGTGCTGGGCAAGGAGAGGACGTACGGCCTGGCTGACCTTCAAGGGCCATGTCTTCTTACGGCGGCTGTTCTTCTCAGCCCCCAGATCCCGCGGCTCCTGCCGCCTTCTGGAATATCTCAGTTGTGGGCCACACCATGGGACAGCGTGCTGCGCTGAGCACCCATGAGGCGGTACTCCGCGTTCTTTGGGCGAGGCGGTGAAATGTTTCTGCTGCCGCTGGGGCGAGGGGGTGAGGTCCAGCCTGGGGAGGACGCGCTGTCCCCGTCTCTGCGCGGCAGAGGCACACAGGCCGGGCACCAGCCTGGTCATTTAGGTGCAAGTGTGGTTTTGCGGTTTCTCTCCGTGGCAGTATCCCGTGTGGCTCTTCAGCTGCACATGTCAGTTCATCTTTGCCTGACAGATAGATCTTAGAGCACCTGTGAGCGTTTGTGCAAATACACTGATTTTTTTAAGCTTTGCTCATATTTCTATTACAACTTATGTGACATGTAAAAAAAAAAACCTGATAAGGGTGGATAAGGAACTCTTTCCCAGGAACAGGTGGACACTGGGCAGCAGTGGGAGCCCACGGGCACCTCTGCCGTTCGTTAAGACAGCTCGGTGTGGAGACAGGCTCCCATGCAGGGCTCAGGCAGGGGCCAAGCGAAACGGCGTGCCTCCTGTTCTCTGCCCTCCTCGTTTCTGCCCCAGCACCTGCCCCCAGCAGCTTCCCGAGCTGCAGTGTGAGAGCACTGATGGACTCCATGTCCAAGTGGAGACCAGTGACAAGTGGTGTTCCTCA
>RSEF01000006.1:36376100-36403959 GCA_003993805.1 Himantopus leucocephalus | reverse complement strand
GGTGCAGAATCACCTCCCTTGACCTGCTGGCCACGCTTTTTTGATGCAGCTCAGGATACAGTTGGCTTTCTGGGCTGTGAGCACACATTGACGGTTGCTGAGCTTCTCATCAATCAAGACCTTGAAGTCTTTCTCCTGTTCTCAATCCATTCTCTGCCCAGCCTGTATTTGTGCTTAGGATTGCCCCAACCCAGGTGCAGGACCTTGCACTTGGCAAGTGTTAGATCTTGCACCTGGGAAAACATAATCCAGGAGTGCAGCATAGATGGGGATCTACCTGGCAGCTGCTCTGTGGAAAGGGACCTGGTGGACAACAAGCTCAATACGAGTGAACAGTGTGCTGCTGCAGCAAAGAAAGCCAACAGAATGCTGTGTTGCATCAACAAGGCATCACCAGCAGAGAAAAAGAAAACATTATCCCACCCTACTCAGCACTTGCCAGGCTACACCTGGAATACTGTGTTCAGTTTTGGTCCCTGCTATACAAAAGAGATGTGGACAAGCTGGAGAGGGTCCAGAGAAGGGCCACAAAGATGATCCAAGAACTGGGAAGCCTGTCATATGAGGAAAGGCTGAGGGAATTTGGTTTGTTCAGCCTTGATAAAAGAAGGCATAGGGGAGAACTTATCACCACATTCCAGTATTTAAAGGGTGGCTACAAAGAAGATGGAAACTCCCTTTTTACAAGAAGTCACGTAGAAAAGACGAGGGGCAATGGGTACNAAGTCACGTGGAAAAGACGAGGGGCAATGGGTACAAGTTACTCCTGGAGAGATTCTGATTGGACACAAGAGGAAAATTTTTCACTGTGAGAGAAATCAGCCATTGGAATAATCTCTCCAGGGAAGTGGTGGATTCCCCAACACTGGACACACTTAAGATTCAGCTGGCCAGGGTGCTGGGCATCTTGTCTAGACCATACTTTTGCCAAGAAAGGTTGGACAAGATGATCCTTGAGGTCCCTTCCAACCTGGTATTCTATGATTCTCTGAAAATAGTAACTTTACATACCAACAAAAGGCAAAGATACTATATTTGCCTCTCATTTCAGAGGCTCTACATTTTTTTTAATTGACATATTTATTATTATAAGAGATACCAGATCTCATGACCATGACCATACAGCCCTTCCTAACATATTGCAAATAGGTTCTAGTGCTGCAGTTTGCTCTAGCACTATATCAAAGGAAAAAGTCACAGTTATATTTCTGGAAACTTTCGAAGTTAAGGTGACATGAAAGGTGAAATTTTCTCAGAAGGAGAAATAGTTACTGAGAATGAAGAAAAAATAATAAAGAAGGTATTTTTCTTAATCGACATGTAAAATAGTATTTATTTTCTTCTACAGAGGTAAACAGAAATTCAGGATCAAGAGATCACTTGCTATCTAACATTTACTTTTTTACTTGCATCTGAAAACTATAATGAAGTTTGACCCCACATAAAGGGTTACTCTACCTTGGGAAATAAGCTACATTTCCATAATTCTTTTAACCACACACATCTCACAGATATATTAGCAATATTTTCCAGAAGAAAATTTGGCTTGATTTATATCAATGGCAAAATTCCCATTAAATTCAAAGGCCAAACATTTAGTTCTGCATTTGTAATGAAGCAGACATTCATACTGAATATTATCTCCATATACAACAACAAGAAGGACTTGATTTGGCAGAGTATAGCCATGCCAATTCACATCGACTTCCTTAATATTTTGGCTTAAATAATGTCTGTAGAGTAAAAGCCAAAGAATGAAGACTGACTCCATTTAAGTCTGTAGCGAAACTCCTCCTGACCTGATTAATCAATACAAATGGTGGCCAAAACGATGACATGGGATTTTCAGGTTTTAAGCCGACAACCATGGCATTACAACAGCTCTGCTATGAAACCCAACAGTGCCAGTGACCAAGTGCAGCTGAGGGGCACTGAGCCAGGGCAGTGTCACATGAAAACAATCTCTAATGTCAAAACAAAACAAACCTTTATTTCAGAGCACATTGATCCTTGCCAGTTCCCAGTGACAGTAACTGTGTGACCAGAGGAAAACAGCCATGTCAACTCCAGCTCAGTTCAAACAGTACTGGAAAAAAAATTGCGTGCAAAGCCAATTCTTCATAAAGGCAAAGTTCTCATCCTTTTGCCTCGGTTTTCTTTTGCAGTACTGCAGCATTGTCTTTTGCAGGCGTGCAGTATGCATTTATCAGAAGACATCTGTAATGTGCAAGATTTTCACATCTCATGCTTCATTAAATAAGTTATTAAGTTACAAGTTCTTTAAAAGTTAGTACGGATAAACAAGTACTAATAAATGAAAATTTTTGGAACATGAAATGAATCGATAAAGTTGTACTTACAAAAAAGTACCCACAAAATACTTTTTCTTTTTATGTTAAGAAATAAACTAGATTATGTATGTTTTTTCCCTTCTGCATGACCTAAAGTATCAGAAATCCATACCCACACGGAAAGGAATGGACCTCTGTATAGAGAAAGGCAGACGCCTGTAACATAAAAACACCTGGGGGAGGTATGTGTCATATATTTTATTAGGCAAATATAAAAAATAGCCACATCAATGAAATCCTAAGGAGGCAGTTGAAGTATCTTAGAATACAGAAAATTAATTCTAGAGTAAAGAGGCTTCTCATTCTATCACCCATCACAGTAGCAATGACCGCTCTAAAAGTTTCGCGCCTGCTGCCAAAAGTCATAAAGAAAAGTTAAGCTGTGAATTCACAAAACAACTGCTCAGCCCTACTCTGCTGACACAGCCGGTCTGCTCGTCTCTGCAGTAACCTCTTCTACGGCTGGAAACATCTTCTGATTTTGGGTTAGGTAATTTGAAGGACCCGTATAACTCCTTCTCAAACTCTTTGGGTTAAATCATGGCTCCTTTTCATCAACGGCAAAAGCCTGCTGACTGCCGGGTGACTAAAGGTTTGCCGTCCACTTGTTCCCTTGTCAGCTGCCCATAAATCTATCATCACCACTATTTACCACTATCTGTAAATGCTTCACCTTGTTCATTTTCCATTACGTTGCACACCTTTCTCTTTCGTTGCTCAACATCCCTTCCATATGCTCCGCTTTACCTCCCCAAAATCTAGAAATTCGTATTCCAGGCCCCGAAAATATTTCAGCCTTCTCATTCAAAGAAAAACATAACCGCGCCACTATTTTCACAAGCATAGTTCCCAATTTGTTCCAAGAGACTTTCCAGAGAATATTTTTCATCGCTTTCTAAAGCAAAATCACTCTCTGACAAACAGCCTGATGTTTCTCTATTCCCTGTGCTGCTACAGCACTAGTTTTTGTTGCCGCCCCATCAGACATTTTGGCCCCTACCCAAACTTCTTGTCTGTAGTTCCTGTCATCTGGAACAAAATGTACTAATACTGTCTAGCTGACTCTTCATCTCATTTCAAATCCAAGTTCAAAATATCTTTTATTCTCTTCCTTATGAATTATCTCTATTTCTCCCTCCTCCTCCTCCTGCTGTTCCTGCTCTGGAAAGCGTTAAGTCTACAACACGCATGAATATTATACTAATGACTCGAAAAGAGAATGCTGGTCTTGCTTTTTCTAAACAACATAAGGAGAATAGAAAACAGATGAAGATATCCCACTACATTAAAAAAACACTAATAAATTAGAATAAAATTCCATTTAGGCCTCCGATCATCTGTCTTCTTAAGATGTGCTGGTGTTTAAATAACACTTAAAGCCATTCTCTAAAACGGCTCAGGAAAAAAAGTGCTTGCAAAAGATACATACAGCTACTAGTTTGCTTTTCATATCATCATTCAAATGAAAAGTAAACAAACAGATCTGATGCTTGGCTGACAGTTTCGTGGATAATGTCTTAACACAGCAATGCTACAGCTAATGGGATAGACAATGGTTTTATTAAGCAAATGGCTGTGATAAATATGGTAATAAATAAGAAAAACTTGTTTTGAGCTTTCAGCATTAAGGCATTCAGGCTGTGTCCCACATCAAGCCAGTCCATCCCGCAGACCTCTCCTGGAGATGACCTGGGGACACAGGGCTCTGGCAGTAACCCCCCCAGCCTCTTTCCTCACCACCTTCTCCTCTTCCCACTGCCCATCACAGAAACGCAGACGCTCAGCGGTCTCAGCAAAATCGCAGCAGCTCTAGGTTTGCTCGGCAGGGGTGTTAACTAAGGGGAACCTAACGCCTGTTACTCCACATCGACACAACGCCAGGTCTTTCCAGAAGTACTGTTTAGGCTTAAATGGTACATAAATTAATCTTACATATCCTTATCTGCAGAAGGATATCACTAATGAAAAATCATTAACATTTCTCCCTCTACTTATTTGGGATGGGTGGGATATGGAACAATTAACAAAATACTGAATCTGTATATTTAATTTACTTTTTCGCTTTTTAAAAATAGAACTTACTTAAACTTGATGTCAATTTATAACAAACAATATTAAGTCCTGAACACACTGTAACCCATTGGTAGAAATAATACCCAAGTAGTTTTCTTTTATTGCCACTACTGAACTGAGCAAAGTCACTGCATTGTACCCAGAGGCTGCGGGAACGATAAAACAGCTTCTGATCATTAAAGACTCCATGTGAAAAGAGAATATTTTCTTGATTTGAATCTTGTGGGACTATACTAATCTGAAGCTATCCTCTCAAGTCTCTAGCTATTAGACCCCACTTCCTTTTCTTAATGAATTTGATTGGAATTTTTAAATAATATATTTTTGTTATTATATTCAATATTAATGAATAAGTAAAACAAATACATTGAGATTTTTAAGTGAATTCCAATTTCAGTCCACAATTAGCAAACAAGGAAAAAAACCCCAAGAAGTGTCTTATATACTTTTACTTCATTTTCACAGAAATGTGAAAATGACGAATCTCAAAACCAAGCAAGTATATTGCTTACACATGCCCAATTTCAGCTCAAAACCCAAAACATTCTCATTCAATACTGGGCAACCAATGGGTTAAAACTAGATTATTTTTCTATTTGCTCACTTGAAACACTTTGTTCTAAACCAATCTATCACTGGCTGTCAGTACTTGTAAGAGCAGTAATGCAAAACTAATATTTTACCAGCCAACAAAACCTTAAGTGGAAATTAAACCACAATAGAAGTGTAACTCATCTGCACTGCTACAGTCTCTCTTATATGACGGAAATTCTCTATTTCAGTTTTACAGTTTGCTCAATAAACAGTAATATAGTTGCACTATAACCAAGGTTAAATGCTGCTGTCGGTTGGCCAACAGAGAGGCTAACAGAGTCTTCAAATGAGAGGGGTTTTTTTTTTCCACGTTTGTTTGCTGCCTGTTGGCCAGGCATCAAGCTTTCATATTCATAGCAGTATAAAAAGTAACAAAAAAAAAAATTCCTGCAGAGCCTGTTAAAGTGTCATTTTTAGTAATAGCACTCCATAAATCACAGTGATGTTCTCACTCCAGGTTCTACTAGTGCTTGGCACTGCCTCCCCCTGCAATCAGCTCCAGCGGGTTTATGCATACAGGTTACTGGTTCAGCTTTCATTATACACAAGGAGACCCCCGTCCCTGTCCTCTGTCCTACTTTTATCACAGATTTAACACAGGCCACAATCTATCGCTCAACCCTCCTACTTGCAACACCTGCCTTGGAACACTGGCTGCCCCTTTGGAACGGTGGCACCACGGCATTCTGGATGATGAGCTGCAGGTCCAGGGGACAGCCTGGACTTCTCCTTGCCCTGGACATGTTCGTGGCTCTGGAGTCCCACATCTGAGGACACCAGCCCCAGGCCATGGGAAACCAGAGGTGGCTCAGCAAGGTAATCCAGCCCCACGGAATAAACTAAGCTATCTGGGTAGGTAAAACAGAAAGATGTCTACTTTTGGAGGCCACCTGTCTCCTGAAGTGCATTGGCTCCACATAACCCTTGTTTGGTCTCATTAAGAAAAACAAAGAGTTCAAACAGATGACAGCTCCTCGTCTAAAGTGCGGGGGAGCAATTGGGCATTGCACCAGGCACACAAATAGATATATCTTACCAGCGTACATCTTTTTTTTTTTTTTTTTTTTTTTTTAAAAANAATTAGCAAAGCCTTCAGGACAAATGTAATTCAAGGTTAGGAACAGTCCCTCCACTTTCAGCTGCAACGATGCAGTTCCACATCCCGATGGAAATACACACGGGTCCTGGAGGGATATGGCATCAAAAGATTGTGCTGGACAACAGGATGGAAAAAGGAACTGTTCTTGACAGCATCTGCTGGTTCTCGTCTAACAAGAATAAACTATAATTTTGCTTTTTAAAATGTGATATATTTCACGGGCTTCATTATAAAGTAAATTTAATCTCAAACCCTCTGTTTAAACAACATTTTTTGGGAAAAAAGAAGTGACACCTTTAAATTCCCATTGCTATTGCAAACTGTTGCTGCCAAAATGGGGGAAGAAAAATGGAACAGAGAAGAAAGAACACTGTAATACCGTTGATATTACAAATCCAAAATCTGTATAAATTACACAGAGAAAATCCTCCTCCTCTAAAAGATTTAATAGCAAAGCTGCAAAGACTACCTGTATATTAACAAGGTTTTATTAAAGATACAGAATATGTTATGTGGTATTTACTGCTTTCCTACAGCACATTATCATAAGCACTTGCACAACAACATATAATTTAAATCAATAGCAAAGTTCTCATTGATATCTTTGAAAGCGGCTTATACCCTAATTTACTAAAAGCACTCATCTGCAGCGAGTGTTTCTGTTATTTATTAGAATTAACTGAATCATTCCGTATTATGTTAAAAAGCGTATCTCATAAATGCTTAAGGGCCTGCTATAATGACAGCAATCAGAAGAGGTGATCAAGAAGCCTTATATCAGAAAAGGGTGCAACACTCCAAAGGGAAGAAGAGATCTTGCTAAATAGCAATGCCAAAGTCAAGAACAAGTGCAGCAGCACTGCAGGAGACATTCAATAGGCTGTCAAAAGCAGGTGGAGCGACAGGGACCAGGACAGAATAGACAGAAATCGCGAGGTCAAAATCAAGGACTAAAAGATGCAAGATCAGAAACCGGTACTGTGGAAGGAAAGGGCAAAGCTATAGCAATGAGGCATATTGAGTAGCAAAGAGCTACTGCTTGGACGTCTTAATTTGCAAAGGCAATGCTCAATCACGCTCCTAACGCGGTGTTTGGCTGTGCTCGTTAGACTCCTCGGTTGCCAGAGAAGTTGGCTGCGGAGAGCTGCTGGGCTGATGCTCCAGCAAGAGGCTCAAAGCACTCGATCAGATACCTGGCTGAAGATCAGGATAAAGCTTTTACACAGCCCATTTTAGCAAAGATAAATCATGCACGTCAGTTAACAACCCGTTCTGTTAAAACATCCATTATCACGAAAGGAACACTAGTTTCATAATATTTGGTTTTCAAATAGTAAACAGTCTTCTTGATTTGGTAACTTATTTAAATTTGTTTTCTTCCATTACAGGTACCAAAAAGGAAAAAAAAAAAAAGAAGGAATTGCTGTGGTGTGACCATTCAAATTTGTTCAATGAACCAGAAAATATTGCTGCCCAGTTCTTACGTTTTGAAGAAAATAAGCTCATACTGCAACTGAGGAAAGCAGAGAGCACGTACTGCTCCTGCTGCTAAGCATGTGAAAAACAAGCAGAATGCAGGAGAATAGCAATTCACCTGTCTGCTTCATGTCTTTTTAAGCTGAATTTCACAAAAACCAACATCTGTAGGACTGCGCTGTCAGTCCCCTCGTGACATTTATGCCTTATTGAGTGATTTCAACCACATCTGAGAGAGGCAGAGATCTCAATGGTAGTGAGTTTGCAACAATAAATAGGAAGGATGCAACAGAAAAGCCAGATAAAACATTAGACAACACGTTACCCACTAAGGTCACAGGGAAAGTGACTTCCAAGTTCAGCTGAATGTGACATAATTCAGCTTCCTTGTCACAAAAATAATGACATGTCATCCTGCCATCTTCACAGGTATGAGGTATGTGCCCACCCGTGGTTAGCCCAAAGCATGTTTTGCGGTACTGTAATGCCGGAGAGTGGGCAGGTCAATCACCTGGTCCTTTTGCCTTTCAGAGACGCTCCTCCAGAAGATCACGTTTGGTTTTGACCCTCAAGCTGGGCAGTTTGTCAGTCTCCACTGCCAACCACTGTAATTGCCGATAATCAGCCTGGTTTGTGAGCAGCGTGTAATTAGACTTCTCTCATTTGGATTGAGATACTCAGACTGCTGAACAAAAGATTTTCTCCTACTTCTCTTTGTTGGTTTTCTACGCTGCTGCCATCAGAGAATGCACTAATAGCATTGTAGCCAATATGGTCCAAAGCTACGAAACAAGAAAAATTTGTAAGAAGAGGCAATAACTTTTATTATATGACTTAGCACAGAAAAAGCTTGATATAGAAAAAGCGCACAAGCATTGTGCTCCTAGTCTGTTCATCAAGACATTATCAGTATCATTGTTCAACAGGAGACTTGCCTCTGGAACTAAAATAAAAAATGTTATTTCATATTTGTGTTACAGTACCGATCAGTCAAGATTAGGAGACTCTATTTTGTTACTTTTGAGTTCTAAGAGTTGGAGTTACTTTACGTCAGTAATTCATTCTTCCCCCATCTTTCAAGGCCCCTTCTGGTGCCCTTGAAGGATTAGAATTGGCATCTCTCTGCTTTCTTTAATGTGTTAAGTATATTTTAGATTTTTAATTGCGGCAAAAGCTGTTAAAGCCTCACAAGATTTCTGGGTTAATACACAGAGTACATAAAAAGACTCTTTACTACTCTGACTTTTTAAAACACTGCAAATAACATGAAATAAAAGCACTGGCTCTCCCCGACGGACGCTTTCACGCAGCAGTTACCTCCCGTTAACTGCACGCTCGCAGCCCCTGCGCTGGTTTTGCTGCACCCAGGGGCGAACCCCATTGTGGCGGGATTAGCCGGCCACATGACCATCTCTGCAATCACAATAATCGCCCCGTAGCCTCCTATTCACGGGAGCCAGGGCACAGGCGGGAGCGATAAAGGTCAGGCTCAGCGCGCTCTTTCCCAATTATTCTCCAGCCCGGCCGAGCAGCAGCAGACAAGAGCACGAGCAAACACACCGGCTGGTACTCCTGGTCTGGCTCTAACACGCTACTAAAGTGCAAAAGCTGCTCAGCTTCTGTTAAACAGCTTTTGCTTTAATCACCGCTATTTTGAAGAGTTTGGGCGATTTTTAAAATATATTTTCCTCGAGGCTCATTCAGGTTATTAAACCGCTTAAAGTGCGACAAACGGACCGCAAAGAAGGCAGCTGGACCCTAAGGCTGAACTTTTAAACCGAAGAGCTGGGAAATACTTATCCTGAAGCAAGCAGAAATGGATTTCCTTAGGGTTAGAGGGCCTGAATGATCAATCAGTACACAAAGGACTCCTTCCATCACTAATGTGTTTTTGCTGGGAATAATATATGTAAGAAAAATGGAGGTTTTAACGTTTTCTCCAGAGATCCACAGCTTTTCAGAATTACTTGACTGCAGCGATGGTGATGAAGAGGAAATACTAGTCTGTGGAGAAGATTTAGAGCTTAATCCTTTTGACGGCTTGCCTTACTCTTCCCGTTATTATAAACTTATGAAAGAAAGAGAAGAACTTCCAGTATGGAAAGAGAAATATACTTTTATGGAAAGTTTGCTTCGTAATCAAATTGTGGTTGTGTCAGGAGATGCTAAGACGGGCAAGAGCTCCCAGGTCAGTACAAGACACCTGATTGGAGGGGGGAGGGGGTGAGTTAATTATTTTTAGAACATTTAATGTTGTACATTTTTCAGAATTACTATTGCTATTTCACTAATACTACATATTTTTAGAATAAGAAAAAACAATTGCAATTAATTTACTATTCATTGCTGTTGCTCTTTATTTATACTAGGCATACGAATATCCAAATTTCTATTACACTCGTACCTGGTTTCTGTTAGTCGGGGACTGTTGCTACGCTGCATCCTGTATGGTGTTGCGATATAATAACAGCCAGTTCTGAAGAATTCCGCTGTGGTGTACGTACACGTAGTTGTATTGAGTTTAGCAGTTCTCAGTGTAGAAACAGATATGTAATCTGAGGTATTAAGGCCAGAGAGGGAAAGTGAAATACAGAAGGTGACAAAAGATAAATGCAGTCAAGTACAGATGTAAAATATATATATAAAAGCAGACATTTAAATAACTTTCTTCAAATATTCACAAACAATTGACACTTACTTTATGTCTGTCCGTTACAAGCCATTTTTACTTGGCTGATGATGCCTTTTGGATATCAGGGTGAGTTGAGCACTGAAGAGTAACGCTTCTCAGACTGTGATTGTCTGACACAGTGTCATAAACAACTAACAAAAACCTCAAACTACAACTGGTTTTTGTACTAAATATCAAATTTAAAAATATCAAGCCCTTTCTGAACACTGAAGACCACATTCATTAACTAATATAGTTCAAAATTCAGAACCAAATATACAAATAACCTTAGAAAAGTTCTGCATAAAGTTTTCCTGCATCTATCAATATGTGTACGGTAAATTATTGTTTTGTTTGTATATCACTACATCACATCTCAACTTGAAAAACTATCTAACTGTGTACTTTAAAATGTATTACAGAATGTATCAGCTAAAATCCTTCCCTACTGAAATTACAGGTGTATGTCTACTGTCTTCAGAGAGGTCAAAGGCTAAGTGTAAAATACTTTAGGACTTATTCCAGATTGCTTTAGTATTTTGTCAATAAATCATTCCTTCTACATTTGTCTGCCTGCTAGTTTGTTCCACTGGAAAATTTTATTGCCTCCCTCCTGATATTGACTAAACTTGTCATTTTATCCTATTTTTGTCCATCATCACCTTGAACGCCTGGGGAAATGGTAAACTCTGCAATGCCTATGTAGGATCCAATGCATATTTGTACTTGGAAAGTGTGTTTTGGTTCTGATTAGTGCTATGTCAGGAAGGAAATACAATGGATTTGCAGGCAGGTCACAAGAAGGTGAAAAAGTTTTCAGGGAACGAAGGATTGAAATCAGTAGGGCTGTTTCTCAGGGACAAGTAATGGTCTTTCCCTCACTTCAGCCAAGAAAAAAATGCTTTTTCCAAGAATACACAATTACTTTACATAACTCGTGTTAAAAGAGATCGCTGAAGCCAAGATCTCAATTGACTCTAAACACACAAATATCCACAAGGACTATCAAATTCTGTTGTAATAATATATAACCACCTAAGTCTGTTACTACAGTAAGCAGCGAAGAATTTTCAAGCAAGTGTTGAAAGCCAAAACATGATTGTTTATGACTGGGATCAGCAGAAAACTTTCCTGCAGGTAAAGCTGTAGGATAATTACTCTTGCAGGGCTTCTCACATCTGCCAGAGACTTTGATGCTGGACACTGCTAGAGATCACATATCAAACCAGAGACATCATACTTCTCATTGAAAATTCCTATGTTCCTATAGAAAGGATACACGCCCACCTGGTGCCTGGATCATTTTTTGGAGTGCAAAGTCTTTACCCCTTGTTATTGACTGTAATTTATACTAAACAAAATTTGTATAATCATAAACTACTTGCTTAGAAACGTTAGCTTTTTTAATTGTCCTTAAATGAGTTTAGTAAGATGTAACACATTGCTGGCTGGTTTTTAAACATTTTTAGAAACATAAATAACTATACAGAAATAAATGATATATGGCTGATGCACCTAATTTATATGTGTTGATGAAGTAAAGGATCTGAAACCTAATACTTTCACTAATATAATATTTACAACGTAATTTTACTTTCTTATGACAAACATCAATATTTTCTAGTGTTGATTTTCTACTGTAAATATATAAATTAGAGAGCTACTGCATAAGTTTCTGGAGCAGTTCAGTTTCAGTTATCTTTGTTTACAGAGTAATTAATCTGAAATGACATATATTTACTGTGATATTTGTCAGTTTGAAATCCTCTTCTTCCTGGGACATGTTTCTCATGTCAAGCACCTGAATACGATACAGCGTGCACAGGTTTGCCGCCGAGCCAGCTGAGACGCCCCCGACAACAACTGCACTAACATTGTTGGATCAATCAGCAGATGCTTAGAAGTGATAGTGCCAGTGTTACCTGCTCCCCAGAGGCCAGATTTGTCCCTTCTGCAATATATTTGAACTAATCTGAGTCCGGTTGAGAAACTCTCGGGTAAACCTTCTAGCCCATGTCACTCCAGCTCTTGACTATTTAAGAGATGATGCGTATTGACATGTATCAAGGCAGATAATCTCTGCGTCAGCTCATCCGTCAGTAGTCAGGCAGACGGTAAGCACCGGGTGCTCAGGTTGATTTGGTTCTTCCACACTGTCTACTTCTTTTGCATTACAGTCTCTGCTAAGTATGTTAAATACCAAATACATCTGTTTTCATATTTACAGATTCCTCAGTGGTGTGCTGAGTATTGCCTTTCTGTCCACTATCAACACGGCGTAGTCGTATGCACCCAGGTACACAAGCAGACAGCGGTGTGGCTGGCCCTGCGCGTAGCTGACGAAATGGACGTCAACGTTGGCCACGAAGTGGGGTATTTTGTCCCATTTGAAAGCTGCTGTACAACAGAAACCATCCTGAGGTTTGTGCATTTAGTCTGTAATGCCTTCAAACTCATACGTAGCTTACAGTTCTTTGCAAGCGCGATAGTTTGCAGCTGCCGGCACTCCAGTCCTCAGGCTCTTCACGGCACCACTCCACTAACGTGCTCAGAACAGATAACCTAACAACCACGGGGGAACACTGCTATAGTTGCGAAAGGTTTTTGCATACAGTATGAAAACAAAAAACCCAACGCTGCTTTATAAGGTTGCATACAACATCTTAAAATGCAGATTTTGCGATTTACCAATAAGCTGTAAAAGGCTTGAGGGAGGTATTCTGTTCTAAAGTGTAGCAGAGATTTAAGTGGGCAATGTTACCGTCTGCAAACCTTCATTAAGCACCTCAGTGACTTCCATTCTACTTTTTCTTTCTCGGTTTTCCAGAACAGGAGTGTTCATAACCATGAGAGAACATGGGATAATCTATCACAAAGTAAAGCTGGAATTTGAAAGCAAGCAAAACTCATGGCTAGAAAAAGGTATATTCAGTAATAAGAGAAAAAATCATTTAGGAGGATTTTTAAGAGATAAGAAATGCACTTAATGCATTAAATATAGGCAGGTGACAGCAGCAACACAGGGATTCAGATTTTGAGCCTCTCTGGAAGTTAGGAGAGTTATTTTCTCTGGTTCCTTAATATGGCAGGAACAAACTGTAAAATCTAGATTATGAGCCTTTTTCCCAGCCATGTGAGCTCCCACTGACTTCCAGTGGAGAAAAGGACACTCACCACTTCTGAAAATCAAGTTTAGATGCTCTTCCTTTTGCATGTCCTTTCTCTTTCATGGAGAACTATGTAACCTTCATCCCACAGCACATCTTCCTGCAGCTGCTCCTGATGTGAAAGGGAGATGAATCCTATCCTCTCACACATCAACACCTGGTTCAAGAAGAGTCAAATTCCTGTTGAGCAACACAACAAAAAATAATATCCTTTTAAAAAACTTTCAGTAGCAGGAATAATAAGGATAAAAGCAAGGAGGACATTACGATATGAATTAACCTCTCATCTTTGTTCTGGCACTGCCTCAAGTGTACATCTTCTTTTCCTCACCTGAAGGTATTAGTTCCTCAAGAATTGGTTATGGCATGCAGTACGCTTAGACAGTTTGGAAGATGAAAAGCAATGTAAATTATGATTTTAGGGCAGAAGTATTTCTTCTTTTGCCTAGGGCATCCTTTCAACCATAGTGTCATTTAGCGTCATTGAATTACATCAAGTTTCTAGCTACTTAAAGAGGAATTTAAACATTTAGTTGAGAGTTGATACTGTCTACAAAGTAGACTCTCTGTTCTTATCAAATCTTTCTTGTTAGAACAGAAAGAACCAAGCTGTCCCAAAGATCTTGAATTTCTTACAAACAAATCTGAATATTCCAAGAAACTTTGTAGAGTACTCTGTTTGTGTGTTGCAGATACTGTACAGATGATATGCTGCAAAGGGAAATGATGTCTGCTCCTCTTCTGAACTATTATGGCGTTATCATCTTGGATGATGTGCACGAAAGAACTGTTGCAACAGATGCGTTACTTGGCCTTCTTAAAGATGTCTTGATATCAAGACCAGAACTGAGGCTGGTAATACTCACTGCGCCTCACATGTCCAGCAAACTGCAGAATTATTACGGCAGCGTCCCCTTCATAAGGGTGGAAAACAAACACCGTGCAGAAGTTGTATACTCTTGCAGCGTTCAGAAAGACCACTTTCGGTCTGCACTAAGACTGCTCTTTGAGATACACCACACAAAAGAGAAGGGTGACATTGTGATCTTTCTAGCATGTGAACAAGTAAGTTATTAACTGATTCCAATATTTCTGATTTTAATCAAGAAACAATTTACATCTGTGTTTTTGCAGGATGTATAAATACCTGTATCTAAGACATTGGACATTGCCAACAGTTTTTATCAATTCAGGTTTTTCCTACAAAGAAAGAAGCTAATGCTGCATATTATATATATATATATAGCATAAACTAATACAAGGAACTCAAGACACTATTAGATTTTCTGTAGGCTTAAAGAAAGGCCATCATCCTTCTGCACGATGCAAAAAAGTAGCAAAGACAGCATACAGGGACACAGGCCATAGATTCAGGGAGTTAATACATTGCAACCTATTTTGGCATTGGGTGTACCACACCTTGTGTTATCCCTGTTTTGCAGGAATGGACACATGTCCAGTTTGCATAAATGTCCTATTTCATATGAATGTTTTGATCTTCAACCTGCTTACAAGGTCTTTCTGTTTGCATTTTGCTTTACGGCTGCAAACTCCCCAAACTTTTGTGTTCATAAGAGCAGAAGGCAAATATCACTCCAGAGGTGCCACAGACAATCCAGGAACCTGCATGGGCTTGGCTGTTCTAAATACAGGTGTCTTTGAATCCCTGAAGACAGCTGAGATGCCCTAAATTCACTGCTGCCAGGACTGCACCGTCATGTCCTTCTCAGAAAAATGTCACAGGACTTTATAGCTGTCAAAGCAATCTCCCACCAAATAAACATTTTAAGACTAGAAATTATTACAAGTTATTATTATTATTATTATTTATTTCCTGACAGTGATCTTCAGCCTTCCACTTTGTATCACTAAATCTGCCTTAGAAAAACAAATTTGCCTTAGTAGCTCCAGGAGAAAATGACTTTTCACATGCAAAGATAAATTACCACAAACTACCCAGGTCGTATTGATTTTCACTGTAAAAAGGGGAATAGATATGTAACACTTTTAATAACGCTAGTAATCAGTTGTAAACTTTATAGACACAAATTTTACAAATGATGAATTAATGAATTCTCTGTATCTGTTCCCGTATCTGCAATACGTAATGTTAGAGAGAAAACACATAGTCTTTCCATTTCAAAGGACTGGGAACAAATTTTTATTTCTGCTTTTTTTTTTTTTTTTTTGATGGGCAAGTCCCACACAATACTAAAATAATAATTTCTTTTTTGCCAAGGACAGATCAGTTGGTTTTCTCTCTCGTGATGAACAAAACACTCATTATGAACTGTTACTGCACAGTTCACGTCCCATGCATTCTTGCTTAACTGTGATTTAAAGTTTCATACTGCTAATGGCTCACTGTTCCCTAGCACTCCACTGTCTTTTAAACTGAA
Organism: Himantopus leucocephalus; assembly: GCA_003993805.1. Taxonomy (NCBI): domain Eukaryota; kingdom Metazoa; phylum Chordata; class Aves; order Charadriiformes; family Recurvirostridae; genus Himantopus; species Himantopus leucocephalus. The sequence goes on along the minus strand of RSEF01000006.1, from coordinate 36,388,129 downwards.
CAAAAATCTGAATAAAATAAGGACATCAAGATTAATGTGTTTTCTTGGTGCCAGCCTTGCTATTAGATGACACTGTCATATTTTTATAAGAATTTTTATAGAATACTTTCAACCTATAAATACTATGAATGTAGTGTCACTCTCAAATAGAAACTCAGTCTGGTTTTCTATTTTGAAAAATGTTTGCTAATAAAATGCTTTTTAAAAAAAATTCTCTCTCAAGCTGAACAAGTCTATGAATGATTTTTTTTTATACCTTTAAAAGAAATCATTCACAACACAAATGATTTTTAAAAAAAGACTCAAAAAAGAACAAAAAACCTTTTACAATTTATATTTGACCTCTGAATTTGTGGACTGTTTTAAAGGCAATGTTCCATTAACCCAGCTTAGGGACATTTTATGGACTTTATTAAGTCTTCATAGAGTTTATTAATCATTAGGGGAAAAAAACCCCACAATTAAAACCTTTACAATACTTCTATCTTCTTAAACAAAATAGGTAAGGTAAAGTAGGGAGGTTTCTGCATACTTTGGTCTTTTTACATATTGTAATTGGACTAGGAACATAACAGTGGTTTCCAAAGTGACCCAAAGAGGGGCTCTGCCATTTTAGCCCTGCCAGCGATGGGGAGATTCGGGACTGCAGACGGTTGGGGCAGTGATTTGCAGCGATCTGTTCTGACTCCAGGACCACCCGTGCAGACGCAGAGAGCTGTTTCCCAGGGGACACTGCCACTCAGGGCACCCACGTGCATGACTCTGGTTCCAGTAGAAGAAAAAACACTCTGGACACACCAGTGGGGCACCCGAGTATGTGCCACAGCATTACCAGCCCTACACACACGACAAATTTGCACCAAACTCTGGCACTAAATGACCGATGTGGATGTATCTTACATGTCCTATATACATAAAGTTCAGTGATTGTTTCATAATTTCTCAGCCTTGCTATTCCTATACTATATTTTTGCACATCTGTCTTCCTCTGGAGTTTGGTTTGGATATGATTAAAGACAGAGAAGACTGTGTTGAAAACTGCAGAGGAGAAAAAGACATTTCAAAAAACAGCTCAGCTTTTCCCTGGTCTCTAGTTAGTGGATACAGTCGGTAAATTCTTATAGACAGTTCTGTTCCCTTTTTTTCCCTTTAATTATTAATCATATAGGATTTAAATGTTGTTAATAGTTTGATGCATAGTTAAAATTCATTTTAGAATTAAAAAAGTTGCTTTAAAATTAAATATTCATATTTGTTTTTCATACTCATGAGAAAAAAAAGAAAAAAAAATATCTTTCTCCTGATTGCAGGAAATTGAAAAAGCTTACCAAATGATCAGACAGGAACAGTCTAAATTAAATCCTGACCTTGGAGAACTCATCCCATTTCCTTTATACCCCACAAAACAAGACCTAATTCCCAAACCAAATCAAGACAAACAGAAATGCGTCAAAAAATACAGAAGAAAAGTGCTACTCACCACGAGCTTTGGAGAATCTTTGATTTGGATTAAAAATGTAACCTTTGTCATTGATGTCGGTGTTGAAAGGAGAAAGGTTAGTAAAGTTAACCAAAATCAGTACGCCAAAAATTAACTATAAGGATGGGGGAAAGGGAAATGTGCAGCTAATAGATTGATGCAAATGGTTTCTAAAGGATCAAATATTTTTCTGTTCTTTCATAAGTCAGATTCTATAATATTTTTAACATTCAAATTAACAAAATTTAGATAACTTTCATGGACATCTCATGTGAAAACCAAGCCAGAAGACAAAATTACTTCCTAAATTCAGTCAGAATTTTCAAGTTTCTAAAGCCGGATTAACACTCTGAAACTGCCACTCATTTGGGCACCAAACTGATGACATTTCATTTGCAAACTGTATCTCACCTTAGTTTTGACCTATCAATCACAATTATCTTTTCAGTATCTTATAGACAGAGCGAAATAAAATCAGTTCTTGGCTACCTATTGGCAGATTACTTGGTTTAGTAGATTAACCTCATCCCTTGTTTAACAACTTTGTAATCAGTGTAGTGCCACAGATCATATAAGGCCAAGGGACGCTCACGCAGGGAACACCACTTCTTTTTCAAGCTGCTCGTGCTCCTTCTGGAAACGTGCTTCCATCCAGGTACCTCAAAATGGTGCAATTTATTACATTAATCTTTCCCCTTTTACAATTCATTCTAAGTATGTCCTCAGTTCTTGTTTTCCACCCCATCCTGGGAAGGTTTAGTGCGGCTGCAAAAGCATATCTCGTTTCTTTCATTTATACAAAACTGATGTGCTAAAGAATGAGTGACTATGTAGGAACAAGTCATTACGTGACTTGGAAAGGCTCTGTAACCATCCTATGTGTTTTGCTAGTCAAAAAAAAATAATATTCCAGTAATAGGAAAACGAAACAATATAATACAGTTTCTTTGTATCATCCAGAATGGAATCATCAAAATCAAAGTGTTCCTAGAATTTTTTATTGGGGGTCATTAATCCTGATTAGCCTTGGAAGTAGTTCAGGCAAAAGCTTGGGAAATACCACTATGTTTCATTTTCATTGGAAAAACCCTGTGCCTAACAGTGTCACTGTCAAGGGTTCTCATTTGGGGGTTACAAACTGACTCAGCCTCAAGTTGAGGAAAAAAAGAATTGTCACACTTCTGTGTGAAATCAACAAAAGCCTAAAAGCAGTTTTCAATTAGACCATGGATAACTCCACTTATTTCTGAAACTACAGTTGTCTTGGATGACGGAAATTAATCTCACTTCCACAGTAATCTGAAGCCCAAAGTGAAACTCAGTGCTTTCAGGCTTCTGGGAACCAGGAATACGAAGTGATGGGAACAAATAAATTTCAACACAGTTCTGATGGCCATCAAATCACCTCTACTGGTTATGCAATTTTAACCCTTTAATTCAATTATTTTGTCATAACAGCTGAAGTTCAGTCCTCTAATATTTATTCCTCAGCAATTCAAATTCACATTCAATCCGTAAGGCTGACAGTCAGTTGAACATAGAAAGAAACGGCAAAGTTTTGTGCAGAACAAAATCCCACTTAATTCTTGCAGTTGAGATATATAATAAATTTACCTGGAGGAAAATAAATTTGTCCCCTGCACTGAAGCACATTTTGTGTTTTTATTAAAACCCTGCTTAAAGTAGACAGTCAATTCAGATGGCATGACTACGAAGTTGCCTTATGCAGATGTTGTACGTCTTGCCATATACTACCAAAGCTTATGGACATCATCTCATGGTCAGAACAGTGGGCGAATCGGCTCCTCAGTTTAATCAAAATAAAGTACAGTTAAGAAAAAAATAAAACGGGGCACTGTACATCTCTGTTACAGTCCTTGTTTCTTGTACTGAATTAAAAGCTTTCAGTATTAAGACAAAAATCTGGCGTTACGGAACTAAATGTTATCAGAAAACGTTGGGATTCTGTCATCGGAAGAAATAAATAATCTTTTTTTATGCTTTTCTGGATGATACCGTAGATGCACATTTTGTCTTTAGTAAGGTACATTCCATCAGAAAAAGACATTTATCTTAGAGTATACTTACAGAGTTATTGCAAAGCGTAAGTGTCTGTCAATTTATCAAAGCGCTGACTGTTCTCATTTCCAAGCCGGTGAAATACATAGTATAAAAAGAAATTAAGCTGTTACTACCCTGTCTGTAAAATGACCTAGGCAAAAATTCAATACAGACCATTAATATTTTTGTAGTTTTCACTTACTTATCTGATGCTTAATATCTCTTTCATTCAAAGGTGTACAATCCTAGAATCAGAGCAGACTCTGTTATAACGCAGCCTATCAGCAAAAGTCAAGCAGAGATGCATAAACAAATTCTGGGCATGTCTTCATCAGGTAGAATTATTAGCTCAAAATTTAAATCCGTTAGCTCAAATTATTAATGGAAGCAATGTGGCAATGCGGGGGAAAAAAAAAAAAAAAGGTAATTTTCTTTAAATCTCTTCCAGGAAAACTCTTCTGCTTGTATCCAGAAGAATTTACATACAAAGAAATGAAACCGCATCTACCAGCCAAAATACAGGAATCAAACCTAACCAGCATGGTTCTCTTCCTGAAGAGGATGGCTATAGCAGGCTTAGGACACTGTGACTTCATAAGCAGGCCAGGTAATGATGATGCACCAATTTTCCGTATCTTTATTATTATTTTTGCTGTCATTTAAAGAGTTATTTTGCCCTGTTATTCACAGTACTGTTTTTTATTGAAGGACGTGTAATAATATTGCCAATGCTTTTACCACTTACCTGCTAGAACAGTTCGCAACGCAATAGTTGGGCTTAGAAAAATAGTACTATGTATGAACTGTTCGCTCTGGAAAAGACCATAAAGTATCCGAATGGTATTGAAAAAAAAATTAAAAAATCAATATTCTAAATATCTTCTCATCTAGGTTTCATATTATTTTCCTGGAACCCACAAAGAAAATTTGTGTCCCATCGTACAAGGCACTGTACAAGTATCTCACAAAATACATTCCTTTAATCAAAAGTTTACAACCCAAATAAACTACTGTTGTTACCTAGGAGATATATTGAGAGGAAATCAACTTTCTTCTTATCCTCCAGCATCTCCCCCTCAAATTTACAAGAAGTTGTTACTTAAGGACAATATTATTTATCAAATAAACCTGAATAAACTTTCAATACTAGACAGGGAATACTCTGAATTTGGAGGTAAGAGTGTGACAAAAGTGGTTGCGCTTTTTTTTTTTATTTTTCTGACTTCTTAGGGCTTTTCCTATAGAAGGATATTCTCCTCCATTCTGACCTACCACAAAACCCAAGTACCACTGTAAATTCCGCTGTTGATTTGAAGCCAATTAAAGTGAGGGAAATACCCCTGATTTCACTGGTTTGGGGATCATGCGACCTAATGGTAGCTTTATTTATGATAATTTTCCAGTGCAAACAGAAAGAATTTTTATATTATGCTCCCTTTTCTCATGCACGTACACGAAATTAGAATGATCACTTGTCTTCTACGTGTTGTGCACTGCAATTAATCAGTTTAATTTCCGCTGTTGGATGTTGTGATCAATTGTAAGTGAAATTTTTAAGTAGAATTTATTCTACTTTTTCCTTGTCTGCCTGTTTAGCAGAAACATGCCTAAAAGAAATGTAAAAACCCATTGCCAGTCTGAGTGGTAACTAATTCAACACTGATGAGCATTGGAGCATTTTGGCCTTGTGAGTGTCACCTCCTGTGTTGAATCTGGGAGACCTTTATGCAAAATGCTTATGGAATACAGTGGCTTCCACTCAAATTTAGAAAGTAAAAAAAAAAAAAAAAAAAATTAAATTCTTTTACTGGATATGAAAGAAGTTGTTCTTGAACTGTAGAATGAATTAGTAAAGTTACATTAGGAAAAGCATTCAGTATTTTTGGATTTAAAGGCACAATGGAGACAGTTGGTATTCAGACGGAATGAAATGCTAGAGGCATTTAAGGATTTCACAGATGTAGGAATTCTAAGTTTTGTCTGTATTTTTGAGATAATACAGCTGAAGAAAGCATCTTGCTGATGTGCACAAAATTGTAAAGGCATTTGATAAATGCATCAGCTTTACTTGGACGGGCATCAAATATGAAAAAGTTTTTGCTAACTAGATCAAAAGTGCGAGGTCGAGGTATTGAAAAGTTTGAGGAATTACTGAAACAGTGTGAAGAATGTTAGACATACTGTTTGAACAAAGAAAAAATCCCCCAAACCCTCTAGGGGGTCCACTGAAAGAAGATCAGAAAGTCTACACAATTTCCTGGTCTCCTTCCTGTCTTAAGGCCCCACATAATTAAACATTTGAAACATTACTTTAATTGTCTAGTACAACTCTTCCTTTATCCTAGGATAGATCACACACTGGCTTCCTTCCCCCTGGGGCTTTCTCCTTCCCACTTCTGAGTGGGCAACAAACCTCTTTCCTGCTAACACTTGAGTTAGATCCCTACCGCAATTCTCCAGATACCTATAAAGCTCACACGATCAGAACAGACGGTGTGAAATACCTGGTGTGAAACACGTTTGTCTGAAAGAAACGGGAATACTGAAGTAAGCAAATTTGTAAGGGGAGTTATTGTATTGTTACTGTATTAGACCAACTGACAGAACTCAAAACAGATGTCAAGCTTTCAGGCACATAAAACCTTCTTTTGGCCCCTTCGGCCTCCTGAGAGCTTTGAGTCAATGATCTCAGCCTGGGAAAGTCCATTCTGTGCTGAGGTAGCCTCAACCTGCCGCACACACTCAGTGCCACACAGGCCTCCGGTGGCCAAAGCAGCATGACACCCTCCAGCGGAGGTAGAGACTGACCCTAGAGCCACACCACGGAGTCCTTGATGCCCCGCTCCACTTACCTCTGCTACTCGGTTAAAAGGTAGCCCTAAAGCTTTTTCATCGCTAATCATAAGGCCAAATAGATGTTACAGCTTTCTGGCTGATGTACTGCAGGACAGCGTTGCAGAGGTGGCACAGAGAACAGCTACCAGGGATGGAAAGAGTCCTCTCTTGAGCAAGAGATTTCAGCTTCCCAAAAAGGCTTCATTATCTTCGCGGCAGTCAGTTTAGTTGCGTAAGCGGCCCGTAACTTCAAGTGATGAGGAGTGCTGAGGAAGAGGAGGGGGTCTCTGAGATGGTATAGAGACTTGAGTGAAAAACATGAGCAACAAAGCTCACAAAACAAGCAGTGTGGCTTTTCTGACCCTAAGGGAACTCCTGGGCATAACAGTTCTTATTCTCATCTACTGCTGATGTACACAAAGCCGATTTGCCCACTCTCAACCAAACAAGGCACAAGGTCAACTGGACTTAAGAAAAAAAACCCGCACAAACAAGCAAACAAAGAGACACGGCAGTATTTCATACACTCTCTATTGACCCGCTCAAATCAAGTGCTGTTCAGAGCACACAGATACTAAAACCACAAAGAGCCTTTTGATTTCTCCCCAGCACAGTTTGTCCTGGGCTTGGTTATTCCATGTCTTTTCAGCTCCTTGGACTCGATTTCCCTTTGAGTGAAGGGAGTAAGCACACTGCAGCGTCTCCCACGTTGCACACAAGGCACAGGCTTTCCTACTCCCCGTTGCTGTTCAGCTAACATTCTTAAGTTTTCTTTGCAACTGAGACAGATGGGAGCTTTGGGGGTTTTTTTAACCCCAGGTGGATTTCTCCTAAACAAAATAATGTTTTCACTGAGATGACAGAGTAACATATGGACATGAACTGGTGAACAAACAAATCAAAAGTACACCAAAACTCGCGGCAAGAATTCAAAGAGAAGTACTTCACAGTCCGTTCCCTGTACATGAAGTAGAGAACGTATAGCAGATAAGTAAAGAAACAAAAATTAGATCGGTAAAACATTTTATTCCCGCTCAACAACAATGTGCACAGGTGTTTTTTTTTCTGCTGCTCTTTGAGGAAAAATAAAAGCCCGGATTAACTCTGACTCATTACTGCATTATGAAAGCAACAAACATGTCAGGCTTACAGCTGCTGCATTTAATTCACGCTGTAATCGAGATGAGCAAATGCAGCAGACTTGTTACCCTTTTTAGAATTCATGAGCCATATGAAAATGTATTTGGCACTGCAGCTCTGAAGTGCATTATTTGAATTCCTGTGCCACTATAATAGCTCTGTCTTTACATTTTTATCAGTTAATCGGCTAGATCTTTACTGTGTTATATAATGGGGCAAAAGAACTCCTTTCCCACAGATTGCAGCAACATTATGTATTTTTGTAAATCACTGGAAAATCCTTGTTTAAACTATGCAAATCAGTATAAAGATGAAGCCATGTAAGAAATCAAGGTGAAAGCAGTTTGCAGATTCTGCATTCATGCAGAATTACCATAAACAATTTTCAGATTAAAATATTTGTTGATGGTCCTGGATACCATGACATTTGAGAGCTATGCTATTATAACCCCACTGAGAACAGAGTATCTATAATAACAAGGGTTGTATAAATGCACATAACTTCAAATTGTTTCAGAAACAAAATTTGTTTGTGTATTTTTTCATTAGAAACAGACTGTCAAAGACAGAAACTCAAAGTGCCATGTGAGGTCTGCTCAACAGAGATCACTTCATGGCAGATTTATTACCTTAAGTTCACTTGGTTTTTCTTTGATGTTTTTTAATTTCTGAATTTCATCAATTAAATGATTAATATCTCCAAATGAAAAGCTTTCCGACAGCAGAGACATGGCCACACACTTCATATTCTGTGCTGCACAAGTCAGTGGAAAAGCGTAAAAGGAACAGCAGGAGGTAAGGACCAGACAGCACACAAACAGAGGAAGCAGAGTATGGACTGGACAACTCGACCCTTGGCAGCTGTCCCGTATCCATGGGACAAGAGGTGTAGGGATGGGTGTCATGGCACTGCGTACAGCCCAACATCTGAGCACATGCCACCCTGGACGTAGCCAATTGCTTAGAACAGGGAGCTGGTATCACAAAGGGCATCCCAAAACCGGGAAGGGGTAGCCCAGTACTGCTAAAGCTGGACTACTCTCATGTCATTCATTAGAGAGTAAGAAAGGAAACCAAACTGATTAAAAATATTTTTACGCCACTATATAATATTCTTTAAATTATACTCTTTGTGGATATACTACATGTTGCATAGTCATCTGTGTGCTTTGAGGCTGACACAAAGCAGATGGAAAACTGACTTCCCTAAACAGTCGGCGTGCGGCTATGACTCAGTGTATTTCTGTCAGGAAAATGCAGGTCAGCCTCTGTCCTGGCTGTCCCTGCCGGCAGGAAAGCACAGCAGCGACTCCTCCAGCCAGCTTGGAGGAGTGAAGAACCATCGTAAGGGGGAACGGAAAGACTGCAAAGTACGAGTTTGGAAAAGTAATTTTTAATGATCAATTATAGCTAAATTTCAAAATAATAGCTACAGAATTGGTGGCATCAGAGCATGGCAGACTCATAAAAAAAATTATACCTCAGAAGCTACAAGGGGAAAAAAAAAAGGGATCAAGATAAAACCTGCACACAGAAGCTTGTCCTCGCAGAGAAAAAATCTTTGCATAATTTGAAGAAAACTTGGCACGAGATTTTGCCATATCTTCAGTTTGCTATGCAAGGAGCAACGTTAAAAAACAATAACAGAAAACACCATTCCTCAGAACTATTCTTCCTGCAGTAATTCCTTTGGCGCTTTTTGCTGTTAAGCCTAATAGAAACTGGAAAAACTCGCGGTTTGCCAGGCAGCAAATCAGCTCTTTAGAGACAACATCCCTTCACCTGACATTCGTGTCAGCTCTAACTTTATAACAGTTATTCCTATGGAAAGAAAAGATCTATCAAAAAAGCAGGTATTTTACGTCGTCAAAATGTTCACCGAGTAGGAGACCAGAACGCAGGACCTGTAGATCCTCCAGATAAGCACGTTATGGCAGTTAAATGGGCTACTAATAACAACGAAATTTACGCTTCGTTCCTATCTCTAATATTCACTTATTACAGAACTTTGGGGAAATTGCTAAATCAGTTGCTTCCTCATGCAACAAGAATAATACTCGTATTTATTTTATCATACGGTAAACATATTCAGCCATGTAGGAATTGATGCTGAAAAGATTAAGGTCCCAGCTACCTTTAGAAACATAACCTACTCTGTTCATGTCAAAGTTACAAAAAAAAAAGAAATGAAGAATATAATTTTAAGTCAGCCTGAAACCCTCAGATAAATGCTTTCGGTGCTGACAATAATATTTACATATTTGCTTTACTAAGCCTAACTATGAGCAAGAGTAGGATCTGTACTTCTAAAAAACCTGGTTAGATTTCCTGAGACGAGCCCAGAGCAACCCCGTCTTAAGTAGCCCAAAAAACACAGGCAAGGGAAAGAAAATATCAGATAAGGCAATACCTTTTGAACTTCCATAGACGTGACAGTTTCTTGTCGAAAGCACAGGACACAGCTTGAGAGCTTCTTTTTAACTTTGCTCCTGCGAAAGCAGCAGTGGAGTCACAAAGCCTTGCGATTTGCCTCGATGGCAGCAGTATTTGCGTTGGCAAGCAGCCCTAAAAATAATGACACTTGCTAGCTAGAAATCATTACAAGACAATGTGGGTTTCTGTTCTTTAAAACAGAGCTTTCCGCATCTAAACATTAATGCTACTTTTGTTTTATCATAGGTTTTATTTCAATAGGTACCATAACCTAGAGAACTCGCAAATGAGCATTTGCTCTTCTTACAATGGCTTTTTATTGATTGAGTTTCTGCCTCAAAATGCAGACCCATATCTGACAGCACTATTCTCTCTTATTTTTTTTTTTTTACTGTTCCTTCACCTGCTTAATCTACCTTTACTATCTTGTCCTTTCTAACACAATAAAACTCCAGGAGTCTTCTGTTTCTTTTTTTTTTTTTTTTTTTNNNTATTTTTTTTTTTGGTAACACTCATAGCAAAATAGGGAAGTAATTTGTGCTTATAAATCTCAAGGCAACTAACTCAAGGGCATAAAAATGCAAATTACTGATGCTATCAGGGGATTGAAATTGCCTGCCATATAACCATATATTTTGTAAGTTCTAGCACAAACTACTTTGCTGATTTCTGGAAATTAGCTTTCCATGATTTCCTAGTAATTACTATATGCCTGAATGACCATTTCACTCTCCCTGGATTTTCAATCACTGATATCTATTTCCTGTCACTGACTCCTATTCTTCATCAGCTGTTACTTTTCATTTCTTTAAACTTTCAAAGTATTTTCTTTTCAGATACTTTAGCTTTTGCAAGGGCTCATCCTTTATCCCATTAAACCTCATATGTCTGATAACAAATGTTCTCTCTAGACAGAACCCCCCCATGTTGTACTGGCAGAGATATGAACTCTAATATGGGAATGAAACAGGTCCACAGTTTTAACAGGAATTTACAGACTCCTGAGAGAATGTCTCTGAAAACTAACAAGTGTTTTAAAATTAAGTGAAGGCACAACGCTAAGATTTACATGCTGAAGAAGTTTTGTAAAAGCTTGCATAAGGGGAATTAATAAACTCTTTTTTCCATTCAGACCTTAGTAACAGAAAAGGGTTAAAAACAACAGGTGCTTGCTTGCTTCCCATTTTACTTTTTTCTTTACTTCATTGTAACTAGTTAATTACAGAATGATGGCAATAAACTAACAGTTCACTGCCAACCAAGTAAAAACTCAAACTCAAGACTTTCTTGGGGGAAGGCAGGGCACCTGAGGTGCAGTGTTACGGCTAAATGTCACCTACCAGCTCCTTACAGGCTTGCTTTGCTTTTAATCTTCGTGATGCAGAAGTAGCCTGCCAAAGACAGGTTCCCGTTCGTAATGAATTCAAGCAAGAAATTATTTCTAATCATCTACTAATGAAGATACAAGAACAAATACACACTCCGCCTGTGTGGGTAGCTGTTGGTTGTGTTTTGTTGGGGTTTTTTTATTTAGATTTTTTTTTTTTGACATTAATATGCAAACCGACAGCAGCCCACAGAAATCTGAAAAATTGCCAGTGCGGTCATTAGTCTCCNCACAGAAATCTGAAAAATTGCCAGTGCGGTCATTAGTCTCCCAGTGCTGGGTATGCTTGGCTGGGGATGAGGCCAACTCCTGCTGTACTGGAATCTTTGCCACCAACTTCAATGGGACTAGAATTTAACTTGTTATCCATAAAACAGAGAGAAAATATCGAACAGTTCTTTAAACTGGAATAAGGAGAAACTTGCTGCAGTGATAGGAGAGCAGTTATGAATTTAAATGAACTTGCACTCATAAAAGATATTGACCATTACAAGAAGACCTGGAATAGAAATCGACCTTTGAGAAGAGCTGGGAGCAAAGAGCTTTCCTACTTCAGGAATTCCCAAATTTCCACCAACATCTTTCATGCTCTAGCAACTACTTTTTGGAGAGTATAGGCTTGACAACCTCTGCTCAGCTCTCAGGTTCACTCTCTCTAGCCCCAGAACTGTAGCCACCATGGTTGGACATGAA
>RSEF01000006.1:36362718-36374138 GCA_003993805.1 Himantopus leucocephalus | reverse complement strand
AAAAAAAAAAAAAAATAAATTATTTGTGGCGGTGTGTTCTGTAATCTGTTATTAGCATAAAGCTGATTTGTGCTCGAGCTCCGGAGCTGGCCGAGGGAATGGGTTCGTCCACGGGGCTCGAATCTTAAACAAAGATTTGTATTCTTCGCCTCGCAAAACTTTCTGCTGCAGGGGCAGCCTGACGTTCCTACAAAAGCGATTGTTTGGGAAACGTCAGCTATCGTCGAGTATTTTTCTGGAAAATCCGGCGATGTGAAGGCAGGGTGGTATTTTTAGAAAGGAGCTTTTTATTTTTGGACGCCTTTGGGAGACCCACCTGTTAGTCATTAGCGGGGAGCGGGGACGGAGGTTGGCTTTCATCATTAGCAAACCCGGTCGCATCTGGGGGCTGCGGGCGGTTACTCGCTTGATCAGACTCTTCCAGTCACAGGCAATCAAAGTATCTTTCCCTTTAAAAGTCATAACCAAGTATCTCTAAAACTGAATAGAAAATAAGACAGTTTAGTCGGAGCGGTGAACCACTCCCGTGTTTAGAAATGCGGATTTCAGGAGCGTTTGACTTTTCATTTTTCCCCTGGAATTACAGGCTGAGATGCTTCCTCGGACCAGAGTTTTACTGTCAACTTTATGGCGTAGGAATTGTAGATGATGTGATCTTGCGGTCAGCTTCCTCCGGTTTTAAGGTAGTTTCCTTCCTAACCCATCCCATTTGGGATCACCGAGGTTTGGCCGGCCGGGGTGGCTCCGGAGCGCGATGCCCCGCGGCCCCACAGCCCTGTTTGCTGGCAGCTCCCTCTTATCCCGACCTGCTTCTCGAGGGCAAAGCTGTGCCCTTTTCCACTCCTGCTTTTCCGAGATGGAAAACCTTCAGAGGAATTTCCCATAGCAAAAGCTGTAGCGCAGACTGTCGTCTCTGATGCTGTCATTTCAGTACAGAGACTCCTCACTGGGGCCCGGTGATAGTAATCCTCGTATCGGGAAAAACATCAGCCTCAAAGTATGAGGTCCCAGACGGGAGTTGGAAGTAGCGTACCGAAACCTTTGGCCGGGAAAGTTGATTTATCCATCAGGCTGGCTGCGGTTCAAGTAAAACTTCTTCCCTTCAGCTGACTCTTGTAAGAATATGTGCATGCTACTTCAGTGAAAAAAGCCCTGAATCTGGCTTTGCCCAACGTTTCCGAAAAGGTGGGTTAATTTTCACTGCCTTTTTGGTGCTCTTAATTAGCCATGGGAATTGAAAGTGGCTTCATCTTTAAAGAAATGGAAAAGCTTCTCTAAACACAAGCACTGGCAATTTGCGAGTGTTCTGTTAAAATCTGGTGGATGATGCTGTCTCATAAAATCTGATAGGTGTCATGTTTACTCCTCGCATCAGATCTAGCGAGTGTTCCTTTCTCGGCTTGATATTCTAGTAGTAGTAAGTTAAAGAAGTGGGGAGGGGAGCTGCTGGCGAGGAGCTCTTCAAGCTGGGGTGATTACACCTGCCCTAGAAATTTGGGATTTTTCAGAGTGCAGGGGACCCTCGCCTGCAGTGGTTTCTCTCCCCCCAAATCTGTTTGTAGCTTCCCCCCTCCCTTCCATCCCCAATAAAATCGCACCTTTTTGTACGTTTGGTTATTCCACAGAGCTTGAGAACAGCACCCTGAGCCAGTCTCCTCGCTCTCGAGGGTTTGATACAACCGGGAGTAAGGAAATGTGATATACATCTCAGTAATTTTCATATGTGTTCTCCTGCTCCAATAGGAATTAAAATTTTGTCGTAAGAAGGATAAAGCCCTGAAATATCTTTTATTTCCTGTGCACAGCCCACTTAACTCTTAAAATGGAAATTATTCTTGTGCTAAGGGTATTTACATGATGGGCTGCGACAGGAGAAAGGGCATCAGGGCTCACAGGCGAGTAAGGACTGTGCAGGAGGCGGTGGTTGGGGTGGAAGGACAGTGGCAACGCCGGAGGACGCATTAATCCCCTTCTCCCGCTCGCAGGGAACGCTGAAACTTGGAGGGGAGGTTTTGGCAAGTCGCTGCCGGTTTCACTCTTGGCTGGAATAACACAAACATTTTCGCCAGGAATCGGTGTTTTCTCCACCGCTGTACGTGATGCTGGAAGATGTAATTCCGAAGCGCGCTTTGTCACGCCCACGTGCGCCTGGGCCAACTCTCGCTCCTTCTCCCATCTTCCCGTGACTTGGGTTTTTTGTTCCTTCTCCTTTGCCAGGGGAAATAAAATAAAGATAAGTTTTAGGTGAAAGAATGAAAAATGCCGTGACCGTCCTTTGCCCCAGCGAGGGCATGGAAACCTTCTCGTTGTGCCCTGCATGCCTTCTCCTTCTACTCAGCCCCATCGTGGGATCTTTGGCGTTTTACAGAGTACCAGGAAGGCACCAGGTAACATTTTCTGTGAAGTCGGCAGGAGTTTTTGGTAGCAGAACACAGAAGAATCAGTTGTTATTGATTTAGTTGTACAATGATCAATGATGCTTTGTGAGTGTGCACTCCCCTTTCTCGCAGCCAGAGCCCTGGTGGTTTCTTAAGGACCAGGAATTGTTTTCGCAGGAATAAACATCTGGAGTTTTTAAATTATTTTTTGTTTCTCCTCTCTGAGGTGGTAATGCTGGTGGGATGTCGCATTCGGGAAGCGTGATGGTGAGATTGCAAAGAGAAAGGTGAAGACTTCTTGTTTGGAAAAGAGGTACTGGGCTGCTGAGAAACAGAAATCTCATTTTGTCACATTTATCTTCAAGGCAAGAGGGGCCTGAGTCCAAATTTGCTCCGATCTCTCCTAGATTTGGTGCCCTGCTTGAACTGTGTTGAGCCTGCGAGATAATCCCTGCTGCACGGGCTTTGGGGTTCACTTTGGTCGGTCGGGTTTGTTGTACTTGGTCTGGCGCGGGGGGAGCACGGTGGTGATGCATGGGAAGATCTCGGTGGTCCTGCTGGCAAAGTCAGTGGTGGTTTTTTTGCTCCGTAATGATTTGTTGGTGACTGGGTTACATTATTTATAACTTCCATGGGATTATTAAAAAAAGTCCAGGTGGAATAGTCAGAGGGGGAAAATGCGGGATGGAAGCAAAGTGGCCTGATGGAGAGGTTCACATCTGCACGTGTTGAGGGTCAGTGCTGGTGGGTCAGAGTTTGCTTGGGCCAGTCTGAAGTCTGTCATTACGTGTCATACACGAGCAGGAGAAGTATGGTGAGGAGCAGCGCTGGTGTTTTCCCCCAAACATCAAAGCTGTGGTGCCACAGAGGGTGCCCGGTAGTGGGGCACGTGTCACTGCCTCCATTCCCATTAGTGTCGCGTTTTTGGGTGTTGAGGAACCTTTGGGTGGAGAGGAACCTAATGAAACTAATGAAGTTCAACAAAGGCAAGTGTAGGGTCCTGCACTGGGGGAGGAATAACCCCATACACCGGTACGGGTTCAGGGCTGACCTGCTGGAAGGCAGCTCTGCAGAGAAGGACGTGGGAGTCCTGGTGGACAGCAAGCTGACCGTGAGCCGGCAATGTGCCCTGGTGGCCAAGAAGGCCAATGGCATCCTGGGGTGCATTAACAGGAGCGTGGCCAGCAGGTCAAGGGAGGTCATCCTCCCCCTCTGCTCTGCCCTGGTGAGGCCACATCTGGAATACTGTGTCCAGTTCTGGGCTCCCCAGTTCAAGAAGGACAGGGAACTGCTGGAGAGAGACCAGCAGAGGCTACAAAGATGCTCAGGGGCCTGGAGCACCTCTCTCGTGAGGAGAGGCTGAGAGCCCTGGGTCTGTTTAGCCTGGAGAAGAGAAGACTGAGAGGGGATCTCATCAATACTTATCAGTCTCTAAAGTGCGGGTGTGAAGAGGACGGGGCCAAGCTCTTGTCAGTGGTGTCTGCCAACAGGACAAGGGGCAGTGGGCACAAACTGGGACATGGGAAGTTCCATATGAACATGAGGATAAACTTCTTTCCTTTGGGGGTGGCAGAGCACTGGCACAGGCTGCCCAGAGAGGCTGTGGAGTCTCCTTCTCTGGAGACATTCCAAACCCACCTGGATGCGTTCCTGTCCAGCCTGCTGTAGGTGACCCTGCTTTAGTAGCAGGCTTGGACTAGATGATCTCCAGAGGTCCCTTCCAACCACTGACATTCTGTGATTCTGATTCTGTGTTTCCCAGCCATGTTGTCTGAGGGGTGCGTGTAGCTCCCGGGGGTGGGCATGCAGCCGCTGTCAGCCCCTGCGGCAGCCGTGGGGAGGGTTCGGCATTGTTAGCACTGACTTCGACGGACCCATCAACCCCACGTGGAGGGCATCAGTGCTGCAGCATGGCGGGGTCGCCAGCTTCGGGGATTTTAGCCCATCCTGAAATTCCAGCCAGGAGCAGAGCCTGGTCCAGGGGGATGCTGGAGGCTTGTCCCTTGCTCTGTGGTTTTGCTGGAGGAGGACAGCACCCGGGATGCCATCACCTTTCAGGGTCCCCCTGCTCCATGGCTGATGGGAGCTTTGTGCACTTGCACTACACGGTTATTTTGGATAATTCAGCCTTATTTTCCAAATACATGGTCTTCGGGTGGATGAAGGTAGGCATCTTGATAGGCATCCATAAAGCCCCATCTGTTCTGGGACTTTACTGTAAAATGCAAATAAAAACCAAGTTACTTGAATACATAAGCTGTAGATTTTAATTATTAATGAGTTGCTCCTCCAACCTTATCTGGCACTAATTTCATGTATACTTTAAGCTTATGAAAACCAGTGGTCCTGCAGAAAGTAACTGCCCTGCTTATTTCTGGGCCTCTGCCCATCCCTCCCGCCAGAAGTAGGTTTCATACGGTTAAAGCAGCCTGCTTGGTTGTTGAATTTTGGGCTCTGCTTCCCCACGTCCTCTCCCTAATCCCCACCAGCAGCCAGAGCGGTGTGAGATTAGGAAGGACCTTTGCCACCACAGTGGCCAAATCAAGGTTGATCAAATCACACTGTGCTCCGGACTGAGGTGTAGAAAGCGCAGGGTACCTTGGCTGTGAGGTTTTTGCAGAGGTGCTGGTAGGAACCTCGCTGGATTGATTTTTCACACGAGGACCGCCACACTTGCTCCCGTGTACATTAACTTGTGTAATGTTGTCAAACACTCAGCCGCTATTTCTTTACAACAACGCATACCAATTATTACTTAAATAGACCCCTGAAGCACAGCGCGGAGGGAGAATGTGTGGATTAGAGACACAATATTTACAAGGAGCCAAGTCTTTAATGAGACCAAGAATAATGCAGATGGATTCTCTGTTGCTAAGTATAACAGATATGTAATGGATGTTGCCTATGTTGGGTTTTTTTTAGCGACCCGTTCACTTTGGGGAGAAAAAGTAGCTTCTGTGCTGAGGAGGTTGGCACAAAATTAGAGGATGCTCCAAAACTAGCCTGGCTTTTGGCTATTATTGTAATAACGACGATGTATGCCTCTGCAAGGTATAAGTGACCCTGGCTGGGAGAATGTTTTAGCCCCTTTGAAATGCTGGTGGGCTTTGGGAAGAGCGATGGGTGTACGAGGAGTGCAGGATCGGCCCCGAAAGGGGCAGAAGGAGGTGGGAATCCATTAGTTTCTGTGTAGCGCAGGCACTGACAGAGTCATTGGTATCGTCGTTAGGGCAGAAAAGAAACAAAAATGACAATTAATTGCATGTCTGGCTCATGCACAGACGGTGGGTGTCGCGCTGTGGGGTGCAATGAGCTCTGCAGATCCTCAGCCTGTGTGGACATCCCGGTTTCTCTTTAGGGGAAGCCGCCACGACACGGTCCCTTCCTTCTCAATCAGCGATTCCCTTTTGGCCCCGTGTGTGCCTGCGGGTGTGAGCACGGGGGCAGTGCTGTCATCGAGGGGGTCCCCTGGCTTTCCTGCATCTTTTTCTGCATCCCCACCATGTGTGCTGCATCCACATATGTACTTGGCTAAGGTGCGAGGTCTCCGTGGCCTTCCTGTTCCTCTACGGATGATGCAGTAGGAACATTTTGGGCGCGAGGAGCTTGTAGTTTACATTCTAGATAAAGTTTTTAATTAAAAATTGGCCTTCTGCGGACCCCTTTGAACAACTGCATCTTGGCTTCCTCATCAACTCTCCTCCTTGCTTTTATCAGCGTACCCTTTAGTTTTGCCACAGTGTATGTGTGGGGGGGGAATGTCCTTTATTTGTGTTAGCTGGAGGGAAAACCCTGTAAATTCCTCTTTAAAAACATGCAAGGCCAAATGTAAGAGGTAATAATGATACCTGTAGAGCTGTCATAAAGTGTTGACTTTTTAATTATTTTTGTGCTGAAAAACCAGGTTCTGCATGAGAGGGGATGTTGGAAGAAATCAGCAGTTTAAGCAAAGTAATTAGGCAAAATACTAGATGTTACACTTAAAAGTTGAGAGACTTGAGCTTTGCTGTGATTAGCTGTGGATGAAATTAATTTCAATGCAATATATGGAAAAAAAACCTTTTCATCAGCTGTCATGATCTGGAGTTTCATGATCCCGCAGCACAAGCTTCTGCAGGTTTTGTATTTGCCGCTTGTCTGAGCTAGTACCTCTTTCCATACAAAAATGGTACGGTGCAACGTTCAAGCCTAGAATTAGGGTATCCAGAAGTTTAGAACTGGAATACCTATGCTAACTTCAACTTTTGCCCTTTGCTGATAACAGCATTTCTCAGATGAAACATCTATTCCACCTCTTTTCCGTTCCTAGAAGGAAACAGGATTTTTTTTTATATGCTGTAGTATTATTCCTAGGTGAAATGCCAGGGTGACTTTTTTTTCCCATCTGTAATGTCTGCAGAGCAGAAAGCATTTTTCTATATCTGTGTATCTGGACGACAAAATTTGTGAGTCTTAGAAAGAAGCAGCGTAGGCAGATGAGGGGAGACAAAGTGCAATTGTAGTTTTGTCTAGCCAAAAGTTCGACATATTTCTTGAATTTGTGCTTTCTTGGAGGTGACCCAACCTCACTAAATACTGGTTCCAGCCTTGCTCGGAGTATGAAATCTCACTCTTGTTTAGCCCCAGGCGGTAAGGTTGCAGCCGGTGATTTTTGTTGCTGTTGGTTTTTTTTAAAAAAAAATTTAGTTGAATGATGTATCAGAAGGAAGGATCTGGCCAAGTGGGTCTCCGCTTGCCTGCTCACCTTCAGCCGTCGCCCTGCCAGCCGCTGCTCCAGGGTGTTTAAGGTGCTGGATGCCGGAATGGGGTGCACAGCCCTTACGATACGGTCAATGTTTGCACATCCGAGTGCCCGAGAGGGGAATTGATAGCAGAGAATAGAAATCAGAGCTTGAGGAAGGAAGCAAAGGGATGCAGAGAGAAGCTGCGGCCAGCAGTGATGAGGAAAAAACGATAGTTTCTGTAAAATATTAGAATTAAAACTAGGTTACTAGGTGAAGTTAACAGAAAAGACAAAAATATTGCACTTTTTGGAGGGGAAAAGTAATGATGTGTTTAGGCTCCGTTAGAAGTGAATGTTAAACAGCAACTGCTTTAGTCAGACCTTTGTACGTCAGCCCCGGTGTCTCTTGTTCAAGAGGTTTACAAGAGTAAACTAATCCATAATGTGTATTTTTTTACCAAGTCTTGAAATACTGGAGAATTCCCCGCGAACCGTAGCAATGCTGATGTTGTGTTAGTATGGAAAAGCAGTAAACGAGCCAGGCCGAGTAACCCAGACCTGTCAGCTTAACGCGAGTCCTGGGCAAACGGCTCGAGTCCTTGGGACGGGACTTGTTTAATGAAGGGGGGAAGGACGGTGATGCACTCAGTCTCCATCAGCACGAGTTTAGGGGCAGCACATCCTTTTGAACTAACTTCTCTTTTTTTCATTTAAAGAGCTCGATGATGTGATTGGTAAAGGTAGCTGCAGGGATTTTTATTTACTTAAAATTCAGCAAGAAATGTAGCCTGGTACAGCACCGCTGCCTTGGCGGGGGATGTGCAAAAGAGTGAGTAGCTGAGACCCAGCAGAGCGTCAGTTCTCAACATGCAGTTGTAAAATCAGAAATAATTTCCAAACATCTATTTCTGGCAGCCTCTCTGAGCACTCGTTTTTGTCCTCACGCTGCTTAACGTGTTTGTGAGCAACCCGTGATAAGGCAGAGAGTCACCGTAGCTAAAGCTTGAAATGTCACTGAGATTGGGAGAGTGGTAAATAATGAAAAGGAGTGACCGCTGGTAAAAGCAATTTGTATTGCTTGGATACAAGCAGGTAATATTTCTCAGACGGCCAACTGTAAATTTCTCTATCTACGAGCAAACAACGCAGGCCGTACCTCCAGGATGCTGTCTGGAGAAATCATGTCTTTATAGAGGAGCGAGGAGTCACGAGCGAGCGCCGCTAATATGATATTATGGCCAAAGGTCTTGTGTGCTCCTTGCCTGCGCTGGCAGGTGGCTGCCAGGCTGGAGGAGGGAGGTGGCAGCCGCCGTGTTCCCGGCACTTGTCGAGGAGGGTCTGTGGATAGCTGTGGGAGCGCCCAAGGAGTCGGGAAGGGATGCACGGGAGGGGTCCAGGACCTCCGTCCGCTTGACTTATCCAGGGGAGTGTTGGAAGGTAAATTAATTAAGGGAATTGGCGTTGTCATGGGGAAAATAAATTGAATAATAAAGAGCTCTTGGGTCTAGCAGGCAGAGTTTTAACAAGGCCCTATAGCTGGCAGGTGAAGCCCGGGAAAGGCTAGAGCCAAGGTCCACAGTTTTGGTACCGCTGGTGGTGGAAGAGGCTGCTGAAGGTGCTGGTGGTTTCTCCACCTTTGGCAAGGCCGAGTTCAGGGATGTTTGTTCATTGGAGCAAACAATGCTCATGCAGGGATTAATTCGGGTATGTTAGTTTGCAGTGTGTTGGGCTGGAAAATCATAGTGGTCTCTTCTGACCTCAAAATCCACGAAAGCCCATTACTTAGATGACAGTGTGCAGATATGTGCCGATCCCAAGCACCAGCGTTGCAGATTTCCTTGAAGAGGAGGACTTGCAGAGAGGAGACCCGTGTCTGAAGGTGGAGATTGCAGGATGTGACCTTTAGTGCTGAGGAAAGATCACAGGTTCTTCATTTCCCACTGTTTCCCTAAAAAATTCCTTGTATCTGTCGCAGGGATGGGGTACCTCCAGTGTCAACACCAGGTACTGAGCACTAGCTAAGAAGTTAGCAGGGGCCGTGTTAGTCTGTGTTACGGCTAATGCCTGGGTCAGAGGTGAATTAGTTTAGGTGTGGGAAGGAAATGAGGGAGGATTCCTTTTCGTTGATAGCTGTGTGCTTTATCTAACGGTGCGGCATTTACTCAAACTCCAAGTCAGCTCTTGGTGGCCACGGGACATCAGAAATAACTCCAGCTCTGATGGGAAACTTCTGAGCAGAAGAATAAATACGGACAGGAGTGCAAACTGATCATAACAGGTCAAACTCAGATTTAAAAATTAATTGTATGTTGCTTGTGTCGTGGTTGGAGCAAAAACAATGCGTTCCTGTGCAAATTTATTTTTACTTTGAAGCGAGAATGTACAGCTGGAGGTTTGCAGATTTACTCTGCTTTTGGGTGAGTTTTCAGGTCGGTCTGTCCATCTCATCCATCATTCGTGGATGAGGTTTGGGGGATCGCCGGGCTCCGGTCCACGTTGTGCTCGAGTATGCAGGAGCTGTCATGGCAGGAACGTTGTTTCCGATCCCCTCTGTGTGTGTACGTATATATGTGTACATATATATACACACACAGGTATATATCTGCGGGGTATACACTGGCTTTTTCGGTCTAGAAGTGGAATATGTTAAAAGCCTACTTGCAAAGAAAGCAGGGAGAGCATGAAAACATTAGGCAGTGCCTGACAATGTTTAATAGTTTATTTGGCCACTCGAGGTCTCCGTGTGCTGGCTGACCTCTGGGAGCAAAACTGGAGCAAAATAGGAATTTGTTGGTGCAATTAAAAGCAGGATAGTAAGACGGGCTCACATGGTAACACAGCTTGGGCTAATGCTGTGAATTAAGGACATTTAGATGTTTGGCTTTGTATGATTTAGCTTAAACAAACAAACATCGCGTTAATCTCATTACTCAAGCAAATGAAATAAACCTTTAAGGCACTTAAAACATGCGGATATTAGTTAGCTGTCAGACTAGCGAGACCCATTTCCAGACGGCGCATCAACTCCTGTGCGTAACGTTACTCGCGTGTGTAAATACTGGCAGGATGGGGAGTTACTCCAGGAGTGGCTGGCGTGGCTGGATGTGAATTTAGTGGGAATTGCGGATGCAGTGGGAGTCACACTGGCCTGGCTGGGGAGAGTGGGGGACACAAAGGGCGAGAGATTTTTTGCTGCTGTGTACCGGGCACTGTTCACCGCGTTGGCACTGGGCGTCCGTGTCTCTGCATTACCTCGTTCTCCTTCCACTATAAAAGATGCAACTGCAAAGGTCCTTGTGGGGAATGTAATAAAAAACCCTAAAATTGTCCTTAAAAGGGATGTATTCCTATGTACCGTGTCCTTACATCACTGTGGTAGTGTAATGGATGTGACAAACCTAAGCCCGGAGAGGTTGGTGATTTTTTTTTAGTGTCCTGTGCATTGAACTTTCTTTAGAGGAGAATATAAGAATTTTATTAACTTCAGTGCATTAGGTTAGCCCAGGAATTTTCTGTTGTCTTTCAGTTGGGTTCGTTTGGGCTTTGATTAGGCAGAGAAATGACGGACTGACATGTCATGTTTATAAAATTGAGAGTACCTAGCTATTTTCATACAGATCTCTTAATAGAGATTAAACACAAAATAAAGCAGAATGCATCAACAGTGATATTCCCATAAGCAATATTGTAACTTGTACGCAGTGTAATTATATTTTGTACACTTGCCAATTAAGCAGTTACGCTTTAGAGAAAAATTACTTTCAAGAGATGGAAGAAAAGTATCGCAGTAAATCAAATAAAATATACATGTGTTAGAGGGTTTTGTGTACGCAGCTGAAATTTTAAAATTTCCTGCTGAGTTCAGGTTGCAGTACCTATAACGATGCTCTGGGTCTTGTAGCTTTTTTGGGACTGGAAAACAGCAGACTGGAAAATAAGGCATAAAAATGCGTTGTTTCCTGGGATAGCTGTGTACCACATGAAGCTGAGATGCTTGGGTAGTCCTGCTCTCCATCCTCACTCCTGCTGAGCTCCTGCCCCTCACCCTGCCCCGCGGCAGGCGAAGGTGTGGGTACCAGCCGGGCAGGCACCCCCGGGCCAGCTCCGTGCACCCCCAAAGCCCAGGAGGGCCGTGCTGCAGCTCAGAGCCGCTGCTGCAGCTCCTGCTTCCCTGGGACATCTTGTCTGCCCCTGTTTGTTGGCTGGTGCGTTGGAAAAGGGCACTTGGAAACACGTGACTCGGGCTCGGGCTGGTTTTACTGTTTTCAAACAACTTTAGAATCATAGAACGGTTAGAGTTGGAAGGGACCTTAAAGATC
>RSEF01000006.1:36349195-36361718 GCA_003993805.1 Himantopus leucocephalus | reverse complement strand
TCCAACCTAAACCATTCTATGATTCTATGATGATTCTATGATTTCAGCCCATGGCACATTTTGGAGTTACACTTTTGAGACATGTCCTATGTCTTAGATTACCTATATGCTCATCGCTGCTAAGTGGGGAGAAATGCAATAAATAAAATTGTCTGAACTCTGTAGGAAAGCAGAGTGCTGGAATAAAACACACTTCCCTGCTCTCTTGCCTTCTCCTAGGGCTGTGCTAGGAGCTTTTCTTCCTGTCAGTGCCACCCCAAGAGCTGTTTCATGTGGCCTCTTCCTTTGTCTCGCAGAACTCTTTGTAGCTCACACAACTGCACACAAACAGCCAAGCAACGCTTTTATTCCTTCCCCTAGCTCCGTATTGCTCTTTTAAGCATCTGTCAAAAGGAAACTGCAAGCAATAATCCGCAAACATACTAATGCCAAGAAGCAATGCTCCAAATAGTGAAACAATTCAGGAGCCCAAGTCTGGGTGCCAGAAGTGAGGCAGAAGAGAGAGCTGTGCCATAAAACCTCTGGGCAAACCCAAGATGCTGGAGGATGAGCCCTTCTTCTGCCGTCCAAAGGGAGTGGAGACCGTGGCTCTATGCCAGCATCTGCCCCAGGGGATTCAGGCTGTTGCCCAAGAGAAACCCCCAGTCACTGAGAGTTTTAAGATGCCCTTCAGTGGAGCACAGCTCTGGAGCTCAGCCCCGATGTCCCAGGTGTTGCTTCGGTGCATCAGAGCCTCCCTGGACATGGCCACAGGGTGCAGGTGGGAAACCTCAACCAAGAGCAGATCTTGCTCTCACGGTTTCAGCTTGGCTTATCCTCCAGTGACAATGACCCTTTTTGCATTGCACCATGGCAAACATCACAACAGCAGGTCCCAAAACTGAGAGTAGAGGTTACTTTTTAGTACTTTTCTTTTTCATATTCCATAAATAAATAAAAAAAATCTAAAAATATATTTAATTTGCTAGGTCAGTTGAAGAATAAACTTGCATTGAGCTAACTTTAAGACAAACTCCTTCCCGTTCTTTTTTTTTACATGGGACTCTGGTTGCGAAGAACATAAATCAAAATGACAGAAAATTATATTCTGCAGCTGAATATTGAGCTGTCAGCAGTCTTGGCCAGTGCACAAACTCGCTTGTGAAAAATCAACTACAGCCTTGGGAAACACTCTCTTCAGTAAAGCAGGACTCCTTGGAGCGGCTGAGCACCACAGCCCGGATGCGTACACCAGGAACATTTTCCAGCCCAAGTTAGCCATGAAAGCCTCCTGCTCTCTGTGAAATGTGGCACTTCCTTTCTGCACTGTCTCTTGGTGGCCACCTTGCTGGTATGTGAAGTGGTCAGGAAAATAAGTGGATTAGCACAGGGAACCTCTGAAATCCAGGGTGGTCCTTCTGGTCCCTACTGCGTTGTGAGGGCTCAGGGACACATGAGCTGTGCCCGCCCCTCCAGGCACTGGACAATGTGAGCAGAGTAAGTTCTTCAAAAGAAAAAGCCATCCAAAATGATCCATATGTTACAACACATTAAAGATATGAAGTATCTTTAGCATGATGCAACATCGACAGAGGTCTTGAGGCTCAGTAGTTACTCACGTCCATCAAATCATCCTCAGGAGATGACTAAACATCCTCCTCTCCCAGGGACCATTTATCACTGTCAGTGCTGCAGGAGCTGAGCAGCTATCTATAGCCCCATGTGCTCTGAGCCAGATCCTCCGCCCATACTAAACTGGTTAGTTCAGATCAATGCTTCAGTCTGAGACATCAAGGAAACAGCAGGGCGCTGCAGAAAACTGGCTCTGCAATTTTAACTCTTCACTCGGTCACCTGGTAAGAGAAGCTCCAGCATGGTACCAGGGCTACTGACTAGCAGAAAGCGATGGCTTCCTCCTGGTGAAGCATAAAACTGAAACCCAGATCATGAGGGGCTGTGAAAAATCAGCTTCTGCAACAATAAGAAGGTTCACTTACTGTCTGGGTCAGATTTCCACTTGGATAGGTCTGTTCTGAGAAGCCAAATTCCCTACCCAGACTCAGCTAACAGGCATGGTCTTGAATTGCCCTGACCTGCTATGTCATTTTCTGCAATGGTTCACCCAGATGCACTTGAGTATCTGGCAGGGATGAAGGGATCTACGTTGTTAGCATGGTCCTTTGCAGGAACTACTAGGAATCTTTAAAGTGAATGAAGCAAATACATGCAGAGAAGAGCATTGGTAGGGACATTGTAAAAGAATGCCCCTAAAAACACAGACTTTGAGTTAACCTTTTTTTTCCCATTCCAGTTGGGATACTGGGTTTAGCCTGTGGGTCGGGGCGGGCATCGGATGCCGCTCACAACCGGCTCCGGTCAGCGCTCTCACAAGGGACCTTTTCTGCAAAGGGAACTGGAGCTGCAGAAGGAAAGCACGCGGCCGGGTGCCGGAGGTGTCCTGCCGAGCTGGGAGCCGAACGCCCCACTGGGAACAAGAAGGGGGTATCTGAGCCACAAACCCTCACGTCATGCTGTCCTAGGAAACTTCACATAGCAGTTGGAATGAGTTTCTCAGTGCCTCGCTTGCGCTCATTTCCAACAAAACATATGGAGAACAAAAAGGAAACAGCTGGATTACTGCGTGGACAAAGTATTTAGCAGATAAAAGTCTGAGTGGAGGTAGCTCACACGGATAGTCATGGCCACAGGGATGGAAACAGCCCCAGAATCCAGCTCAACCCGAGACCTGTCGAAACTTGACTTCAGAGAACAGGAGCAGACGGGGATTGATCAACACACGATTAGTATCCCAGGTTAAAATTAGCTCTTGCATAGTTCTTTAAAAATAGGGGTGGGTAGGAAAAACACCACGCAGGGCCAAAGCAAGGCACAGAAGTTAATTTGAAAAAGACAAATGAGCTCACATTCCAGCCTACAGAGCCGCAGTCATTTGGCAAACCTGATCTGTAACGCTGCGCGTCCCACGATCGCTGACCTTTCCAGCAGCACAGCGTTCTGTGAGACAGCAAACCCCATCCCACAAACTCCCCTTCTGTTTGTACAAGGGATCTCTCTGTGTCACCACACATAATTCCCACTAACTGCCCAACTCCACAGCATATACTCCTGCTGCATAAAACTAGACAAAAAAAGCTCAAAACTGTTTCTCCTGACAGCGTATTCTTCAGGGGCTCTTACCACGGCCATAAAATATGTGAGACAGAGTTTAACAAGATTTTCTTTATGAGGAATGTAAACAGACACTGTAACCTTTGCTGGTTTCTTTGGACAGATGCAGTAGTTTTACTCGGTGCCACAAGTGAAACTCTCTTTTTTTTTTATGAAACATGCAATTTAATCAGTTTGGCACTGAAAACCCAAATAAATCACAGTGACTGACAGCACACTGATGGGCAGCTGATGAATGGCTGTAGAGCACGTTTCCTGACATTACGATGAGAGACAAACCTGCACCAAAGCCAATAAACGCACCTAACATTGGAGCAGGTCCCAGAACTTCAGGGAAACCCATCCCTGGACCCCATATCTCATGTCACGCCTTGATCTCTCTCGGAACAGAAAGGGAGGCTTTTGTGGTTAACACACGAGACTTTGGAGAGCTGCTGTGCATGACCCAGGGCAGAAGGTTTGTCCTCACAAAGCAGCTAGCACCCTCCTTTGCTTTGCTGCCATCATTTGGGAAGACGCTTTTGCTCGGAGAGGTGGGCACCATCACCACAAACTCCTAACCACAAGCCTTGCAGATTTCTACATTGCTGCAGAAGTTGGTGGCCTCTAAAGATGACCTTGCCATGCGATCTCCTCCTGGCCAACATGCCTGCAGGAGCTCCAGGAAAGCAAACCCATGTCAGAGCAAAACAGCATCCTCCACTGCTCTTCTCTTGCCTCCCAGAACTGCACACACAGCTAATTGTGTTTAATTGCAATTCATTTAAATTCAAGCATCCACAAACAGGTGAAAATTAACAGCCAAATTGTTTGCTAACATCTGAAGGAAGTCTGTGGGCTTGCCTCTTGATCGTTCCTGCTTATGTTAAACTGCTTCAGTTTTAACTGAGCAGAATAAACCGGCTTAGGTACAACAAACACTTCTCCAGGCAATATACAGGAAAATGCTGAGATTGAGGGGATAGGGAGTTATCTTCCTGCATAAATTACCTTAAAAAAAAAAAAAAAAAGCTTGGCAAATGCTAGCAAACATTCCCAAGATCTTTGTTTTTCTGAATTTCAAGGCACTTCCTGGGGTGAACACTTGTACTTTTCAAATGTACACGTGCTGAAAATTTTATTTGGAGTGTTGTGGCAATTTGTTTGTTTCTAATCAGTTGGCTGTGTGGTGATGCTCTAACTAATGAGCTCAGATACACAATTCCAGAAATAATTGCTTAGCAGAGGATGCTGAGAGTACTGGTAGGGCTAAAATGGGTGCATGGAGGAGCACGTGGTGTCCATGCTGTGGTTTGCTCTACCAGGTTTTCCACCAGGTCTTCTATCAGGTCTTCCACCAGGTCTTCTCCCAGGTCTTTTTAAACTGGTACTTGCAGCACTGAGATCGGATGCAGGACATACCATCAGAGAGCAAGGAAGAGATCAGAAATGGTGATCATAAGTGCAGGTTCAGGGAGAGCAAGTGGGGCTTCATCAAAATAAAGAAGTAGAAGGAGCAGAAGTGACCAGGACACATCACAAGCTGGAAGCTGGCAGCGGCAAACTTCTGTGTATTTTACATGTAAAGCTTGGGAGAGGGTCAACACAAATATTTCCAATACTTCCTTTCATGGGCATGACCTTTACTCGTGCCAGTTGCAAGTGACCCCTCGAATAATCCCAATTCCTGCCATTTCTGCAGGATACACCGCACCAACCGGCCGTTGAACATACAACGCCGAGGAAGCGGATGACGCAGGCAGCTGTTTTCCTCCACCCATCCCTATTTATTTTCTATCTCAGGAAACACAGCACATGTGAACACACCAGATTAAGAGTTTTAGAGATTAAAAGTCCTGAAAGTCTCTGTACAGGCTGTGGATAGGACATATACAGATTCATCGACATACTTGCTTAGCAAGTAAGAAACAGGCATGAAGAAAAGCAGGACGGCGATGGGGAGATGTGATGTGAAGTGCTGCCACCGGGACAGAGGGTACTATTGACTAAATGCTCTCATGTGATTCCACCACAGCATGAGATTTTATTAGAACTGACTTCTTTCCACCACCTCCAAAACCCCTCATGCAAAAATGCACTGGAAAGTCAAGCTGGTTTGAACAAATATTTAAACAAGCAGAACGCTGGTGTTAAGGCATCTGGGCAGCAATTTTCCTTGTCAAAACTGCAGAACTCTCTCGTCTTGTAAAGCAAAAGCAGTTCAGCGGGGCCAGGCATTAAAAGCATGCGTACCAGTGTTACAGCAGAGCAAAGGGAGCACCACACATACCTGTTCTGGTCTTCCACTGGTTCCCAGCCTGCTTGTCCCTGAACACATACGGCCTGGGGACAGCCAGTGTTGCAGGGAGAGATGAAACCTGGTGGCCATCAGGATGGTGAGACACTCAGCTGGGCCCTTTGGCTGCACGGGGCTCTGGTTCCCTCTCTGCCCGTACTGAAGGCATCGTGTGGGCTCTGAGCTGGGACCTGCTGCAGTCCCATCCAACCTTGAATCCAAAGGCTAAGCCATCACAGCTAAAAAGTCAGTCTTGCTCCGTGCTTGGGATAATGGATACTGGATCGGACTCCTCCAAGAACATGCAGGTGGAAGGGGGTTACTGTATTCCTGACTGCTATCCTTAACCTCATGGAAACAGTTTTAATCCATCTCATGCAGTGAGGGTGCGTTGTGAAAGAAGTATTGGTAATATATGTGCAATAAATTCTGTTAGGCCAACTGATACAGCTAGAAGAAACAGATAAACATTTGAGAACACAAAATCTCACTAGGAGGAATGAGAAGTCTCCACAGAGGTGCACATTCACCCCTCGGTCACCTGGGTCTCCCCTGTCATGCTGGTCCGGACCTATTTCACTCAGCGTTGCCTGTCTAAAAGCAAGATGCTATGCCCAGGCTGGTCATCTAAGCCTCTTCAGGAGCCTCCTCCTCAGGACAGAGGAGTTCTCTTGAGCGGAAAGGGAAGGGTATTCATCCTATGCCCATCCCATCTTCTTAGATAACAAGTCCAGATAAGAAATATCCTCTGGAAGAGATGATTTTTTCCTAATGACTCTATTTAAAACAGATGACAAGCTCATACCCCAGAACCAGTTCTCTGACAGTCAGGGTTAGGTGCAAAGAATCTGGTCTAACTTTTAGATAAAGTTTAACTAAAGTTAACGGAGATAAATTCTACCTCTTGCGTTAGTGCAGTCTGCTAGTACATGGTGGAAAGAGACGGTGTACACGAGGTGTGTTTGTGTAAATGTGACAGCCCCTGGGTTGGATGGGGGTGGACTGGGGGATCAGAAGCTCTGCACTCTACGTATGGATGCACCTAGTGCTGCAACGCAAGTACAGCACAGCTGTTTTCAATAAAAGAAACTCTCCCTCTCCCCCTCAGAAGTTAAACGCACATTTGTTGTTTGCTGAGAAAATTTGAGAACTGCCTTTGCTTTGCCAAACTGTCCACTCCAACAAGCACCATGAGACTCAGCTCTGCCTGCTTGGATTAATTACTGATGACCTGCATGGCTTTGCCAAATGACCTTACTCAATTCAGTAGAAAATAATCTTAAATGCCCCTGAGAAAGAATTTGGACATAAATATTTTCTTTGTGCATATATACAAACAGATGTGCATCTTAAACACAATCAATGCATTAGCTATTAGTGGGACTTAACACTGCACAAGAGCGGTAAAGATTAATTTCAAGGGCTGAATTTGAAGCTCAGTGGCACTCAGGCATCTTATTCTGTTAGGTGCTTTTAAAGGCCTTAACCTAAGAGAATATTTCATTGCTTTCCTTTAATATGTTACATACAAAATCCATATTAAATGTGTAAAATGAATGCTGTCTTCTGCATTTGCAAAGCATTGTATGGAGATTTAAGTTGCAGAACTCTGGTAGATCCAGATACGAGCAAGAAAGGAGCCTTGCAGATTATAAAAGAAAGAAGTCTTAATTTCAGACTTGGAATGGTGTTTGAAGTTTAATTTTAAAAGTATCAGGCCAAAGTTGTACTGATAACGTAATCCTCTAAACAAGACACTCAAAGATGCAGCATTAAAAGATTGTTCTCACCAAACAAGAATTTGAGCTACCCTAAGGAGAATAATATTTGTCTTCAGATGGTGCTCACTAAATCAGTCTTAATTTTAAATGAGAATGAAACTATGAGACGATCTGTGCCACTCCCAGGAAACCCAAGCAGCCAGACGCGCACGGAGCCAACTCTCCTTCCAAAGGGCATGAACAGCCAATTCACGCACGTGTTGGGAACCAGTCCCTCCCTGCTCTAAAATGAGATCTCCATCATCTTCCCTTTGGAAGTTTGCATGCTGTGAATGTCTGTCTATCGTTGTTTCCATGATCACAGTGCCAAGGAGATAAGGCTTCATTTGCCTAGGGAATATTTTGACCTATATCTGCGCACCTATAGATGTATCCATACAGCACTGTTCACATTAAAGGCAACGAGTTTTTGGACAAGGGAGTATCCATTTCTATCTGCATGGCACCTACAGCAATGTAGCCTTCACTTGGTGATGCCAAACTTCTGCTACAACAAAATTTTCTTCTTTTAAATACCACATTTCCATGGATTATTCTGAACTCTTTCCAGCTTCTGCCAGCAGCTGTTATAAGAATGGGGATTGCATGAGGAAGGAAAAGGGCCCCGTGCACATCACCCAGACAGCAGCTCCTTCTGCTTGTCGGGCATACAGCTCCCCAAAGGTGGCAGCCCACAGAGCTATTTATTTTTCAGAGCCTGCATCAGCTGCCCAAAGGGCTGGAGCTGATCAGCAGCTTTGCTTTTTGCTTTGTTTCAGTGATGAGAAAACCAGGTCTGCCTGGCAGCTGAGGTAAGCCTTGTGCCGTGTTCCCTGCAGCCCCTGGGCTACTGTACACAGCCGATGGGGAGCAAGCTCCTAAATCCAACAGAAAACAATACAATCCTGTATGGACCAGCAATAGGAAGCCCACAGTGGATCCCTTTCCTCTTTTAATTGGCAGTGGTGATCTTAGGCCAGGCTACCATCCCTCCAGAGAAATGCAGGATGTCCTCTGTTGATTAGGTTCACAAAGATGGGAAGCTGTTCAAAGAATGATGACATGCTGCATTTATGGACCGTGCTTCGTCCAAGGATCTCAAGCTCTTCGGAAGCATAGCAGGAAACGTGCAGCACCGCTGCCCTGGAAACGTGCTCACCACAGCCACGCAGGGAGCCAGCAGAGATGGACGCAGAGTCTTCCTTCTCCTCCTGGCTCTCTTCCACCTGGTTCCTGCATGGGGCAGGACACGGGAGGGAGGGCCAGGCTGAGGAAAGCTAGCTAGCACATTTTTCAAGGTGTCAAACCACATCTACGTTTGTGCTTAAGAATGGATTACGGAAAGTATGCTAAGCTAACATTGTTAGTGTAAGGATTAAATCCCCAGCGCTCCTGGCGCTCAGCCCTCTGCTTGGACCACGAGAATAGCCCAAGGTTTATACCCACTTCCTTCCAGCTTTGAGTTACAGCTCCTCAAATGAAGGTTGCTGGTGTGTCTGACTTGCTGTGTGCTAGAGCACAGGCTTAGTGCAGACTCAGCACAAACCCCTGGCCCCACTGAAGTCTTCCAAGAGTTTCCTTAAATACTTAGTCCCAGTCAAGTCAGTGAGGATTTTCCTTGACGTTGTCAAATAAATAATTCCAGATTTGAAACAACTGACTGGTGAATACTCGGGTTTAAGCAGCGAAGCATTTGATCTGTGTCCTGTGCTGAACTTGCACAGCCTCTGGCACTGTCTTCTCCATTGGTTCCCGGCTGCCACTTTCATAAATATAACGGCTAATAAATACTGTGGCCACCTCCAAATAGCTTCTTTAAATTAGGTTGTGTGGGGCTGACTAGATGCTTCCCATGGCAGTTTTATTGCTGGCTGTTAATCACACGTGCAAATCACAGCCTGAAACTACAAAATCATCAGGACTCGGATGTTACTATTTTCATACTGCACCTAGCACACTCAGAGCGATGGCCCTGGACACCGCTGCAGCCGCCACTTTGTTTTCAGACCCTGCCACATTCGTCTTCATAAGGCTAAGATGGTTTTCGAGTCAGTTNTGAGTCAGTTCTTCACGGGTTCCAAGTCCTAGAAGCCAACGATCACGCTGTGCGAGGTGCCCAGAAGAGCTGTGAGTGAAAGAGGGGTCCAGGGGGAATGACACCTCCACCTCCAGTGCAATGCATGATGCAAGATTTTTCCATTGCAGGTGTTTGACCTCTCCCAGGGGAAAACCGAAAGAGTCAGCAAGTCATGGGACAGCAGTGTAAATGGCCTCAGAGCACCAGTAAGGCTATTGCAGCAGCTCAGTTTCCACTCTGTATTACCTGCTCAGGGACAGTACTTAGTGTTTCTTACAATCAGACTGAACTTGGTACATTTTTTAAATATTAAATCAATAAAAAAGACCTACAGTTTTTAAAACATAGGAGGAGAAAACCCAAATAAACAAGAACGGTGGCATGGAGACGGCTTTACCTTCTTCGTATCTGTAGTATTTGCTCTTATCTGAGCATTTCTGTTGAGACTAGTTTCCTCCCTTTGCATCAGCTTCAAGTGAAGAGTAATCCTTTAGAGAACGAAAGCCCAGAATACTGGTTTTAGCTGTGGACCAGCTGCTTCTGTAACCCAGCCTGGCTTGAAATGAAGTTTATTTACATAGCACGCTTGATACCTTTGAGAAAATCTACTACTTAAAATACTTCAAAGGATCACTTTGTACTGGAGGTGGAACAGCCAAGAAGACTGTATTCTCTGCACATATTGCTAAATTCTTACAAGGCATCTTAAGGTGGAGATATTTGTCTATGAAGTTAAAAACAACCCAACGAACCCAATCCCTCTCAAATTGCATTCAAGAAAGCACACAGAAACCTGTGAAGGGCTAATCAGTCCTTTCTGCTTTTTTTTCCCAGTCTATGATGAAGCAGTAGCTTGAAATGCCGGCTTGGTGTTTGTGTGCTATGTGGGTATGTAAGTTTAAAAAAGAAATTCTTGAAACAAACTAATAAAGCCCTTGTGTGGAAAGGACTTTACTAGAACAGGAAGAGAGAGACTTCATCTTCATTAAGTAAAACATTAAAGGAAATGTTCTAACTTACAGCACTATACATTAATGCTCAGCAACGTAAGGGGTTTAATTGCCTGTTGCTTTCCCACCATAAATTACTACCTGCAGCTAATGGAAAACCTTCCTCCAGACCTGTTCATTCACCTCACCCCCACTTCATACATTCACACTGGATGGAAACAGCAGGGCAGCCTGGAGTTTCCAGAGTCCATACAAATGGGCACGTCTTGAGAAAGCAATGACTTAAGAATATCGCACGTGTTTGGTATACGCTGTTCAAGTAGCTGACTACATATGCGATACTCTGCAGGTTTTATGACTGCATATATCTGAATTTTATAATTACCCAGTACAGGCTGAAGATGTCCTGTAGTGACCTAATACAACAGGGGCACAGGATGTCTCTATTAAACCTCTTTGTTTGCAGCTGAACAATATCCACATCCAAATACACGCACGAACACTTTTCACTCCCAAACGCAAGGGCTTTCCTCCAACCTTCAAGTCCCACCTGTGTCTCCCTTCGACATCCTCCTGCATCTCATAACATGGCTAAAAAAAAAAAAATGCCTGAGAAGATGCGCACGTGCACCCAGAACAGCTACAACCTGGTGCCTGCGGGGAGGCAGGGGTGGGAGCATGCTTTCCGCTATGTCCCCTCGAAGTCCAAGCCCTGCCTCGTAACGAAGTCCACCGGCCAGCTTCATTTCTCTGTAAAGTCATGTGTGAAATCCTCTTATGGGTCACAAGAGCGGGTAAATCCCAAGGAAGAGTGCTAACTCCAACCCAGGCTGAAGAATCTCAGCGTGAAGAAAAAGCACTGGAAAAAAACCCACCTAGGCATCCTTTTGCTGCAAAACCTAACAAAATATTGATTCAGCTTCCAAGGAGGAGGCTAAAACCCACAGGCTGTGCAAATCCTAAACCCCACAGGTCTGGCAGCTGCCACCCACATGACCTTTCACTTCAGTTACACTTCAAGAAGTCATTTTCCAACCTTCCCTTATGGAGATCTACAACACTGAGGTAACAACAAAGTAAAAACATCTCTATCTTAAAATAGCCCTCTGAAGTCACCAGGAGGACAAGCTGAGTTTTCTCCAACATTCAGGAGGTCTCTCAGTTACTTTGGGTATTCCAGCATAGGAATATTTTCCTGTGCTCTGCACCTGCCTTCATTCTTTTGCTACCAAAACCCCTTTTTTATACTTCGCTGCTCTCAGCGTGGAGACAATGTTCGCTTGACTCTTCTCCCTCGGGCAGTACTGGGTTGCCGTTCCTGGGTGCCCCATGGGTGTGTGTTTGCCACATGCCTGTACTCAGGGCCCAGGATTTCTAGATAATGTGCTTTTGATACGGACTCTGATAGGATTTGGTTGGTAGTTACCTATACTTGATTATTCATTAATATTAAGTAAGATCAGACCAGCTCCCGAGGCACCACGGGCCAGGACACCAGGGCAGGCTGTTTCCCACCTGATGGGACCCATGGGAAGTAACACCCTCAAGGTGAAGAGAAGTTATTTACAGGAGAAAAATTTGGATGGATGGCAACCAGGCAAGCACGAGCCAGCCTTAAAATCTTACACGACAAACAAGCAAACAAAAAAAACCACCCCCAAAACAAAGGAAAAAACAGGTGTGTGGCTTGGGAGAGCAGGGGTCTCTGCTGTGCCACTGGGCTTAAGTCTAGTTACACACAGTGTGGGACTTTCTGCAAAATTAAAATTACAAAACATAACTACAGATAATTGCTAGAGGCAATCCGCAAACGCTGACTTTGAATGGCATCTGCCTGACTCCTGGCTCCAGGAACTTCATATCATTTCCTAACTCTGGAAGTCACTTGTCCAGCCTTTAGCAGTAAAATGATGTGTTAGTGATGCTCCAGCCAGGTTTGCTGCAAGACAATCTTCTGCCTAGGACTGAGCATTTCGGAAAAGCTTTCCATCCAGCCTGTGACCACTTACAGTTCATGAAACTAACTCTGCTGATATCACTGTAATCTGATTTTAACTCATTAGTCTCTATGGCTAATGGTAGCTTGTATCCTACGGCAGTCTTTCCCACGTCAGCATACTGACTCCAGACAAAGCCTTTTTGTGCTTTTGCAGCTAACCCAGCAAATACCACTCAGAGAATACTGAAGTTCTGGAAATTCCAAGAAACCAGCTAATATGAAAAAGAGCATGAAAAAAATGTTTAATTAACACCTCAGCACAGGAAAGACATGGACCTGTTGGAGCGGGTCCAG
>RSEF01000006.1:36321348-36333301 GCA_003993805.1 Himantopus leucocephalus | reverse complement strand
TGATTTCTCTTTCTCCAGTCTCAATCATATTAACATCTAGCCTCTCTGACTTTTAAGCCTCTCTGTATCTCCTTCCCCAACCCAGATTTGACCTCTTCCTGCAAGACAACAGTTTGTTCATAAAACATTTCCTTCCTAAGCCAGTTCCTTATTTAGGCAGCTGCTTTTCTCGTTCTGTCTGCTTACTATGCTAAAAAAAATAAAAGAAGTTGCAGACTTTGTGTGATGGCAGAAAACTTCACAGTTCTGCTTTTCGCTTTCAAGCCTAGCAGTGCCTTCTCCAGCAAGCAAGAGACTCCAGAACCTCCCACCCCCGTGGGATCATCCAGTTTATCCCATAGATCTTTCCAGTCTTTTCATTTGGGGTGAAAATTGGACTCCTATCCTGAGAAACTTTGATTCCTTCCCCCCCAAAATGATCCCCAGGTGGGTCCTCAGCTTTGGGTCCTACATTGGAAAGGCACCTCAGATCAGTGCTATGAAGCTACAATTTCCTCATGAGGTTGCAAACACCCAACTGAGATGGAGTGACACTGCAGCCAAGCAGGAAAGAGAACCAAAAACTAGTTAAAAATAAAAAGTCCCTGGAAAAGAGCTCAGATTTTTTGACATCCTTAATTTGGTTCTTTTATCTCTTTTTCCAGGCTGAAAAATCCCCCAAGTGAGAACCGTGTCTCAGACATCAAATAGTTCCCCACAACTCTGTCTTACCCAAAGTCTTGGAGAAAGCCGAACACTGCGGGAACGGGAGCTGTAGTGCAGCCAGGAATTATGTTCAGTCTCCTTCTGAATACCCTTTGCCACACTACAGACACCACGGCCCGTGCAAACAATGTGCGTTTTGGCAAAAGCAGAGTAATTCCTGCAAAACAGATACTAAATATACTCCTCAACTAAAAAAAGAGTGCTATCAGCACGCGTCAAGGCAATGAAGAGGGAAGACATAAGGAAATGGCACTGAGCTCTATAGCATTCCTCGTGGTTAATTGGATAGATGGAGCCCAGGCTTGGGGCTGTATCCTTAATTTTTAAAGCGGTGCACGGAGAATTAAGCATTAAGAGGAATGGGAGTCATCATGAAGCAAAACAGAAAGCCTGGCGTACCGCTATGAAAATGTAAGTTTAAGTACAGTTGCTGCCAGCAGAGAGATAATTAGGTGCACTTCTGGCCTTATCTGCAAACTCTACTGTACACTGCGTCGTTAAAAGCAATCTCCTGGTGAAAAAGAACGCCTGCCTCATATTAAGCTGTTTAAATGGTGTGCTGTAGTTATGCTTACAGATGTTTTAAGAATACATATGTAGGAAACTGCAGGTCTTTAATTATAGGTAGATCTGCCTACGGTGCACTTTGCTCCACTGCGAACGAGCCTGTGCTGACCTGGGAGCGACCTTCGAAAGTCTGTTTGGGGAAGACACAAGCTGCTTTCCTTCTCCGAACTGAAACCAATCGCAATGGCAATGACCCTCTTTAAAAGCACTTCCTTGCTCCAGCGCAAGAGTAAACTGCCAGCTTTCTGCGCAAGAGCCGATCTCCCCCCGGGAATGTCACTCCGGCAGGATGGAGTCACGGTTGGCTCTTGGTGCTTCGCACTGCATGGCCGAGCACTCTCCCCGCGGCCCCGACAGCCGCTCACCCCGGACTGGTCCCACAGGGAGAGGCAACAAAATAGGGCTGAGTTTTCCCATCCCACTCCAAGTCCAGCCCCACAGCTCTCCGAACCTGCTGCCCCCTTATTTTTGCCATCTTGTCGGATGTAGCTTGGTTAGGTGGCTGGGATGATGGGCAGTTGTCAGGGCAGGTATCGCCTTTTCCTTCCCCCCTTCTCTTCTCTTGCTTTTCTACCTGCTGAACGAATCCAGCCCGCACAGACGACGAGCACAAAGAGGGAGCAGTGGTAATTACACGCTATGCGGCATTATTACTGTTTACTTGACTCTGCAAGGAAACACGTGCTCCCCCTCCCGTCGTCGGCTTGGCTTCTTGCACCCTTTCCCAGTGAATAGTTCTACAGGGCAATGTCCCTGGCTCTGCAGGAGCGTGCAAAAACATTAAGAGTGGAATTAAAATGCATTAACAAGAACAACAACATCAGCATGCTTAATAAGCTGGTTAACTAAGAGCAGGGGCTATGCAAGAGATGGCATTTCTTACAAGCGACGTGCTTGTCGTACATCCAGGTACAACTCAGCACTCAAATATTGTGCCGCTTTTAATGAATTTTTCCTTCTGTTAGCCTAGAAAAGCACACTCTCCTGATCATGAAAATGAAAATGTATCCCATTTTCTGTGTTGTTTGGCAGCTTGTTTCCTGTGCTCAGACCAGTTACCGACTCAGGTGGTGCCACGGGATGGAGATGGGAGAGAGCTGCTGGACCAGCCCGGCCCCTTCTCCAGGGCTGCTGTACCTCCCTCATGCACCGGGAGCACAAGAAAGGACAAGACCGAGTTTTACTCCTCATTTTCCTCCAGTTTTCCAATTGTAAACCATGGGACTCAGCACGTAACAAGTTCATTTAAGAGGATTAAGCATTTTTTTTATTAAAATTAAATATTTGGAGACAGCAAATACCATAGAAGTGTCAAGAACGTATAATTATATATTAAGATTTTTTTTTTTCACTTGGAAAGCACTCTGAAATGATCACTTTCCCTTCCTCTGGGTTAGCCGTGTGACCCACAGATGTGGCAGATACCCCTTTATTTTGCAGAGAAAGAGTCCCACGCCCGGGTACCGTTTTTGACCTTACTGTTGATTTCCTTATTAACTGAGCAGCCCTGCAGGGAGAGAATCTTTCGGGTTGTAAAACTGTACAATTCCCCACTGCCAAGAGAGAGGAAAAACAGTTCAGTGGATTTCAGAGAGATGGGCAAACCGAAGCGGACAGGTTAAAGAAGGTGTTGGCCGGACGGCTGGGTGGGTGGCTGGAGTCACAGCATGGGAGCCACGGTTTTGGGGGTTTTGTGTTTTTATTATTTCCAAGGCAATAAAAGCCCTGTCCGAGGGCCGGTTAGCCAGGCTGCACTAGGGAAGAGGAGGCAAAATCAGGATCCTGCTCACGGGCCAGCAGGTATAGGCAAT
Organism: Himantopus leucocephalus; assembly: GCA_003993805.1. Lineage (NCBI taxonomy): Eukaryota > Metazoa > Chordata > Aves > Charadriiformes > Recurvirostridae > Himantopus > Himantopus leucocephalus. The sequence goes on along the minus strand of RSEF01000006.1, from coordinate 36,330,218 downwards.
AAAGCGTGACAGGAGAGGATTTCATAGCTATTGAGAAATNACAGGAGAGGATTTCATAGCTATTGAGAAATCATCTAGCAGGTCACCATGTCAACGAGAGGAGTAATAGCGGCAGCTCCCAGCGAGGGGCTCCCGCCTGCAGCAAACCCATCGCAGAGCGGCTGAGGCTGGGGCAAGTTATCACAGCAGTCTCCCCTTCTTTTATTAAAAGAAAGTAAACTAATAAACAGGAAGGAGGTGCATGTGGAGAGACCACAGTAGATGGAAAGAAAATGGGAGAAAAGGTTAAAGGATGGTTAACAAATTTAAATGTGAGCGTTTCCAGATTCTCTTGGAACTGGATGAAAGGCGATGAGCTCCTCCAGGCTATTCTCGGTGTTTTGGGTTCAGGGCTGAGAGCAGCATTATGTAAAATATGCTTTCCTGCAACAGTTTCACTGTTTCACCGTTTCCTGACCTTAAAAATCAGAATAATTTAACCATTTCAATTGGTTGGCCGTGGTGACGTCTACTGATAACTTGGAGGTAAGGCCTTGTCCACGCTTTAAGCTTGTCAGCATATATTTCTCACTAAAATTATACAAGGCTTTCCTAGCAAATGCTTTAAATGGCAAAGAGATATGGAGAACATAAAGTAGTATATCGAACCATTTGGGTCAACAGAACTACTGTGTCAGTGTTTGGGGTTTTGCAGAGGGAAGTACACTCATAAAGGACAGGGAAGAAGCACATACCTCTCTCTCTCTAGCAGCAAATTTTTAAGCATAGTCCATGTCTCTGTTACTCAAACACCCAGAAACAGAAATCGGTGTCTAAGCACCTGTGATTCGGGCTGTATTTCTTTTTTTTTTTTTTTTGGTTCCTGTTGCCAATAATTTCAATCCCTTTTTCTTTTTAAATACTTTGCTGTTTTGTATTGTCTAGCCAGCAGCAAAGAAGGGAGAAAAAGAACTCGCTACTGCTAGCGTGGCTAAATCGTGGAATTACAAAATACAGATCATTTACAACACAAACGAAGTTTTGAAAAGGACCCCAAAAGTAATGCATAATCAGAGGAGCCACGTTTTTCACTAGATCGGGTTGTCTCCAGTGCCAGGATACACTTCTCAGTGTGAAACTTCTGTGTTTTGTGTCAGCTCAGTCCACAACGAGTGTTAATCTTTACTGGTCAGTGATGGAGGAGGTGGCCACAGCAGACGGTCAGGGGCAAGTCTAAATAATGAAGCCACCGGTGGCACAGGGAAATGTTTAGATTAGACAGACAACTCAGATCTCACACTGTTTTTTTATATCTGTATATGCGCAGTACTTGTCCTAGACTATTGTACACGGATGTGAACTTTCTCATTCATAGGAAGACATTCCCTACACTTTGCTTTAACCTGGTAAAAGTGAACTTATTTAACCTGACAATTTTAGTTCTCTCGTTTCCCTGAACCACAGTTGACATGAGAAAATTATATATGTGCATCATGGAAGCGATTGTGGGATGGAGACCTGTGTTTGCTCTCCCGCTTCTGCAGAAAATGACAACTACTATGGAAAAGCAGTTAAAGGACAATAGCAATGAAATCTTCTGTCTTCTTGGCATTTGGGAAGTTATTCTTTGGGATATCACAGCACTCATGAGTGAGCCTGGGTTGCATATGAAAACAAAGAAATAATTGGGCAGTTTAACTACCGTACCTTGTCTTTTAAAATAAGGTGTCCTTATTTTATAAAACAAAAAAAGGACATCTTTTAAGTTCAGATGTCCTCCTATGAATTTCCATTATAAATAGATCTCCCTCGTCTCTGCTTGTTGTCATTCTGACTACCAGAATTTGTAAATAACTCAGGAGTTTTACATCTAGTGTCACAGTGAACCATAACTAGATTTTTTCCTGTACCTGGACAACAACAGAGATTGGGAAAAAAAGCCCCCACATCATTATGTGCCCACAGTCTTTTCTATGCAGGACGATGCTGTAATGTCAGCTATGCTCATTAAAATGTCTATTGACTTATTTAACAGATGTACTAAAAGCATTGGCTATAACAGAACAACTAAAAATTCCTTGGCAGCCAGTGTTCCCCAGCATTTACCTTCCTTGGCACTAGAAAGCGCGTTCAGAAACTTTCTATGTTCAAGATTTTATGACTACAAAATCATCTGCAGATATCTATAACAGTAATGAACAACTTGTATGTATCTGCTGTACAAAACCATCTTTTTTTTTTTTCTAAAAGCAGTGACGAGCTGGAGAAGGGTATTTTAGAATGATGAGCTTTAGATTGGAATGTAAGTAAGCACAGCCTTGGAATGAAAAGTCTAGTCTGGACACCTCATCAAAATAAAGGAGCTCATCCTATGGGATTTTTAAATTCAACTCCATCTGTAATTTTATCTCCAAATCTGCAAGCTCACGGGTTATGAAACGGCAGAATCATAAAATGCCTGCAGGTTTTCAAGCTTCAGCCTGTGTTTCTCAAAACCATGTAATTTCTGTTTATTCTCACATCGCTTCTCGTGAAAGTTAATTGAACCCTCTTGTTTCCAGAGGTGCTGGGAAAAGCCTTGTGCCTAACAGTTCGGGTTTGCTATCAAATGAGATATGGGAGCTAGAGATTCAATGGAAACTTCAGAGCTGAGACACATCCTACAGATACCACCTCCAGCTGGATTTTGCCTGGGGTTTCTCTCCCCTCCCCACTCGAATGAAGGCTGCAACCAACTGGAGAAGCTGAAGTGAGGAACACAGCCGGATTATGCAACAGAGCTATTGCATTTCTTTGCATTCTGTATAAAGTTATCCCTCTTTAGTTAAACAGATTCCCTTCTCCTTGTCTCCGTCATCATCTTTGTAGTTAGCCACGGTATTTTAGCCATGATGGTCTAGGGTTTAAGTGGGGTAATGGCTTTTAGGGGGACAGAGTTTATCTTTTATTGAATTACTGTAAAAGAACAGATAAGCATCCGGCACGCAAGTCCAAATGTTCAGAAAGGAATTGCTTATTTGAAAGCTCGCCCTTTCTCTCCAGCTTTGTCAGTTGGTCTCATAAAAATATTTCCCTCGCAAAACTTGCCATGGCCACCGCTGAAATGCTACACAGGGAGCAGCAGTCTCGATTCCCAGTCAGGAGGGGCTCATAGACAATTTTTGAAGAGCTGGAATACCAGCCACAAACATGAATTATACGGGGACTCAGAGAGGAGCAGGTCTGGGTTTTTTTGGCTGCAGACGCTCAAGGCCATTCCTTGGCAGTGTTACAGGAGCAATATTTATACAAGGATGAAGCACAACTTTGTCAAAGCATTTGCAGAAATTAAAAACTTTATTTTTTCCTTGCTATTATTTATAATAGCAGTCTGAAAAAAACCCCACCCAAAGTTGGTTTCCCCATGAAGGAATTTTAATTGGTTTTCATGGCAGGACTGAGTGACAGTGTGGGTCCTTTCTCCAGGACATGGGTGCTGGGTTTCTTCCTCAGACACAAGGGAAGTACCTTGCTACACGTTTTATCAGAGGAAAAGCAGCACTAAAGAGTGGTCAATTCTGAGACTTGGCATACTTTACTGTCTTTCTCTAACTAGTTGAACAGTCTCCTTGCCATTGTTAGTGAAGTCCTTCATACATTTTTTTCAGACCCAGGACTGAAGATACTCCTTCGATAGATACACGATAAGCCCCTTGCTATCACCCTTCTCGATGGGCAGATCAGCTCCCTGAAGATCTTACTCAAATATTTATGCAGCTCTCTCAGGGGCAGGATGGACTTGGAGGTGACTGTGAATTTGCCCCAATATCCCAATATAATGACATAGAGTGGTTCCAGTCCAGCCCTTTCACCACTACGGCTGCCATAGCTATCCACTTAAGCTTTGCTTTTTGAACATTGAAATAGAAACGCTTTTAAATGCATAGACTACACCTCGTGTGAACTGTAAGAATGAGGAAGAAAGGGAAAGTATGTTTTCTTCTTATTGGAAATTCTGTATTGGTAGCAAGAAGCAGGGGCTTTAATATGAGGGATTTATGCCGAGTGATCTGGTTTTGCTGAGCTGGAGAACGAGCCATATTTTCACCCATAATATGAAACAAATTTATTTTGGCTTCAGGCTGCTCCTTGAATGCATGATAACGTAGATAAAGATTTCTTGAATTGAACTTCAGCTTTAAAAGAAAAAGGAAATGTCTGTATTTAAAACCTGTGGTCACACACAGACCCTGGTAAGGTCTGTTGGTGTTGAACACTTTGCCGGCAGCTGCTCAGTACACGGGACCTACACTCTATGCACCAAAGAACAGAAAAATAACAATGAACTGCGGAGTTAACTCTCCCGATTGCTCTAGAAATGAACACAAGAGAGAGACATTACATAGCTTTCTGAAATGAATGATCCCGTAGACCCCTCACTCTGAGAAACAGGTTTGTATACCCACATGGGCTCATAATGGATGAAAATAGGATTTTATTTTCAGATGTCTTGGTAGCTGAGCAGAGCTTTTTAGAAAATAGCAGTTTCATTTTGTAGGCAAATGCTGGAATCTCTTCATTTCTTCTCATTTCAAACTGGAATAAAATGTTAACATTTGCTGATACAGTACTCATGAAGAAACAGTACTGTAGTGCTCTAGTAATAAAACAAAAACCAAAGAAACAATGAAGCTAATATCTTATTGAAACAAAATCTTCCCAGTTGCATTAGGAAACTCGAAAATGTAGTCAAAATTGATACGCCAACACTTTGCTACTGCAGAACTGCGTTTCTCCAGGCCCTGCTCCACATCTGGCTTAGCAGGGGCTGTGATGGCCACGCTACGCACGGTCATGACCGTGTCCTGCAGCTTGCCTTTCTCATGCATTTACAGTGTTTGAAGAGAATTTTCCAAGAATACTGTTAAACACGCTGGTACCTGAAGCCCTTGTGCCATGATACCCCATGCAAAAACAAACTGATACAGCAACCAGATGTTCCTTGTTTCTGCCCCAGCAGCGCCTGGTGGGTATATGATGCACAGTGAGCTTTATCTTGACATGTTCTGGGGGTGAAAAAGCATTTTTTGTGAGTCTATGACGTCTATCTTTCTAATCCCAGCCTCATTCCCTCCGTTCAAAAGGCAACTTGGTCTGGATTTGATCTTGATACTTAAATAGCCCCTTCCAGTATCTGAAGGGCACCTACAGAAGAGCTGGAGAGGGACTTTTTACAAGGGCATGTAGTGATCAAATGAGGGGTAATGGCTTCAAACTGGAAAAGAGATTTAGATTAGATATTAGGAAGAAATTCTTTACTGTGAGGGTGGTGAGACACTGGCCCAGGTTGCCCCGAGAAGCTGTGGCTGCCCCATCCCTGGAGGTGTTCAAGGCCAGGTTGGACGGGGCTTGTAGCAACCAGGTCTAGTGGGACGTATCCCTGCCCACGGCAGGGAGGTGGAACTAGATGATCTTTTCCAACCCAAACCTTTCTATGACTCTACCTCTTACCCTTCCAATGAAGCAGTGGTAGAAACAGTGGGAAATGTTGGGGTATAAAGTCTGGTATAGACAAGGTGAAGCAGGTCCCAGAAAGTCCATTTTACTCCAGAGCTCTTTAAAGTGAAAAGCTTCATACATTTATTCTTGCTGACAGAGTTAGAAATGTATGAGGCTGTCAAAAACAAACTCAGATGCAATGTTGTGTCTGTCACCATGTTGGTGGAGTTTAGATACGATTGAGAAAAAGAATTTGTTTCCTTGGTAGCAGAAAATTGCTTATTTTACAAGGTGCCACGGAGAGTATTATCTACTTGGGATTTATAGGGTAGAGGCTTTAATAATGCATTTCAGCAGGAAAGGAATATTTGTTTTATGACATACTTCCCAGGGTGGTGGTTGGCTTTCAGATGCACTGTGTCTTGAAAATTAATAATGCACCGATCAGAGAGCTGCGATATCACTTGCCCTGAGGGCAGGTAGGATTCACAAAGGAGTTGGAGCTCAGACTGTTCCCAGGACGTGGGGCAGATGGGCTGTGGAGCCACCCCAGGCGTCCTGGTGGGACAGTGTCGGGAACAGAGCATCGATGCATTAAATGCAGCTCATTATTTTGGACAGCACCTCTTTGTGTGGAAATGCCATTAGCAACAACAGTGGTGTCGAAGCCGTAAAAAGCTCTTCCTGTAGGATAGCACCGGGATCCGGTCGTGTGAAATGCTGCTGGCTGACATCTGATAGCAACGGTGAGATAGCGCGAGCCTTTGAATTAAATTCAACCTGGATAAAAACAGTGCTGTTGCCTTCATATTGGAGTCAGAGGATCAGAAAACATGATACAACGTGCAGTTATTTGGCAAGCAGCAGCTCTGCCAGCTGAGTGGGACCGACACCGCGGGCTGAGCGGGGAGGAAGGCACATCGCGTGACAAACAGCTAACAGGAGGATAATATCAAGTAGGTGCAGAGTGTTATTTGTTGCTTAATGAAGAGCCTCTCGAGGTTGAAAATTTACAGTCCTTTCAGAGTTCAATTTTGTCAGGGTACGGGATAGAAACAGGCGTTGAGTAGAGTGCAGCGATGTTGCGATGCACGGAGGAAGCAGCACAGACCTTGCAGACCTACAACATAAAATTATATTGACAAGGGAAGGTGGACTGAGAGCCAGCAAAGGTCAGCTAGGGCGTAGTCTGGGGGTGGTAATTAGGCCACTAATTAGATTCTTAAGGGCAGGCTGGGGAAGGAAGTACGCTTTACAGTAAGAAAAGGAAGAAAAAATTCCCAGCGCACTGTCAGACACGCATCGCCGTTTCCCTTCAGACCAATCTGCCTCATGATTGCTACGACAAGCCAAGTCCCAGTTGAGATGAGAAGAGGTTTGAGCAGCTGGCGGTGAGATACGAGGACCTTCTGCCAGAAACAGGCACATTTTCTTCACCACAGAAAAACTGAAGTTCAGAGAAGAACCTGCTGCGAGTCCTTCTCCACCCTCCCGGGGGGGAAAGCCCGTGGTCCAACAAGCGGGATCAAAGCTGGATTTTGGTGAATGAGGGGTAGGAACGGTGGTGTTTGAGACAGGAATCATCCCTGGCGAGCCAGAATGCGCTGCAGTCTCTCCGCAGCGTGTAGGTAACGGGAGTAAGGTAAATTGAAAAGGTTGAAAATGTTCCCTGGAGAAAACAAGGTCCCCAGTAAGTTCAAGAAGCTTAATTTGTGTTGTACACACACTGCAATTTGATTTTCTGAGGTGGCTGGAGTCCCTGCAGAATCACACTCCACGCTGACCTGGGCTTAATTTCATCCCAACCCCCTCCTCCCGGTCAAATTTAAAAATCACACTCATTTCATCTTATTTTTCATTTCCTGGGCTGTGATATCAATAGTCTAGTCACAAATATAATCCAAATCTTCTTTCAGTACTGTTTTAGTTGTTATCACAAAAAGGGCTCAGCCTGAAAAGAACTTTTACTAAAGATTGTTGATTCTGCCGGGATGGATCAAAGCTAAATCTGTAATGTGGAGTGAAGAGAGAATTCAAATAGTAAGGGAAAAGTGAAGGCATCGGGGACATAAAATAAATGTGTCACTTTAGCTGTGGTTCTTTCACCTTTATGTTTTATCGCGTTCATGTTATTATTTGAAGCAACATCTCCGATATAAACTAAGCGTAGCACCTGAAATAGGAAAAAGCTGCTCAAAACCTTAAAAGTGAAGTTCGTATACTTTAGAAGATGTTTAGTGGAGCAATGTTTTCAAGGTACCTATGAGAATGGAGTGCTGGAACTGATGGGAGTTATGATTTAAAGGGCAGAGTCCCTCCCCTCGGGCTGGCTCTGTCCCTGCGACCGACTGTGCCCATGTCGTGTCCCATCTCAATGCAGTCTGAGGAGCTTTTGCTGTCCATTCTCCTCCCAGATCTATATCCCAACCAGACTGCCTATGCCGGGATACCCATCCCTCTCTTCATCTTCCAGAGCGGCAGTGTGACCGAGCACAGACGTTCTATTCCTCTGCAAGCACATGGGGAGGAGGGTGTGAAATGTGGCACCTGATGCCCATCTCCGATGGGGACCATTGGGTCTCTGAGCACAGAAGCTCCCATGAACCCACACTTTATATGTTTTCGCAAGCCCAGGCACCAAGATGGCCTTTGCGATCTGAAAGTGCTGGCAGGGAAGGTCTCTAAAAAAGATCAAGTTTCAGCAGCTGCGCAGGGAACAGAGCTGGGGGACAGCAGTGAACCCCAAGAGAGCGTGGGAATGGCTCCAGGAAATAACACACCTCTAGAAAGGAGCAGGTTGGGACATTAGATTTCATCCTGTGATGAGTGCATCACAAAAATTACTGAAAATAAAGGTATGTGGGTAATGCAGGTATTCAATGTTCAAGTATTTCTTGAACATCGGTACAATCAATCGATAAATAAAATCAGTGAACTCTGCTGGGCCAACCAGACAGGATGAAAACTGACCCTAATGAACATTACACTCTACTGTAATAATACTTCATATCTCTGTATCCTTTGAAAATAGATCTTAGAGTCCAGGTACACATTATCCTGGCTGTACAGCCCACATACATCATGGAAAAATCTGGCCCCGGAGTTGATTATCTTCAACATCCAAAGCTGATGGGGAACAATCTTTTTATGGATGGCCATCAGGCAGAGCACAAAACCTTCAACTCTACTACAAAGAGTTCCCTACAGAAAAATTACACTACAAAAAAAGAAAAAAAACCCAACAACTTGGCAATGGAGTTTCTCTGGCTGTATCATCCTGAGAATTCAGTTACGTTGGTCAGAGATGGCATCCAATTCACTTAAGAGCATATATGTCACTAACACTTGTCCTCACACTTTTTTTTTTTGCTAGCATTGAGCCACAAATGAAAGGCTGAGGGACTTGGGGCTTT
>RSEF01000006.1:36306424-36320348 GCA_003993805.1 Himantopus leucocephalus | reverse complement strand
TTGTCCTGTCACTGGGCACCACTGAAAAGAGTGTGGCCCCATCGTCTTGACACCCGCCCTTTAGATACTGATCAGCATTATGAGATCCCCTCTCAGTCTTCTCTTCGCCTGGCTGAAATGCACGTTTGCCAAACCTCTGAAGTAGCAAGCCGCCTGGTTTCCTTAGGAACTTGCCAGAAATGAAGTAGTACCCATGAGCTAATCCACCTCCAGAAGCATTTTTGGAGGTCCTGGTGCAGGAAACCTTCCTCCCTTGGTTTGCAGGGGGCAGCTAAAGCCCCTGCAGCGTGAGGGATGGTGAAAGGCACTTGGCTGCCAAGGTACCTGCCTTCTGCGTAGTGGGGTTCCTCTGGAACGAACCCAGTCAAGTGAAGAAATATGGTGATGGAGCAGCAGGGAAGTGACACAGGCCTTTAATCTTTTATATACCAAGCACTACCAAATACACACTTTTTATTCTAAAACTTAATGTGCCATCATTTGGACTCATCAAATATGCACACCGTTTTATAAATAAGTGTGGGTTTTTTCATGCCAACTCTGTATCTAAGGTCGGTCGTTCCTCGCTGTGTAAGGTGCAGATCTGTACCTAAATAGCAAAATACTAAAACTGACATTTTTCATTTGCTTCACGCCTTCCAGTAGGGAAAAATATGTTTCACAAGGAGATATTTTTCCTGTACAAAAACTTGATGTTCAGTGTGGGTGAATGTACCCTGCTATCTTACCATAAAATTAGAAAGACTGATGAGATTGAAAAAGACTTTTGTATTATTATTTTTTTTGCATACATTGAGGCATGGCTTAAATCTGCCAAGTTCAAGTTAGACCTGGTAACTTCTCAGGGCTGCATGGAATATAGGGGAGGACATTTCTTTCAAATAACAGCAGTCATTGTGTTACAGGTGAGTTTTAACTGGGAAGAACTGGGAGATCAAACAAAAAGAGTGAAGACAAAATGTAAGGTGAGATGCAGGGAGAAAACAAGACTGCTTCGAAAAAACCGCAAACTTCTGTAAGATACATAAGAAAAATAATAAAGATTTATCTGCAACACATGTACTTACAGGATGGAAGAAGCCTGGTAGATGTTAGTGTTGAGAGAGTGCTGCGAAAGTGGGCAGCAGGTTAGATGTGAGTTTGCAATATCGGATGGTTTCAGATGATTGAAGATCACAATGTCCTTAGATGCTCTACATGGCCAGTTAAAGTTCAGGTCTTGGGCCAGTATGGGGAAAAAAAGCACTTAATTAAAGTGCTTTAGATCTGGCATCAAATTAGTAGTGAGATAGCAACAAACAGGAGAGACCTCAGGAAAAAAGTAATAGAAATGAGGGTTCTGGAATGTTTTGTACATGATTTGAAGAAAATGTAAGAGCCCAGTGTTAACCTTGCTGTGCCTAAGCAAGGATATAATGGGCTATGAGTGCCAGAATTTATTAATCCAAAGAAGGAGAAGGACTCGGTTTGACTGCTGCATCCAGGAGGTTTGACTGTGTAAAGCTAGAAATGGGAGGAAACGGAGAAGGATATTTTAATAGATTATTAGGAGTGTATATCACATAATGAGATGGGTTTGCCGCAGGCCAAGCTCTTCACGGGGGAGCTCCATCTCCTAAAAATCCTTTAACAGGTCTTAAAAACACTTCTTTGCAAGTCCATCAAACGCCTTATCTAATACTCCTTTCCAGCCTCTTTGATTTTGGCTACTTGTTAGTTGAAAAATTTGTCTTCCAACGGAGCTATGTAGATACTAAATAGATATTGTTAATGTTAAGTAAGTTAAATGGCTAATGCATCTGAAACTTCTAGGATTTTCAAGGAACAGTCTGAAAGCTCAGCTTTTCATAGATCTATTCCACCGTGTTAGGCGAGCGGTCGTGCTCCTCTTCTGTCTTCAGTCACCGGTTAGTGCGTTTGCAGGGCTGCTGCTTCATCCTTCTGGCGTGACTGCTGAACCCTGAGGAAATTTCCTGGGGCCATTTCTGGAAGGGGTTTTGGATGCGATGCCTTGTTGAAGTGGAAGAGGAGCGGGTTGCACGTGGACACGAGGTTTTAAGCCCATGCTGAGCTGCTGCCAGTTCAGGTCCCCGAAGGAAGATGGGTTCGCGCTGTGAGGTTGTGCTTCAGGATCAGGGAGTCTTCGCTTGTCTTGTGGCTCCCTGGAGCTCTAGCCTGGGATAACCCGGTGATATCTGGGTTGTAACTGCATCTATTGCAAGTGCAGAGGTCAGATAAAAAGACTTGGTGAAAAGACTGCTGTGCATTAAAGGCTATCGATAGAAATTACAACAGGAGATACAGTGGTGGTCTCTTCATTTAAAAAGACAAAAACGTGTTCTTGAGCACTTCAGCATTGAGTATTACAGCTTTACGCCCTGAGCAACTCATCGGAGCTGTTCATAAAGTAAATAATTTAGATGAAAAATTTCATAAATTATAGAGCTATGAAAACAGTATCTCAGGTTGAGGATTAATTTGCCTGAGGAACAGATAAGGATAAATCAGAATGAAACCACTATCGCTCTTGACATTTAGTATTAGAATTACTTTGCAAAGCTATTTATACCAGCTTTAAAACAGTTTCAACAAGAAATGAGATGTGAGAGGTGAACAGAAGGGAACGGTAGAACCTAAGCTCATCCCTCTCATTACAGGAAAGAGGAAAAATTCATTTGTCTAACATCAGGCTATTTCAAGTACTGAAGTGTTTAACTCTTCAGAGAAGATTTTTGAACATAGTTAAGGAGATCAGCAAAATTAAAAATACACAGCATAGTAAAAAGGAATATATAACGGTATCCATGGAAATCCCACGTGGATTTCTCTTGAATTAGGGTAGAACAAGAATAGTTCAGCTCTTGGTTTTCACTGGTGTAAGGGGGACCAGAGACTGGCTCCTCCGAATCGTGGGCACTGAAAATATTTTCCGGTTGTTTCAGAGAAGTTCAGAGTCCTCTGCTTGACGAAGTGCGTGGCTGTGGTGGTAAGGCTGGTGGCACACCGCAGCTGTGTTTGCTGTGACACTCTAGTACTTCACAGTGAGCAGCTTTTAGCTTAAGTCTCCACTACTATTTTTTTTTAAAAAAAAAAAAACAAAACAAAAAAAAACCAAAACAAATTGGGGCGTTGGACTAGATGACCTCCAGAGGTCCCTTCCAACGCTGACCATTCTGTGATTCTGTCATATCAGTAACTCTTTGGGTAAAATGTCGTTCTTGATGGCTTCAAATCACCTGCTGCTTGTTTCTGCATACAGCTTTAAAAACTGAGTGCTCTTCTTGTTCGCTATCAGAGTTGCAATGTTGCAATAACTCATTTTGGTGTAAAACGGGGGATTAAAAAAAAAAAGGCATAAAAAGCTTCTGCTGAGTTTTGATAGCTTTTTATTTTAATGGTACCCATTAAGTGGGTGTAGTGTAGTAATCTATTTAGTTTTCCTGTTTTTTTTATCGTGCTATATTAGTACATTGGATAATAAATGGAAAAAAAACACTAAAAATGTACTGTGAAAATACAGGTAAGCATGTAAATATCAACAGTGATTTTTGTTGGTCTACTACAATTCCTAGATTCTAAGGCTTTTCAGTATTAGAAAATGAACTGAAACTTTATGACAATGTATATTTGCGCGTTACAAATACTTGCCTGTTATGAAACAAGAGTATCCCAACCATAATCACTAAAAATTTCACACTGCAGTATTTTAATAAACTTATTTGTGTGTTTTTAAAGATAATGATATTTGCTATTTTGGAATCATTTGTTAAGTTGCATTTAAGAAAAAAAACGGAGGGTTTCAAATGAGGTAATATAAATGCTGTGTTCATTCCAAACAGCAATTCTCAGGATGAACCTCTGGCTTCATTAAAGTCGATGAAATGTCTTCCTGCTGACTTCAGCATGCCAGGATTTAAAAAAAAAAATAAATTGAAATGGCATCTTAAAAAGTTTTCTTCTTGATGAGAGACTGGAGCCAAAGTCATTCAGCTGTACTTTTCTGTGCATACGCTCTTTCGTTCAGCCAGGAAGTCTTAAGGTGAAGATAATGTCTGGTGGGGATGAGGGTATGTGAAAAGGAAATAATAGTTCTCTTTGAAATAATATATCAGTAGCTGCGTTATCCCAGAGGTCCCCTTTTATTGGGGTGCGGCAGACGTGTGCCCGTTTCAGTGCTAAGGGAAGCTGATGGTGCAGGTGGACATTCCTGTTAAGGATATTTAGGCCTTAAAAATGATAGAAAGCCCCAAAGTTGAACTCTTTTATTTAACGTATTGCAGTACCGCATTGCGTGGGTAGGAGTTTGGGCGCTCTTTTGCATCAAGTGCAGCATTCAGGCATGGTTTTAGGGACATTTTTAGCTTTGTCCTTTTGTCATCAAGGATTTTTATGTAGCAGTTGAATAGGAGGAAGGAATTAATTTGATTTAGCGATGTCAAACTGAAAATGAAGTTCCTCCTAGCACATCCTTCGAAGAACGCTCAATGGCTCTGGATTTAGCCTGCCATCCGCTTTATTTTTGCAGGGATATTTTTGAACTTCCTCTGCTGATAAATATTTAGAGTCTGTTTATATGTCATCTGATTTCTGTTAGATAGTGCTTACAGATTTTTTTTGACATAAATACTTATTACTGAAGAAATTGGTGTTACAAGCCTTGAAATTGCAGTGCTAGCAATCTTGTAATTTTAACTGTAGCTGACTGACAGTATATTTATTAATTATCCAAGGGAGGCTTATAGCTTTCTAAAAGAGGAGTTTATTTCTGGGCTGTGGGAGTTAGAAGGGGAGCAGTAATTGCTTTATGCCTGGAGTGCAGGTTTGGGTGCAGAAGGCTTGGATGGATTAGATGTGACCATCGCCGCGGATCAATAAGGTATGGAGAGTGGAAAAGCTGTTTCATGTTTGTGAAAGGATGCTGCTGAGCTCAGAATGGAAATCACAGTTATGCCTTTTTTTTTTTGTTTGTTTAATTAAAATCTAATGAAAAACAGTTCAGAGAAAGCTGAGTTGTTATTAATTACTGTGAGCACTTGAAGGATTTCCTTTGCAAAACCCTGTGTAGTGTTTTCTTGCAGCCTGGCTCTGGATGATTCTCACTGGCGTTGCCCAGCTAAATCTTAGCGCTGTTTTGCTATGCCTTGCTAATTCCTTTTTGGAGTCATGTTTTTCCTGATGTGAATACGGCAATCCCACTTTAATTAGGTAACAGCAGTTGTCACCGTGCATGGGGACTGTGATGCCTAGGAGTCTCAGAACTATCTGTGTCAAAATAAATAAATAAAACATCTAAGAATCTTTACTAAGAAGCAGCAAACTTAACAATCAGATTGGTTAACAGCACTGAAGTGAGTTACCTTATTATGCTACATCATATAGCCACCAGATGTCACTTATTTTGTCCACCACTGTGCCGGGGGGAAATACACCCTTGGTATGTAAAAGATAAAAAAAGTAGCAACGTGCTATAAGTGGCTTTGTTTCTGTTTGTGTTCATAATTGGCAACTATCTTCCTTGATAAATATTTTCATCTTAAAATAGATTGTATAGACTTGTTTCTCACAGTTAAGATAGACCTGCATTTTTTATGAGCCTTAAATGTCAGCAGTGACATTTTGAAATTCAGTCTTTAGGAAAATAATTAATAGGCTTACTAAACTTTCAAAAGGATGAAAGTACATTTTTTGGGAAGGACAGCATTATGAACTGCGCTATCATTAGAGACACTTTAACCAGTGGCTTATATATATATTCATCTTCAGGCAAGTTAAAAGCGGTGAGATGAGTCTTGCAGGACTGAAAGCAAGGTGGAAGTACGTGTAGACAGGGGAAGGACCACTTCTAAAATTAGGAGAGTATCCACTTACAGAATGATGCAATTCATCCTCAGGTCTTTAAGGCTTCAAATAAAAGTGTGAATAAAGATAGATAGATAGATAGATAGAAAGGTGGGTAGGTAGGGGTATGTCTCTAAAGTGGAAAAGGAGCACTTGGTTTCCAAGTCAAAGCTATTTTCCCGACCCCAATGAGCACGAGCAGTATCAGTGAGCAGGATGAGACGACGAATGGCTCACCAGTAAGAGCGAGCAAAGGGCTTGTGGTCTGGGTCGTGGTGTTCAATGGTGGTGTTTTCCTCCCATTGCCAGAGATGCTCAGTTGATAGGTGCAGACCCTCTTCCAGCTGCATGGTCACATAAGACTCATGCTCATATATTTTTCAGTCCATATCCAAAGGCAGCACCGTTAGAAAAGGGAAATTTAATTTTCTGGACTTGAAGCAGAAAGATTGAAAATTGAGTGATTTCCTGAAGGGTAATGATTAGTGTGTTGTTTTGTTGGGTTTTTTTGGTTGTTTTTTTTTGGTTTTTGTTTTTGTTTTTTCCCCCAGTGGTAGTACTGTAGTATGTTTTTATGTTTTAAATGTGTCTTCTACCTTGAATTTCAGTCTGAGATGGAGTGATAGTCGCTCTGTGGATCTCATGCAGGTTGGAGGATGTAAATCCATCGCTCTGAGTGAATGATGTGGGGGTTGCTCTCCAAATTCTTTTCCTTTCGGGTCCTCAGGAACAGCTTGTTTGAAAGACTACCTACCTTCATTTTTCATCTGTGGTGACAAATGTACTGTAGTGTGGCGTTCACTCACTGCAGGCAGAGTATATGACACAGAATCCCCCACCACCCCCTTTTCTTCTATTCTTGAGCAAAAATAGAGGTGAGCAAAACGTTTCTTAACTAATAGAAATGGAGTGAATTAGTGTTTTAGCAGCTAGTATGAAACCAATTATATTAATGAGGGCTCCAGTGTTGTTAACTGAGAGTTGTTTATGAGTCCGAGGGTTTCACTTCCTAGCCGCTGGTCTTGCACCGTTGCTCCCGAAAATGCCACCTGCCAGCTTTGGCCCCGCAAAGTGCTCGCTGGCGCTGTCGTGCAGTGGGGTCCTGGGATGGCGCGGGATGGGGAGTGCGATGGCAGCTTGGGAAAGTTGAAAAAATTACCTTCTCTGTCTTTTGAGCTTATGGAAAGACTGAAATTTGCTCAGTTTAATATGGTCATTGGGGGAAATTCAGATTCAATGCTGTCTGCCTTAGATGGTTTATTTCAAACTGGGTTGCCTGTGACTTTCTATCTTGTACAATACATATCTGAATTTTGTTTAAAGTCGCTCAATCCGTGTGTAATGGGATTCTGGGTGGTGAGTTGGGAGATGTAGATTTTTCCTGGACTTCTACCTTTTTATGTCATATGGTAGTATAGGTTACGCACGTCAGTACTCTGTCATTTTGTCATCCACAAATTGAAAAACACTCTGACATCTGCCGTGGGGAGTTACTCCAAGAAAGTGAGTACTGTCCATGCCCCAAGGGTCTGATATGTATGGACGTTAAGCGAACTCTGAGATACACTTGAGTGCACTCTGCCATCCCCCCCGAGTCTGCTGTGTGTGGCATGAATGTTTGCAAGGAAACTACTGCCTTTATTCATTTAATTAGTTTTTCAGGTTGGACAGAAACTTCTATATAAAAAGGTTAATGAAATAATATATATGTTGTATTTAAATGTTTGTGTTTGGAAAATACATTTTGTCTGTTCCAGATCACTTTTGCTGGCGTAGTTTAGCCCTGTACAGGTAACCTTTAGGAGGAAAAGTAAGAATAACTTCAAAGTCAAGTATTCACGTGTAAAGGAAGAAAAAGCATATAATCGTAAGGTTTTATTCCAATTTGCTTTTATTATCAAAGTCTAGTTTATAACACTGAGCCATGCAATAAAGAAACTGAGGTGCATTATCAGCATAGAATTTATTTTTTCACTTAATGAGAACTGTGACATTTTCTGTTTGTAGATTATTCTGAACTTCTGAAGTCACATCACTGTTTTGGATACTGAAGGCATTTTTCAGGATTTAAACATGCGAGAAAGTTGTAAATTAAATCAAATGAGCAGTGGTGAGACTATAATTTCTCTTACATACCTAGGATGAACGGTTTTCTAGCATGCCTAATTTCTCTACATACTGGTGAAGTAACTGCTATAAAAACAGCAGGACTGACCCAGTTATTCACATAGTAGGTTTCAATTTTGTCCACTAGAAAGACTTAGTCCATCAGGGCCAAAGAGCCGATCCCTGGGTGCCTTCCCTTGTTGGCTCTGTCTGGTTTGAAGCTCTGCTCTGACTATGCAAGGTGGGACCTGCTCCACTGAAGCACACTGGAGATGCAGAGGGGGGTTGTCACAGTTGAGATGCCAACTCCCCCTTCAAAGCACAAGCAGAGAGATGAACTTGTAAAACAATTATGTCTCCAAAGAGCGGAGGGTTTTCATAAGGACAGCACCACAGCAATTCATGGTTAAAAAAAAAACCAACAGAATAACCAATGTGGCTGACAACCTCGTTGCCCAGACTCATGGAGGCTCTCACATCTGGGTGAGAAGGCTGCTGAACCGGCGTTGGAGCTGTTTCTGTTGCAGCCAGGGCAAGCCAGAGCTGGTGGGGTGGGGGGCAGTTTCGCTCCTCTGGGACCTCCTCCGTAGAGGACATAATGCAGGGCGGAGGGGTTGTAGTGTCCAAAACTGCTCTTGCTGTCTGCCGAGTCATGTTTCTGAAGCTTTGATGGAAGACGTGGCATTACGTGGCACTTTATTGCATGTTGCTGTCTTTAGATGTGGGCATGGAGTGATCTTTGTAGGAGACAATAATTGATATGGCTTTTTGCGGCAACTGCCGTGTTTTGTTAACACCATGAGGGTGGAAAGCATTATAGGAAACAACACGGGCCAACTTCTACAATGACTTATTTCTGAAACCACACAGCTCCTTTTGGTGACCACTTAAAAAAAAAAAAAGGTGCAATTCAGTAGCATTATTAGTAGAACAGGTCAATATAGACCTGTTTTTTATATTTCTCTGGATTAGAGGCACTGGAAGAACCATCGTCTCTGGAGCTACAGTTTGATGCGTCAGTTGGACTGAGCTCTTCTGCTGACAAATACAAATGTATTTCTATACCGTTATCTGCATATAATGTACCTATTTTATTGATCATTGTTTTGTAGTGGCTGAGTCTCACTTTTGAGAAATGAACACTGCTTTCCTGGAATGCTTCTGTTGTCACGTATTTGATAGGGTTCTAGGGGTTTACCTTGGTGCTATTATTTATGTCATACAGTAGTGCTTAGAAACCATAAACGGGCTTGGAAGCCATCTCTTCCAGCCCTAAGGCACCCTGGTAAGCTTTTATTTCCATGTAGTCCCTGCTATAGATGTATATTAAGGAATTTCTAGTTTATTTCACTTAAAAAATATCCCCTCCAAATGCATCTGTATGCTCTTGATGCTATCTTAGTCTCCTGCCTGTCTGAAAGCTTTGAATGCATTAACAGCCTAAACCAAGTTATTCCATTAATCTCGTGAAATCAAAGATTCATGTCTTTGACTCAAGGTAGAGTAAACACTGTTGGCAACAGAGAAATTTAACAGATGGAAATGCATTTCAAAACTTGGGAGGTATTTTTGCCGGAGATGGTTTTTGGTTAGATTATGTTAATTCTGCTAAAGTTGGAGTTTATAGGTCCTTGCAAAGTATTTTGTGGGGTACGTTCTTGGAGATGCTTCTCATTCTCTGCAGAGTTTTATAATGTTCATGTTCTATCTCAATTTTTCTGGATTAGAAACTAAGCTTTTTGGGTTATCATTAACAGTCATGCATCTGTTCTTGAAAAGCTGGCTGCCAACTGCAGTTGATGGAATTTGTGTCACTTCAGATTTCTTCTGTGAATTGCTTCAGTAAATGGTTTATTTCAAGAAGTGGAACCTGAGCTCCAGAACTAGTGTCAATCTGATTTCAGCTGCAACATCCTATAGCGACTCTACGTCCTCCTCTATTTGTCTAGAACCAAATAGATCAACAAGCACCGCTGTTTAAAAATAAAACCTCCTCATTTTATCTCCTGCTGTTCACTTTTGAGCTTTTTTGCCCTGCTACCCCCAGGGACATGGGGATTTTTCATTGGAGTGAGAGCTTTCTGGCTGGAGCAGAGCATTTAAGAACAGTTGTTCTCCCTTTCTCCTTAAAACTGCATCCTCTGGGCCACCTCAGGAGGTGCTCTGAGCAAGCGAGAGGACCATCCAGTCATGTGTGTGTAGCACCCAAATGGTGTTCAGGTAGGGATCAGTAAGGACCACCATGTGAATTAAGCACTTGTGCCATCTGGAAGCTCTATCAAGGGTGGGATTTTTTTTTCAGTTTCTCAATGCAAGGCCTTAAAAAATGAATTTTGACCCCTCTTGCAGTTTCAGCAGAAGAGTGAAAGGTTAGTTTGAGGCAGTCCCCCTACAACAGAAGGTAAGTAATTAACATCTCCATTGGAAAAAAAGGTCCCTTAGAGAGCTTGCCTTGGTTTGCCTCTGCACCACAAATAAAGACCATCTAGTTTTCTAGGCTAAATGTTGCCTTTATGCTGCAGAAAATGTTGCAGAAGAGGCAGGGTGTGAGGGAGTATGTGCCAAATTTTTCCTCGTGCATTCATCAATGTGCAGAGTGGGTTGGTTTGGGTTTTGGGTTGGTTTGTTTGTTTGTTTGTTGTTGGGTTTTTTCCTGGTTTCTTTCCCTGGACTTTCAGTAAAGAAAGTTCTCAGATTTTTATCATGTTTGTTTACAATCTGCAGTCCAGCTAAGTGCAACGTGAAGCATGAAAAGGTATTTGTGGTTGTGTTCTTTCCAAGTGGAAAACAAGCATACTGAAGCCAAACACAGGCGAAACCTGCAGGAATACACAGTCAAGTCAAGGTAGTCAGCGACTCAGTGGCTGAGGAAAAGATGTATCTTATTATTATTACAGATATTACAGTATTTACTTATTGGGTCCCATATATAGCATGGCTTTTTTTTTTGTTTTGTTATTATTCTTGTAAACAGGGGTCTTTGTGCAGTTGCAAGATTACTGCGCGAGAGTTTACCGTGCTATGAAAATTGTATCGAGAGCTGTGATTTTTTTTTTTGAGAGGCTGGTGAAAAAATGAAACGCGTTCTCTTTCTTGTAATAGAGGAAATCAGTAAATGACGATATTTGAATTTCTTTGAAGTGTGTGATAGAAGTGGTGTCCTTTAGCTGCGATGATCTAAAGATAGAAGAGAGGACAATATTGAGTGTTTAATCCATTAGGTTCCTCATCAAGGATGTGCTCTGCCTCAAAAGATATAAGTTATTAGCAAAAGAAAACAGAGTATAGCCATGCAGAGATGTCTTCAGAATGATGGTATCTTGTAAGCTGGTTCGTAAGAATTTATTGCACTTTTGTGTAGTTAAAGAGCACATGATACAGACGAGTGATGGAGTCTAAACCTTTGATGAAACGCTATGAATAGCGGTAGGAAGTAAATATTGTTTGACTCATGCAGAATAAACACTTTTCTAAGATGCTGAAAGCAATATAACAAATTATAACAGAAAGGTTTTGCTTAATTAGCTGTAGCCAGAAGTTACCTGCAGGAATCTTATCTGGTGATACTGTGTTACTCTTACAGAGATAACTAGTTAGCAATTTCTTGAGAATACTTAGACCTTCATGGGTATCTCCACTTGGACTTTAAATCTACTTCACTTGGGAACAAGTGCGTAGTTTCTTGGTACTTTAATGGGCTGAGATTTATCTGCTGTGATGTTGCTTAAAGAATTCAAGTTGTTGAAAGATTTATAAAAGTTACTACTAAGCTTCGAACACTGGTTTTGGGTTGGTTTTTTTTTTTTTAAGTATTGAAACAAAGCCACAGTTGTGATTTGGCATCAATGAATAGTTTTTGTTGACTAATTTTTGTTTGAATTTGCAAGAAACTTTAATGACAGACTCTAATACTGAGTTTGTCTTTTCAGGATGCAGCTGTGTATGTTTCCTTTCACCCACTCAGCACTAGATGAAAGATGAAATGCCCTATTCATGAAAAAGTACTTACACGGTACTTATGTACAGATGAGATATGTTTTTCCATCCATTTTAATGTATGTCTCATGGAGAAGGTACCATATATGAGTCATAACGAAAAATTTCGGATGACTGTGCTAAGATAGTAAAGTTTATGGAGAAAATTCAGTTTGGAGGTGGCGGAAAATCCCTTCTCAGTCACTAAAAATCAAATGAGCAGCTGTTAGCGTATACGTTGCTCTAGAATTGTCACAACAATATTGTGTTTAAAGCAATGTTAAGTGTCACCTAGACTGATCCCCTTCAGAAAGACCGCTTATTTATGAAGCGTGAAGGTATATCAAATGAATTCTAGTAGATGCCATTTGGTTGCATTATTGCATGCAAAAACATTTTACCACACCATGAGATAAACAGGCACTGAAAGCATTACGTTATGCATATTCTATTTATTCCATATAATGTTATTCATCCCTCAAAACCAGCCTTAAATTAGCAGCTGATCTCTCACAACCCACAAGATCTAGCAGTTCATACTGTATACCACTTGCAAAGTGGCAGTAAGTATTAGATTTCAGATGGTGGAAAGAATATGTTTCTCACTTTAAATCAACTTGAGGTAGCAGCTGCTAAAATCAAGTAAAATCAAACGTGTAAAAAGAACAAGATGGTAATCAGAGTAACATAACTGTGAATGCCCACTATTTTGCAGCATGCCGAGGCTGAAAATGCTTGGCAGGACCGTTGGAAATATTCTCAGAACATTTTTCTCCCACGTGCTGGTTCTGGACCAGTAATCGATGCAAGAGACAAAGACCTCAGCTTAAAATAAATCTTCAGCACTGAAAAATCTCTCCCTGCAAATTCAGCTGTGCCACACTGGCTCTCCATCTCTGCCTCGAGTGCGAGTCAGCCGGCGCTCCGAATGTGAAGATTCGTTTTCCTTTAGCACAACGAGGCTTTGGTGTTCATCTCACCTAACCTTAAAGGTGTGGATGGCAGATGCCTAAATCTGAGGCAGTCACTCAAACCTTGTGTTGTAGCTGACACAGAGAAATTGGCTGTCCAGAGCAATTTCCCCGTGGTCGGATAAGGTGATGAAAACGGGCGGGCTGTCCTCACCAAACTGAGCTTTGCGTGAAGGGACACCCTGTGTCTCTGTTGAGCAAGTTGCTCCAGAAGAGCTATTGGAGTAAATTACAGCAGTATCTGTCCCGAGACTCAAAGAGAGAAGCGGACTTGGAAGCTTGAAAATAAAGCAGGACGGGCAGCTCTCAGAAAGAAATGCGTAACAAAAAATAGCCACATTTGATAAGTGAACTCTGTCAATACCAGGCCAATTCTTTGCCTCTGGAGTTTTCTGAAGATAAGTACTTATTTATTTTTGATTACAGCCTGACTGCAGGGCGTACGGCAGCTGTATTTAGCTATGACATTTTTTTCCCACCTGCCAACCCCCAAACCCCCTGGATTTATTTGTTAAAAATATCTGGAGTGGAAGAGCTTCATAACAGATTCAGCCTTCGTGCTTCGTGTTTCCCTGTTGCATTAGTACTTATAACAGGAATTTGGCTGATTTGTGTGATGATAGCGTGATTTATTCCTTGAAAGAGCATGTAGGTAAGAATTTCTATTATTGTAAAGTACTGTGATATCATGTGTTGGGAATGAAACTTCAACGGCTGTTTGATCTTATTAAAAATGTAATAAAAACATTGGTGGCAAGATCAGCCTTATCACGTCCACTCTCTGCACCTGAAGTTGTATTTCAGGTTATCCCTTTACCTTTACTGTGAGCTCTTTTGTTATTTGCCTTTTCTTCTACATAACAAAAGCAAATAAATACAGCAAATTCAGCCTGCAGAATTCTCACTGATATTAAATCACTGAATAAGCGATTTAACCTTCTATGCCTGTCTTCATCTTATTTTTGACATTGGGTGTCTTTCTGGAGATTTAGGAAAATACACTTTTTCTTAGCAAGGTATAAAAGTTAACTCCC
>RSEF01000006.1:36281712-36291991 GCA_003993805.1 Himantopus leucocephalus | reverse complement strand
TGACAACAGCATGCATTGACAGATGATCCCCCGGGTGACTGCATAAGCTTCCTGGGATGAGTCCTCTCTTGCGTGTGCCTTCCTGCATCACGGCTGAACTCTCATCGTCATGGACACAAATTGTGCAATCCACCCCCTATTTTCCAGCCCACAGAAAAGCAGCCTGTGTCCAGCTGGCTTACTCTTGTCGCAAATGTGACCTGTGGGTACTCACAGATCACGGAACTTCCACTGCCCCACTGACTCATGGCCCTCCTCCCCCATCTCTGATGAGCAGACCAAGCCACCGGCTATGTTTGGAGCAAGGGTTGTGCTAGCACCTTCTCCATCAAGTGAAGACACGCTCGAGGTGGGACGTGGGAAACCTCCCAAAGACCTCCCCGCAGCTCTCTACCTGCATCTGCGTGGAGCCTGTGGAGGAAGGCACAAGGGACCTACAAGGCTNCTCCCAAAGACCTCCCCGCAGCTCTCTACCTGCATCTGCGTGGAGCCTGTGGAGGAAGGCACAAGGGACCTACAAGGCTGTCAGCACTGCTGTTCTTCTGGTTTGTGATACACACAACACCCTGATGGGCCAGATTTTGTCCTTAGCGAATCCTTATGGTCATGTCCAGGCCATCTGCTATGGCACAGTGACTATCCCATGGCATCGAAGGTTGGGAGAGTGAAACATGGGCCAGAGGGCCCTGGTGCCAGCTGTCCAACCTCTCTTGATGCTCAGGAGCGAGGACTTACACCTCTGTGTGTGATCTTCCCAGCATCAGGTGATGAGCATTCACCCAACGCTTTAGGTTTAGGCTTCTTTTCGAGTCAATGGGAGAAAAGAATGGCAGAAATGACCCCATGGAGTGTACGGAGAGCTTAAAGAGTGAGCTTAAATACAGATAAATAAATTTTAGATGCTTGAAGTTAAATAAGACGTGTTGCTCTCACAGGATGTGCTTTGAGTGTGACCTGTTGTGTTCGATTTGTCCCCACCCACCAAAGCCTGAGAATATATATTGAGGATTAATTTCTCCCCTGGAGTTTTGAATGTCATAATTGCATCCTAGTCATCATACTGATAATATTTCTAGACAGCCTTACAAAAAGTAAGTAAAAATGTATTCTATTTCACTGAAACATTTGGACTATCAGAGACATGACACTCATCTGTGTCTGATGGTGAGCCATATTTCAGTGTGGTCTTCTGAATAACAGAATATAAATAGACTGTATTTTTGTACTAATCAAATTGGGAGACATTTTCATCCAATTATTTTTTGCCTGTAAGACCAGTGAAAGCTAGAAAGCGCATACATTTGTCTAAATAACTGTAGCTGCATTTTGTGTGGATTCTGTTTGGAAGCAGATGGTTATGAAGACAAGTCCTAGCAAGTATTTTAAAAGAATATAATAAATACTGTATAAATAAGACATACCTAATGTCTTGCTGTATACCTGCAGGATCTGGATTCTGTTGTGGTTCAAACTAAAGGAAAACAGAATTTTGCAGAAGAAGCTAATGTATCTTCTTCTCCTACTATAATTGGAGGCAGAAGATATTTTAAAAGCAGCTTTTCTTTTTACTAATTCATTAAACATGAATTTTCTCTGAAAATATTTCTCCGTGTCAATTGGCCCCTAATAAAATAGGATATTCTACAGCTAAGAGTCCAGTTCCTGCTCCCAGGAAAGAAGTTTAACAGTTTCAATGCAGTCTGGGCTTCAAGTGGCCTGGATCTGCTTCCGTGCCTACTTCTTTCACACTGTGTGACCTTAGATAAGTCAGTCTCTGAAACTCAGGTATCCTCCTTGAAAAATGAAGATAATTGTCTCCTACCTCCCAGGGAAGTTACAAGCTTTAACCAAGCAGGGTGAGTAGATATCAGTTTGAAGAACAGTAAAGAAATACCAATGAAAGAGGAAGTTCCATCCTTCAGACTCTGGCAAAATTCAGTATTGACCTCAATATCTAAGAAACACAGAAGGGAAACTTCTGTTTGCAAAAGCAGATCAATGCATAGACACCAGTAGACAATGTGTTCCAAGAATCATGTTTTTAAAGGCTTGATCACTAGAATTGAAAAGCAACTTGATTCTACTTGCGTTGTTTCGTTCAGCTATGTATGAAGAAAGAATTAGCATCCATCAGTCTTTCTCAACTCTCTTTGATGTGGGAGCTGCAGCGATCCGGAGGGTGTGCCACCTACACTCTGCTATAGTAGGAGCAATGCTCAGTTTTGCTAGGGTTCTGGGGGGTTCATCATTAGACAAGATAATATTAGCACGTTACTTGAAAGATATTTAAGGCTATTGCCCTTTCGCCCATCCTCCTCGGTGTCACCTGATGAAACACTCACCCTTTGGGTCGAGTGACGTGATGGCTCCCCAGTGGTCAGACAAATTACAGCAAATTACCAAGACACTGGTACAAGACTTAAAAGAAAAAATATTTGTCACGCCCTAAGGAGAAGAAACCAGTGGGTGTTAGAGCAAAGGTGGGCCTCGGTGAAGGTGGGGATGGCATGGTGGGGAAGGCAAAGGCATGCAGAGGGAACGAGGAGATGGTGTAGACTCTTTGCTAATTGAGAGCCTCTGAGGCAAAGGTAAGACACTTGTGTCTGATGGACTGCTAGGGAGAAGAGGCATCGACTGTGATGAGATTGGGCAGCACACTGGAAAGAAGACCCCGGGTGAAGCGAACAGTCAGGAGAGAGAGTGCTGTGGTGGGCAGCAAGCCATGAGCAAAGGACGAGGAGGATGGGAGGGAGAGGGACTCAGCACTGCAAACATATGTAAAAAGTCAAAGAGCGCTATGGCATACCAGGAGCAGCTAAATTTGGATTTGGGTCAGTTTTGCTTAGGGAATGAGTTGACCCTCAGGTGGAATTTGTTAGCATGTTTGTGGAAATCTAAGTATGCATGTCTTACAAACGGGGAGCTGGACAACAGGAACAATTTGACAACAATTGCTTGAGGACTCTGATCTATCCAGGGTAATTGTGGCTGCAAGAGATTTTTATGTTATTGTGCAACAGTTCATTACAAAAACCCTTCTAGGTAACTTTGACCATATGTGAAAACTTCTCAGTAGGATATTTTATCAGAAAAAAAAATATTCAGTATGAATTGTGTCTGAATTACAAATGCTATTAGAAAGGAAATCATATCACAATATGTGATATTGCAATGAACCATCGGATTATGTTACCCCAGTCAATGATTTCAGCTGGGAAGTGATTAATACAGCTCACAGACATGGAGATTAGCTTCCTCGGTGCCTGGCTGGCCAGAGGGTGAGCTCTGATACCAGCTGTCACTGGGTAGGACATAACTGGCTCTCCCAGTAGTCAGTTAGATAATATAATAAAGATTTCTGAACATGGTAACCTCTTTCCTTTTGGCAGAGTTACAGTCATTCCTCTTCCTGACCAGTCCAGAGAGGTTTTGTTTGTGACCACACATTTCACATTAAGTATTGGAAGTTATTGGATTACAGCACCGCAGTATGAAAGGTCAGCCACGGAGTGGACTCCGAGCAACTCCAGTTTTGTTGTATGGCCACGTAAGGATGGATAATCAGATAATCGCTGTGCGTGCGGGTTTTCTACTGATTTCTATTCTAGCAGTTCAAAGATGTCTGTGTAGTTTAGAGCAATATTCTAGTGCTGTTGAGAAAGCACTTAAATAAGCCCTTTCTCTAAAGCGCACCTAATATTTCCATGCAATTTTCCTTTGGGTCTGAAATGTTCTGTGGCTGCAGAGGTTTTCTTGGAAAGCTAAAGGGGAAAGTAAATTTAATTTGACTGTTTCTTAGTTACCTGACCTTTCATATTCTGTGGCATTGGGACTTTACAATAGTCTAGAATCTTAATTAGCTTCTTCTCTCATAATTACCTTTTTTTTCTTTTTCAATCCTCCTGCAGTCTCTTTGGTTGATTCCTGAGAACTGGAGCTGTGATCCACAAAAAAAAAAAAANAAAAAAAAAAAAAAAAAAAAAAAATATCAAAATCTTCAGCTGGGGTAACTCGAGGTGTCACTGCTGACTTAATTCTAGCCTAGTATTGAAATAAAATGAAAAAATCTGAAAATCCCGCTGAAAACCTGCAAGTATCAAGATTTTTCCATGTGTTTTTCTTTCAAATTAATTGATGGGCAGGGATAGCCTGTACACTTCTTTTGTTTCTCAAAATTATTTTTATTATAGAGACAGATCAAAAGGACAGGGTTTTTTATTTTTATCTTTGTGTACAGTAATAGTTTATTATATACTCCAGTGGGATTTCTGTTGTAGCCGGGACTTAAACTCTACAGAGGGTAAAAATCATCAATTTTTTACTTAACTGTGCCTTTTATCTTGCTAGTTTTCATAAGCTATTTGTTCCTTTCTGAGACAGTTTCCTCCTATGAAGCAGATTTGGGTTTTTTTTTTACCTCAGAAATTAAACTCCAGTTCCAACTATAGACAGTTTTATTTCATATGCTAAATTGTCACAATCAAAGGCAGAATCTCTGCTGAACAGGTTTGGAAACATCTGGCTCTTTTCTTTCGACTTTTGAGTCTAATTATCTCAGTGCAGATTGTGATTGCTAAGTATGAAATTAAGCTGCCCAGCCTCAGCAGTCTTGGAGAGTTTGGGGTTTGGGTTTGCTTTTTTTTTTTTTTTTCCTCCCCCTTTGTAACTATTTTCCCCACAGCCTTAAATCATGCTGAAATGGAAACAGTAAAAATATGTACCCGGAGAGCAGTCCACATGTGCTGGCACTTTGAAACACCACCACAGGAATTTCTTGCTGTGTATTACAAGAACCGGCCGCTTTGTGCAGAGACCAGGGACCATGGAGGGCTCGGGTTTTGCGAAGAGCGATGGAAAAGCTGCACTCATGGGGAGACTCTGCCGTCCAGCCGGTCCGCACAGGCAAGGGATAGGTATTAACCCAGGGACGTGAAGCTCCTGGTGCTGCAGCAAACAGCATCTCAGTGTTTACGCTGTAAAGTTCTGCCCTGTGCTGGACGGAGTATTTC
The DNA here is from genome assembly GCA_003993805.1 of Himantopus leucocephalus. Classification (NCBI taxonomy): domain Eukaryota; kingdom Metazoa; phylum Chordata; class Aves; order Charadriiformes; family Recurvirostridae; genus Himantopus; species Himantopus leucocephalus. The sequence goes on along the minus strand of RSEF01000006.1, from coordinate 36,286,982 downwards.
CAGTCTGCTGCATCCATGGTGGTCAGGGGGACTTGGAAAGCCCAAGTGCGATTCCCCGCTCGCTCTCTTTGAGTATGTCACCCAAGTCCGCATCTGTAAAGCGGTGGCCACGGATCTCACAAGAGAGAATCTCCGTGATTCACTCCCTGTTCATAAAATGAGGGCAAGGAGCTATGTGACAAGAAGAACATTAAGAGCCTGTGACACTGAGGTTAGAAGAACTATGGGTAGAAAGTGAAGTACAAAAGGAGGTAGAAACATGTTTCTTTATTAAACCCGGGGGGAGGATGATGTGGTCTCCAGTTTCATCTGCAGATGAAACCATCGCTCCTGTCATCTTTGTTAGGGGAGCATTGCTTCACTTTGGCTGTCTGTTTTGAGGACAGATGCTCTGCTTGGCAGCATTGCCCTGAGAAAATTCAAAGAGAATGGATTGAAAATATGTCAGCCTCAGAGAGACCAGGCTTCTTTTTTTTTTTTCCCCCCTCCCTTTTTCCCCAAAAGGAGCAGAAGTGCTGAAGGGTGAGCCCCGGGAACAGAGGCTGTTCCTTTGTCACACACACACAGAGTCCCACCCTGCTCCAGCTTCAGACCCACACCCCAACCTCTCCTCCTTCCCTCGCCTTTCTCGCTGCCAGGTAGTGTCTAACACATACGCCCACGCTGAGGAAGGGAAAAAGGAAAACAACAACAATGAATCACAGTGAACCAACCAATCTTTCCATACAGCTGGGAAAAGTCCAGGGGGAGACTGCTGTTACTTCTGTTTTCAAACAGGAGTGCAGTCGTGAAGGTGAGGATGAGGTGAGAGTGAAGGTTCAGAAGATGGGAGGGAAAATCCCGAAGAAGGAAAGGATTTGCTCCCTGTGGACGATGCAAATAATATGGTAGATGGAGGGTCAGTCAGGGCAGGGGTTTCCCAACTTCAGCAAGGTTTTCCAGAGACAAGCACATTTCTCGGGCAGAGGTACATGCCAGCCGCGCTCATTATTCTAGTCAACAGACATCTGACATTTTTCTGCACTACTTGATTTATATATCCCAACTTGTATCCTGGGAACCAGAATAGGCTTTCTGCCACGGAAATAAAAAATAATAAATTCTAATAAAGAATGAAGCTAGTTGAAAAGCCAGATTTTTTTTGTAAATGACAGATGGTGCTTGGTTGTAAAGGGCAAGGGGAGTCATCCATTAGCACTACTTCTTATGCTCCATTCTTTGTTTTAACTATGTAAATGCAGCCAGACACCACGGCATAGATGCAGGCTTACGGGAGAGACTATATCTTCACTATTTCACTAACGGTCACCATCACTCTTAAAGACATTAAAAATCCTGACTCGGAAGCACCTTATAGGAATGCAGACATAAGCATAACGAAAGGACTGTGCCCTGGTGGGACCCGGCGTATCAAGGCATTGCGCTGCCTTCAGTTTGTCCATGGAATTTGCATATGTATTCTACTGTTGATAGGTGACACTGGAGCACATACGCATAAACTTTTTTTAATCCCGTGTGCAGTTTAAGGAAGTCACTAGCAGCATTATGTGATGTCATCCATACCTTCTGAGTGACTCTGGAGAGACTTTAGTGTTTTTACTAAACTCAGAGTATTTTGGGGGCCCCTCTGGAGCCACTAAGGCAAGGCCAGATGACTTCGCCACAGCTCCACATATTGAGGTGTGTGGTTCCCAGGTGCTGTGCGTGCAACCTACGAGCAGGAGTCAAAGCTCCTTTATCCCTTCCTCCCCCCAACACGCTCCCCCCAACCTCCATATGCATCCTCTTGTTTGTACAGCACGTCATTTCAGGCTCGAATGTGCTTCCCTTGGGCTTACATCAAAGTCCTACAATCAGACATTCAACATACATGGCTCTCCTGCTAGCCCTGCCTGTGAGCAACGGCCTGGAGAGCTAACCACAGCTCTGGTTGTGATTTTGGGAAGCGGAGATCCCCTCTTCTATGTGGCTTAACATTACTATGTTTGTCATTTTCACTTAAGCTGTGCGATTACAGGAGGCCTCGTGATACTTTGGGTGAGAGGTTTGGGATTTTCCTTTCAATTAACTTTTGGGTCATCTTTAAAGACAAGTTAATTAATCACATTTTAAATCAGAGGCTGTCTTCATCAGGTCTCAAGTACAAAACGACTGTGTCCACATGTCATTTATGTGACCCTGCTTTGCAGATCAAATCCTGGTTTCTCCACTGTAGGTCTCTATGTCTTCACTGGCAGACACTTACTGCTGCCAAGTGGAAGTCCTCTCGGAGGTCTACTGGTAAGAAGTAACAGAGAAGGCTTTAGCATGAAGACTGTAACTGCTTTTTCTTAATCTTTGAACACTCTCCATCCTGTCAGCACATAGAGGAATTGCACACTTCAGTTGTGATTGTACACGCCCAATTATATGTTACTCTCCATTTGTAGACACGTGCATTCAGTGTCTGGAAGCACTCCCAACGTACCCTAGGTCAGCAGCTTGCCAAAGTTTGTGACCTTCTGGAGAGGCTGAGTCCTGTGACACCAGTTCCCAGGAGCTGAAGTTGTGCACCAGGGAGAAGCAAGCAGAAGATGAAGGAAACCACCGTGGTGACACTAAGAGAGCCCAAACCACGACAAAGCTGCAATGCAAATACCCTTCTCCACTTACCTTACTCAGGTCATCTTTGTGGAAATTAATTTATTGTGTATTTCCTTAATGAAAAATTCATCAATTATTTTTCCTCTTGAAGAATGAGGTGTAGAATGATTGTGCAGAGGAATTAATACTAAACAGGGTTAAAGTGACATATGCAAATACAGGGGAGACCTTGTTTTGTTCCTGGGAGGGCTGCAGGGATTTTGAAGTGTTGAATCCCTCAAAGGCCCATGCCTTGCCGAGGATCATTCCTTGGTACAAGGTGCAGTAAACAGTACGGTTTTCAGATCATTAGTCAGTGGTGACTTGTGCAACAAACTGTCCTTCCATCACATTCTCACTTTCTGCACTGTTCAACATTGACAGTGTTGTCTTCACCCCCAAGCCTTAGGGGCTTGGATCCGCCTCTCCCCTCACAAAATTCACTTACAGGGTAGCTGAATGGAGGGGAGCAAACCACATTGGCAGAGTATGAGGACGAGAATGAAGATGAGGATGAGGGGAACTCATTGCCCAGCTGCAGGCATGCATGAGCCCCAACATCCGCGGTGCTCCAAGCAGAGGTGGGAAGAGCAGAGAAGTAGCAAGTGGCCCATCTCTGGCCAAGTCTCACCTCTCCCCAAACAGCTGCTCCTTCACAGACCGGAGGGAAGCTTTCAGGGGAGTTTAGCTGCCAGGACTCTGTTCCACATTTGCTTTCCCGTGGTACCTTCTTCACGCCAAGTACCACGGCCATTGGCACTCTGCTGTGTGTGTTTATACAGCCAAGCAGAGAGGAGGCTTAAGAATAACGGATGGGAGACCTATGGTATTTCAAAACACTTCAATGTCAATTCCAAATGATGTTCAGTGAGGTTCCTGCTGTGAAACAATTTCTGAAGATGGGTGTTTAAAGTTACAGGACACTCAATATTTGTTATAGGCTTCTAATAGAAGGCCCCAAATCGATTGAAGAAACCACCTCACTACTCACCATATGAAAATACAAATACCAGTGTAGCCCATGAGTAAGCCCTTGAAATACTATGTGAATTATTTGTTTAAGATCCTCTTATTGCCTGCTTCTTTCACAATTTCAGCCACTTAAAACACTGATTTCATAAAGTCGTCGTCATTATTGTCACAGGGTTTCTGCTTAGCAAATAAAGCAACACCTTCTCACTGATTGTCCCTTACCAGTGCCCCTGATTTTCCACAAAAAGCATAATCCCAGCTAGCGGAGGAGGGTAGGGTAAGTGGGCGCTTGTCTGTCAGAACTGCAGGAAGAGTGTAAAGTAAAATCAGCAGAGTGGGTCACATCTTGCAGCCGAAGCCAGTGGCTTAACCAACTCAGCTGCTCAGGTATCACAGAGAAAGCCGGGAGATTAAAGACCAAGAAGGATATGATAATTTTCTGTAAAAATCATCTGGGGATAACCAGAAGAATTATCTGTGTGGAGGGGTGGTACAAGATCAAATGGATATATATATATGTGTGTATATATATATACACACACATATGTGTATAAATATATATGTCTTGAATACATTTATATGTGGAATTAGAAGGCCTCTAATCACTGCGCTGAATTTTAGAAACCCTCCATCAAACACAGTGGTGGAAGAAGGAACCTAAACTCTTTTAAGATGTATCTTGGCAGCTTTCTGGGTGGGATTTGGTAACAGAACAGAAGGAATCCTCGAGTTAGAAATTAAAGGCTTTGAAAGATGGTTTTCACCACAAGGAGAGTTCTTGAGTAGTTGTTGATGAATTTTGATTGAACCATAGCTAGGCTATTAATTAATTCTGTTCTTCTTATTACTGGTTACTTGAAAGACCACAAGGACTTTTTGACTTTGAGGGGTTTTGCTTGCCTTCATCCAAATCAGGTGGTCAAAGCTACCCAGCTGCCAGATCTTGACTCAGGAAGGAGCATCTCTTCAGCTCCACCTGGCAGGGACTGCCTGGCAGTGGGGGAGGTCCACGCTGAATATCAAATGAGCACCTCCTACCCCAACTTCTGGGCTGTTGCAGGCATCCTGGGACACTGCTGTTGGCCTTGTGTTTTTCCTTTGGTATGTTGGCATTTTAGTGACTTTAAATTTTTTTCTACTGATCATAATGATTTTTTTCATAGGGCCTTAACAAGCTCATAGAAAGTGTAATTTCCATCTCCTCTACATTCCCCTGTAGGTGCAATTGCTTGCAGCGGACTAGTCACTGAAAGACAAATGTTTTAATTAGATCCATTTTATGATGCATTTTATTTAAAAGAGTCTTTCATTTTCATTTGGCATCCACGAATCTTACTATTACATTGATCTCGCAAGAAATAAGCAGCGCTTGCAGGACCTCGGAATTTTAATTATCTGTTGCTCTATAGTCAAGACTATCCCAAGACAGAACAAATCCAGGGGGGAAAGATATAAAGAAAGAGAAGAAACATTACATTATCCCAAAAAAAAAAAAAAAGGCTACTTTAGCCGTTACTTGCTCTTCTTCCTTTGGAGTTACTAATCTCTGCAGAGCTGTACCACCATGCTAATAAGTTTCTGGGAGAGGAAATAGCAAATGTGAAATGAATTCCAGGCCTCTGACAATGAAAAAGGCTGCAGGATCATTTGCTTACAAAAAAAAAAAAAAAAAAAAA
>RSEF01000006.1:36245908-36278278 GCA_003993805.1 Himantopus leucocephalus | reverse complement strand
CTGACCATTCTGTGATTCCATGACCTGTCGCATGGTTTCAATCAATTCAATCTCCAAAGCCCATTTTAGAGGAGGATAAATAAGGTAGCAAAGTTGTTATCTGACATCTCAGTAGGGAACGTCTTTTGTATTTCTTCTGGTATTTTTTTACTTCATCACCTTATAAAAACGAGGGGAAAGAATTATTTGGGTTTTGTGGCATTTAGATAGGTAAGTTTTAAAATATTACACAAACATGAAATCATTTTGTTTGGGTTTTCTAGTTCAAAACTGAAGCCAAATGAAGATAATTCAAGAGAAAATCCTCTCCGGGACAATGATGGACTGGAATGGTGATACACTGTGCAACTTTTGTTAAAACTTTGGCTCGCAACATGATTTTCATGTATATTTTATACCTCTACTTACATCTTTGAGATTTAATTAGTTTCCTAACAATATTCAAAGAGGAAGTTTCAGCTCCTGAGGCAATTTGGAACAAGTTTGGCAAAAAGTATCTGCATTACTTAAGGATGATGTTTTTACCCTGAAACTAAAATGCCTTTATTTCTCTCCCAAACACCTAACTGTCTAGGTAATCACAGTGCCAGTCTAGAAAATTATCTCTAAATATAAATCGTGGAAAAATCCATCAGTTAAAGTAGTGTAATGGAATTTTTTTATAAAGTATACTCTAGTTCGTGTGCATTCACAAAGGCAAGAGACTCATTCCCATTTCTCCTAGCTCTGTAATTTCTCACATTTCATTAAGCTTTAATCAGAAGACTTAAGTCTTAATCTATCTCAAATTAGCTTTAAGAAGAATATGAAGTGCAAGTAGTACTAATTTGTAATAGCTTATATACCCTTATGTCTGCTGAAGAACGGACAAAAGGAATGAATGTATTGCCTTCTCACCTAGTCCAAAAAGAGCAAAGGCCAAAACTTCAAATTTACAAAGTATACTCAGCTATAAATATATTTGACATCTACCTAGGCCCTCTAAAAGCTGTAATGCTACAGCAAGACCTGAAATTTATGTCAAGCATAGTGTAACTTATAACAAAAGCAAGCTGCAAACTCCAAATTAGCTGTTTTTTCTCACGTCAGCCTTCAGACAAGAGGTGATATGATTTGTAAGCGTTTATTTTAAAAAGTCCTTAGAAGATATAAAGCTTAGAGGGAAAGAAAACCAGCTCCTTACTTCATGTTGTGAGCAGAGGCATTGCTGAATTTACTTCCTTTTTTCTCTCTCAGAAATAAGAAGACCGACTCTCAAATAGTAACACAGCCAGAATATTAACAGCCCCCATGCAGGCACACACAGGGATTGAAAGCCCCATAACCAGCACCCACTGGGGAGGGTATATCTGGTTTATTATTTGTTTGCAGCTGATGGTGTGGACGCGGTGTGGTTTTTTTTAAGAACCTGTAGTTTGCAGCAGGAAGAGAACTGATGCCGGTTTCCCCGACTGACGCCCTGGAGGGAAGGGGAGATGGCAGCAGCTGAACACTCTTGACCAGGAGAAACAGGGCACGAGGGGCCGAGGAGATGGAGAAGGAGCTGGGCAGGCTGGCAGGCTCCCAGCACCAGACACCCACCCAAGCTACAGAGGCATCAGAAAATCAGATTTCTCCTAGGAGTGCAGAGGGAGGTGACCGTGTGGGGCTGGCGGAAACCAAGAACCACCAAAAATGGCTGGACTGAGAAAAGGTTGGAGGGGAAAAAAATGGTCTACCAAGTAGCGGGGGAGAGATTTGTTTGCAGATGACCTTATTTCAGTCCATCCCATCCAGGACATCTGGCATGTTCTGATTTTGTGCCCTAACAAAACACAGCTTCAGAGCTCGGAAGCTTGCACAGCGATCTTCTTGTGCTCCCTTTGAGGACTAACCCTACCACAAAATGAGCCCCACACAAGCCTCCTGCAGCCCATAAAGGACTATTTTTATCTTTTAAGCTTACAGATGACCCCAAGACAGAGAGATCCCATAAGGCACATCCATGAGCACAGCTTTGATGGACATCATCACTTTGTTTGTACCAGCTTATTATAACATCATCCCCAAATGGAGTGGAGCCCTGTTGCCTTCCTGGCTGCAACAACTGATATTAACAAAATTGCTTCATTGTGCGATGAACAACGGGCTTTGGGACTCTTGGCAGATGATATCTGCAGACGCTCCTGCAGGATTGCTCCGAGCAGCGTGTAGCATACTGGGTCCTTATGCTGCTCCCACGCTGGTCGGGGGGGGAAGAAGAAGCTGGGGGCCTCCACCTCCTGGTATAGAGACCTCTCACACGTGAGCTAACGTAAACAGCTGTAAGCCCATAATTTGTCCTGAGGGTCCGAGCTGCTGACGTGTCTGCTGGCAGAGCCTGGGAAGGAGAACAGCCGTAAACTAGGCACTTAGGCAAGAGGGACCTCAGGAAAGGGAAAACCATTTAGATTCATTTAAACAAGAGAAATGTTCTCTTCCTGGACTGTGACACGCTTTCTTTGTCTCTCTGGCATCGGGTTTAGTAATTCCTCCAAGGAATAAGTTATAGAGGAGTTCTGCCGTGAAAACAGACTCGCTCAGCCTTCTCCCATGTTTATTGTACCGCAGCGCTTTGCATGTCATGATGCTCCAGTTATATTCACCCGGATCTGCATATAAACTTGTTTTAGTTTCTCACCATAACCAGACCCTAGAAACCAGGCGAGAGAAGTCCTTCCAGCCACCACCACGACCTCCATGTCACCCTGTGACGGATCTGCTTTCGTTAGTGGAAACTTGCTGAACGGTTCGAACAATGCATAAAACAAGCAGAAACCTCATCACAGCCTGGGCTGGGCTGTCTCCGGAGAGATAAAAGGCAGGAGAAACCTCCTTGTCATCCCACCAAACTGGGGGATGAGCACACACCATTTGCAAATGGGAACGGACCCTTCCCATACTGGTCTTTTCCACGACAGGGCCTCAGGCTGGATTCACCTAAATGCAAAGCAGACAGGGCAACTTGCAGCATCAAACTGCAGATCTGTGCTTTCTCTAAAATGCGACCATGCAGATAATCACAAAAACATTCACTGATTTTGTAAGATTATCATAAATCATATTTTAAATTTTAATATTTTTAATGACTACTCTGAGGAAGGGAGGGAATTTAACGGGCACCCTTGTCAGCGCAAGGGAGAAATACACATACTGCTGAAATCTGAAATGTAACAACCAGTGAAGCAGGAAAACAATACAAAATTGTCCCAGATGAGAAGAAAGGAAGGAAGGAAAGATCTTTCTCCACTGGCCATGGCAAGGCTGTTAGGAGGCCCATAGGGAAAGACATGTTAGCTCTGCAAGAGAGGGACAAAGGGAACCAGATAAACCGGGTCTTGGTCTCGCACCCGAGTGAATGGGCACCGTCCCATCTCCAGTGTTCCCTACCAGCAGTTTGTTCTGAGTTAAATCTGTCTGCAGGAAGAATAGGGCAGGACTGCTTGGCCACCACAGCCCGATGTCAGGAGACAAGGAGGGAGGGGGAAGCACCAAGACGGAGGAGCACAGGCATTCATGTTCACTGGAGACGCCGCGCTCCCCATGCTGCGCTGCCGCTCACGCCAGCTGCACCAGGCCGTGGCCTAGTGGGGAGGTGGGAGGAACTTCACAATGCGTTTTAAAACCAATACTTGAACCTTGAATATGCCACGGAGAAACTAAAGATGTTGTGGATAGAGGTTCATGGTGTTCCCCTTTGAATCCAGCCAAGTCTGTGGACATGATCACTTATCTCTGGGGTGAAGCTCACAGACTAGCAGCAAAGGAGCGATCGCTGTGATCATCTCTTCTTGCTGCAGTCAGACAACACAACCTCTGCTGGCCATTTCTGTGGCTGGGTGATGCACCCGCCTTCAGAAAGACCGTCCTGGTTTGTGGCAGGTGGAACCTCCAGCATCGCTCCCTCAAATTCCCTCGGTGCCGCAAAGCTGGAAATCAAGGTCAGGCCACAGCTTGGCCGAGAGGGCAATATACTTCAGCAGAAGAGAGGAGCAACCTTTCGGGTTCAAAATCTGCACTTGAATCAGTTTGTTAATCCCAAAGTGCAAATCAGGAGAAGAGAGGGGAGGAGGGGAAGACAGGAGGAATTCAGAGAGTCCACGACAAAAATAGCACTATTAAACACTTCATTTCATTCTTGGACATTTTCCCAATGACTTTTAAATCTCCATAGGTTCATAGAGGGAAAAAAATAAAGTTTATATNATGACTTTTAAATCTCCATAGGTTCATAGAGGGAAAAAAATAAAGTTTATATCCTTTACCGCTCCTTTATTTATGGTCTTCTAGAAGACAGCCTTGTATAGTGCTGTTGTATGGGGGAAGCCCAGCTGCAGCTCTCCCACCCAACCTCAGGTCTGGGACCTCAGCACCAGCCCCAGCCGGCGCGTCCTGTCCTCATTCCCCCAAAACAGCAGCACAAGTGAGGCTTCAGTGAGCCCTGTGAAATAAAGGAAGGAGTAATTCCCACTCAGAAATAATCCTGAGGGGAGTAGGTGGGGTGGGGATTATGGTAGCTTTGAACAAAAGTTAAAACAAGATGAAATAGTATGCAGTCTTTTGTTCATCATGGGGAAAAATGCTTATACAGCACTTTTTCCCAAACTTTGACAGCTCTAGCAGGTATACAGTGTATATAAGAAATATATTCAATTTTTCTGCCATTAAAAAACCTCTGCCATTAAACGTTCATTACTCAACAACCTAAAATTCAGTACCTGATTTTCACAGTCCTGCTTTATCTCTGTGCGTGCCAAGTGTAAATTAACTTCTATTTGTCTCTTTTACTGAAATACAGCTAGAACCGTGTGTTCTTGTGTTATAAAATATAGTTATTCCTTTGCGTATAGAAGCAGATGCTATTTTCAGTGTTGAAGAACATACATAAAACGGAGCTGGAAAGGAATAAAGTGACTGGGATATATGTTGATAGCTGGGTGAAGTGAAAGCACAACTTTTGCAAAAGAAGCTCCGCTGGAAAGAATAATTATTGTTGCAAATCAGATTTCGGATTGAGATGGCTCATAGCTTCAGCGACACAGCTTTTCTTGGATGTCTTGGCAAAGCCCCTTTAATTTGGTTTCCATAACCTGAAAGAGATCGGATGGGTGGCTGAAATACGATAGGATGATAACAGGAACGGGAGCCAGCACCCAAATCAGATCTGTGCATAATCAGCTCGGGCGACTCAAGCCTGTGAAAGCTTTTAAAGGCTCACGTGATCCTAAATGGTTGACATGAAAGTGTAAGTGTATATGTCCATAAAATATAGAGTTTATTTAAATAGCTGCCTCATAAATACAGTTAGGCTGGCAGGCTTGGATTGCAGAGGACTGGTAATGGACTGGAGGGTCTTTTATTTATAGATCTGCTCCAGTTCAAACCCAGTTCAAGCCATCAGTAGCTAAAAGCTGGGTTTTTTTTTTCCTGTGGCCTGCATGAACTCGATCCAAGGCTGCCGAGCTGCGAGTGGCCCGGAAAGCATCACCACGGAGCGGAGCTTGCAGGGATGGAGCGCAGGGTTTTGCAGGCTGAAAGCCTGGAAGAGGCAAACCCAGCCAGCAGGATGGGGGCAGTGGCACAACCTCCCCCAGAAATCACATCACAGGGAGAGGGGATGGTTTTCAAGCCTGCCCATCCTCCCTGGGGTGCGATGCCTTCAGGGTGCCCGAATCCAGGCGCAGCTGCCCCTGCAGACAGCGCCAAATACTGAGCATACCTAACGTCTTCGAGGTTTTAGCTCAAGGTGCTGTTTGCACAGTTTGCATAAATACAGCCCTGAGGATGTGGTTTAACACAGGAACGGGGCAGCGGTAGCTCCGTCCTCTGGCCCGTCTGGTGTTGCCGCTGCCTGGTGTGCAAAGCCTCCACGCCGCCGAGCCAAAGCACCACAAAGACCACAATCCTCCAGAGGTCAGGGTTCTTTCAAATCACTGTTTCAGCAAGCTGCAAGCAAGGACAAAAGAGCGAGCTAAATCTGTACTTGGCCAAAAAAGAAGAAAAAAAAAAAGAAGAAAAAAAAGAATGAATCATCGAATCACAGAATCATCTGGGTTGGAACAGATCTTTAAGATCATTGAATCCAACCATTAACCAAAGAGTTTAGCTCTTGATAACCAGGAGTCAAATAATCTCATTACAAGGCTGAGCAATGCAGAAAGACACAAGCAAAGGCCACTGTATGGGTGGGGGAGGAATATTAAGCGTTACATGGGCCCAGCGTTGGTGGGAGTGCACTATAACTTACCTTCAAAATACTCAGGAACCAGGATGGAAGAATTGGGATCTAAGGTCAGACCTCTTAGCCAGAGGACATGATTAGAGGGGACACAGGAGGGCTGAGCAGACAGCCCCTTCCAAACGCCAGCTCGGGGGGCTGGAGCACCAAGAGGCAATTGAACCCATCCAGAGCAAGTCCAGGACAGAAAAAGAGGACTGTACCACCTATTTGGCCATCAAATATTTGATGGAGTGAGGAGGACTCAGATTTAGAGTGGAGAAAAGTGAAAAAGCTGGAGGTGTGTGTCAGTAGTGAGGGTGAAGGAAGATGCAGGGTGGGTTCTTCTACACCCCGCTAGAGATCCAGGGCCTCCACCCAGCCATGCTGATGTCCCACCATCTGCAGATGCACCCCTGCAGCTTAGGGCAGCATTTCTGAAAGACTGAGGAGGGCTACAGTACAAATACTATTGCAGTTTTGCAAAGTGAGTAAATCGTCTTCCCTGCCATCCCCGCGCTCAACTCTCATCTGCTTTCAAGGCGGCAGGTCTCCCTGAACCGCGGGGGAAGGATGAGAAAGGAGGCTGGGGCGTAGGAAGGAGGCAGGGAAGGGATACAGCGGGGGCAGAGAGAGGTGACCAGACACCCAGACAGCTACGGTTCACTCAAGACAAATCCCTGGTTTGGATAGCGCTGACCAGACCGTCTGGTCACTGTATATATAGGATGGAGCAGAAGCTTGCAATTACATTCCGTTTATGTGGTTTACATATAGCCGTGCTTTATACGCTAGCACACATCAAGGCTGAGCATTTCAGCGGGCTTTTTCCAGGGAGTGGGGTTCTTATCTCCTCTTAGGAAATGAAAACATGGGCAAATTTGCTTTTCCAGGTTGAAGAAACCACAGAAATGTGAAAGACATTTGTATAAATAACATCGTGCCCTGGATTCCACCATTCCTTTTTACTTTTACTTATGGTTTCAGCTGCATGAAGTGAAGTGTTTCTTATTGGAACAAATGTGTCTTTATTTTTTTTAAAAAGCCCTGAAGCAGATTTACAGCAATTCTTCCTATCAATAAACAAACTAGTTGGAGCTCCTGATTCACAGTTTTGTCACCACTAGGCATGATGGTCATCTCCTTTGTGGCCAGATGGTTTGAATTAGAGCTGATCTATTAGAGGAGCTGAGCTGAGCTCCCACCTCAGCCCTGCATGTGGGACTTGCCCATGCCCCATGAGTGCAACGTCCTGCTCCTACTCCGAGGGCACGAAGGTTACAGCGGGAAAAGCAGAATGGTGCATTAATAAAGGCTTTCTCAGTCCATGCCAACTACAACTCGAATGTTCCTATTTTCAAAGGACACAAGACGTTTCCTAGCAAGACTGGAAAACCAAACTAATAGTAATCCTTCGAAGTGGAAAAGATTTGCAGTTTGAATCAACAAAAAAGGTGAGAATATTGCCTTCACTCCAGTAACGCCACCGACTCCAGTTGCATCCATCTCCCAGTAGAAGAACATAGCTTTCATACAATAAATGAGAAAAAATACAAATTACAAATGGGAGCAACAAGTGAATATAAGCATTTCAGCACGAAACACATTGCACTGTGGCATTGCAGACCCAGCTACATTAGGCACCATTAATTATCCGCGTGACTTTAAGTACTGATTTTTCAAACCAAGCACATGAAGTCTGCGATGTTACAGAGCGAGAGCTTCTGTGCGCTACAGCTTTTCCATGAAAACAGTTCGATTAATTTCAGCAGGGAAATAAATGTTAACTTCCAGCTGACTCCAAATAGAAAATTTGGTGAGAAAAATACTCTTTCTTAAACGAAATGTATGGAGAACTTTCTCTGTCGGATGTGAAATGAAATACAAATTAAAACAGAGAAAACTGGTTACAAGACTCAGCCACTCAAGAAGATAACAGATTAGGTCTTGCAATACACCCAGGCAGCTTGGCCTGACTTTTCAGCCACAAGTAGCAATTTCAGCAGAAAGCTTTGGCTGCCCGGTTTGAGACCCGGCAGGACGTGTGAGTTTAGGCTGTTTGAACACAACAGGCTAATCCTAAGCCAGCAGTTGTCAGCCTAGTGACAGTTTATTGACCCTGACAGTTTATTGTTGTCTTTCTTAAAACGTAGTGCCATTTCCTCGCTCAGGAAGAGACTACGACGGCAGAATTCAGCCGGACCCAACCAAACCCCACAGGAGACAGGGAGGCTTTTAATTCAGCCCAGAGGCTGTGGGGAGTAGAATTTATCCTGTGTGTTCTTGAAAACCAGAGTCAGCACTGAGCAACGGGCTGGCTGACGCTACAGTGCTTTGCATAAAATATTGTAGACAAACTAAAATTCCACAGGACCCAAAAGCTGTGCTTAGATGTCATTTATGTACTCTTCGAGATGCAAGAAACCTGGAAAGCCAAGAAGGGAGCAGGTCATTCATTTTTCCAAGCACAAAGCTTTACTATTAAACACTTCAAATAGTTACAAGTGGGGTTTCCCATTCTTAGGTTCCTTCACGCTCCTCTGTGCTTTTGATGTGTGAAGGATGCTTGGTGCTGATGGTACGGTTGCTTAGCATGGGGGGATCTTCCCTCCCTCTCACTGCAGGCTGAACAGCAAACATTTATTTCTCATTTCGATGCTTCATGATGGTCTATTTTGAGGTCATTTAGGCAAAAGCTGAAACAAGCATCTCTCTGTTCATGGTGGTAGGAGCAGATTAGATCAGATTAGTGTAGGCACTTCGGCAACGTCCAGTTGCTGGAGCTCTGATAATGGAAACATCACTCACAGAGAAGTTGGTGCTAATCCCAGCACTGGACCTGAAATCAACACAGGCAGGAAAGAAATCTGGGAACCAACACGGCAACATAAATTAAGAATTCAAAACAAATTCCACAGAGATTGCTGCAAGTGACAGAGGGTAAGAACTGCAACTACTGCAACCATTTTTCCAAGCATTTGCAGTCAAATTAGCAGAAGTGAAAGTGAATGCTGACAACGGCAAGGCAAACTGATAGAGAAGGGAATTGTACACTGAGAACATGTCCACAAATGCTGATGGAGGGGAATCAACCCTTTCATTAGAGATCAATGCAGCTTGGGTATGCCATAAACTGTGGGCTGGTACCNATTGTACACTGAGAACATGTCCACAAATGCTGATGGAGGGGAATAAACTCTTTCATTAGAGATCAATGCAACTTGTGTATGCCATAAACTGTGGGCTGGTACTCAGGCAAGTGTCACGCCAGAAAATATTGTTAAAAATCGACTAGGAAAGAAAGGCCAGTACAGCAGAAATATTATTCTGGGAAACAATGCTATCAAGGGTTCTGTAGTCTAAGACTTTAAGTTAAAATTGCACCTTTGAAGTTTGTTAGGTTTTGGACAAAGAGGAGGTAGCAGTGGGTTTAAAAATGTGGTAAGTTCTCAAGATCTATGTGACTGTTGCACAGGAATAGAAAAGCATAAATGAAGCACCGGGGTACACCATACTCATCATCAGATGAATGGAGAAATAGAAAATAGCTGGTGAAATGTATGAAATTTGCCGAAGGATTCAAGCTAGGAAAGATCCATCTCAAGGGATCCAAACATACTCGAGCTGCAGTGCAGATTCCCCCACTCTACAGACAAAGGCTACATTTCAATGCTTCCTTAAGGATAATGCTCCCTGCAATTGTACTTTTTTGATAGTCCCACCTCAAAACAGGCCAAGCAGTCTGCTTCTCCCAGACACAAGAGCCAGGAAACAGCTCTGTCCACTGCTGGTCATCGCTTCTCCAGACAGGACCTTGGGTATTTCGGGTTTCAACATAAAAGATTGGTGCCAGATATTCTCATCCAAATAGTCTGGGAGAAAATGGAGCTGACTTTTCAAATAACACCTAATAATAGACTTCATCTTAGCATCTTCAGAGAAGCTTTTCAAAGCATGAAATGTCATCGACTTAAATTTTGTATAACAAAAAGCTGAGAACTAAGCTTCCTAATTCAGGCAGAATTATATCACAGGGTAGAAAAGCTCTGATCTTACATGAAACACCATGAAAGATGCACCAGAGCCATATTATAACAGGTGCGCAGGAGTTTTCAAGCCTTTGGCAGGAGGAAATGCATTTTGCATACATGATAGCCGTGGGGAGCTCAAGACTGCAGCGACTGGAGAAGTCGCAGCTCAGCCTTTTGAGATACAGACTCTTAGAAGAAACCAGAGCAATTACAGCTCATCCCTTCTGGAAGGGGAGCCAGCGGGTGCAACCTGCAGTGATAGCGCCTGGAAATAAATTGGAAGGAGCTGCCAGTAGCAGCCATGGGGATGGAGATGACGTGCCTTTTCAGACAGCTACAAGAATATGCACAGCTCCTGGGAGGGAGCTGAAGACGTGCTACGAATTGGTCTGTGCTTCTGGGAGATGTTGTGCACAGCAAAGACACCCCAGGGCTGTGCGAAGTGTGCAGACAGGTTCAGCTCTACTCACCCTGCAGCCTGAACAACCCAAAGCCCAAACATTCAGGCTAGTTCTGAACCCCATCCCCAAAATCCACCCCCTTATTCTCCCCCCTCCGCGTGCTCTGTCCCTCAGGGTGAAGTTTGCGCGGTGCTCCTATCTTTGTAGTGAACCACAGCAAAGACTTATGCTTCAGCACTTCTCAGCTGGGGAATCATAAAATCTAGATCTGAATGTGTCCCTATGGACCTTAAAGCTCTAGGTGGAGCTTGGAAGCAGCAGTGGACTTTTTGGACAGAAGCCTGATGTAATAGGTCATTACAAAAAGCCAGTTTGGAGAGGAGAGAGATGATAACCAAATGATAACCCTGAGCAACCTGACTGCTGGGGAGAGAAGGGGTTTGGGCAGATGTGGCAATGGATATTGCTGGGGAGGGGTGAGGAAGGAAAAGTGAGAGAGAGCAAGCGTGAGAGTGAGCCAGAGAGAAAGGGGGGGTATGTGGATTATCAGAGTGACTGGGAGCAGTGGGAGGACAACGGTGTGGCCAACAGCCCACAAATAGCAGCCACGGACACAAAAGCACAAGAAAGACCAGGACAGGGCTTGCTGCTCTTGCAATGAGAGGTTTTCCTGCCCAAACATGTGAAAGGTGCCACAGAGGAGGCGAGGGGAGGGAAAGATAACACACACATTACTTCTGGCCAGATGGGGAGCTCCAAAAAGGACAAAAACCTTCGAAGGCTGTACCCAACAAGCCTCAAATGAACTAGCAGCACCAATGCCACAGCCTCTACAGCTGTCACCCCATGAGGGTCAGGGCTGCCTCTGTTCCCAAGGGCACCGATTCCAGGGATAGCCTCTGGATAAGGTCTGATGCCCAGCATCCCTTGGCAAGCGTCAGCACAAGCGTCAAAGGCTCAGGATCCCGAAACTGCAGTCTTACAGCTTCGGGTTTACTTCACCTCTAGATCTACAGTGATTTGTGATAAATCACTTCTCCTGACGGCGCCGGTTCTGCTCTCAGGCAACTTTAATATTGCGGAGCTACTCCTTGGTTGTGCCAGGGTACAGGGAGATTTCAGCATGTAAAAATTCATGATAATTTTTCATCTAAATTACCCCAAGCTGCCAGCAAACAGAAACACCACCTAAGACAGACTAGTTATGAGAATTGTTTTAACATAATGTTGGGTGTTTTGTATGTGGTGCCAACTCCTTTTGCAATAAATCAGAGTTCCCCAGCACATACCTTTCAGGAGGTATAAAATCACCTGAGAAAAAATGTTCTGGCCATATGCCTATGCTATAATTCTTTCCAAGAGTATGTCACCACCCACGTGTGAGATATGTGGGATGAGATGCTGCTCCCCATCAGCTGCCGGGCTTGGCCAACGCTGACCGTGGAGAGGGACCTCTACACTTTCATAATTTTTTCATAAATGGGATGAGCTAAACCTATTAAACAACATGGAAAGACTCCTAGCAATTTTAATGGGTTTCATGCTAGTCCACTGGATGTGTTTTGTACCTAGGACACCTCCTTCGTTCCTGGAAGAGGAGTTGTCTATCCTGTAGCAGCACACTGGGAGAATGCAGAAGGAGCAGCCCAGGGAAAGCAAATTTAATTAACCACTTAATTTTAGTATCGGCATTTACACAGTTCATTGATTATCTGGCTGCACTGACTCTTTCAACTACTTAAAAGTATAAGACGACCCCAATGTGAGATGTTCTTTTCCAAGACCAACCCTGTCACGGCTATAGTGCTGGACTGAAGTGGGCAAACAGGCCACTCCAGCAAGACCACCGCTTCACAGTTTAAAGGATCAAAAGGTGGACAGAGGAGGGCCCAATCCTGAATACCATTTTCACTCTTGCAAGTCATGTTTTTTTAATTGTTCGCTAGGGCTATTCACAAGAAAACTTACAGGGATAAAAATACCACACGAGCTCTCTTCCCTCACTACATCTTTATCTTCTGACCATATCATCTGTGAAGTCAGCTCCTGCAAAAATATTGCTCAACTGAATGATGTTACGTTCTCTGGCCAAATAGGTGATTTAGAACCGAAAGATTTGTGATTTAGCAAGACGTGGCCTTTGATTTTTGTGGGAACAGGTCGTCTTGAGTGACAAATCTCCTTTTATTGAGGAGAAAAAATATCTTTAAAATGGTGCATTCTTAAAAGCAGATCCAGTGTCATATTAGCTTATGTCATCAAAAAGTCTGGTTTTAGCAGCATGGTTCATACAGCAGTCAGAATACCCTGTTCTGAAAGTAAAGTTTCTAAGAGCTTGGTTTTCCTTTCCAGTGCTTTTCTGCTGGCTAAGAAAAGAATCATCCGTCAAGTCCCAGCCTATTTAACCCTCCAGAATTATAAGTGTCATTGCAAAAGGTTTTACAATTGATTGTTTCCTCACTTCCCTTCCAAATTTCATGGATAAATGCCATAAATGAGTTAAGAAGAGAAAGTAATTCTATCTTTGAATGCCCTCCTTTGCAACTAAACAAACTAAAACAATACCCAAAGATTCCTTTTTATCTATGACCATACTGAGGAGAAGTGTAAAAATTTAATTAGGGGGAAAAAGCAACTCTCCATTAGAAAGACTAAAAAGTATCCTCAAGTGACTGCACAGTAAAAAGGCAGAAAGAGTTTGTTGGTGGGGTTTTTCGAATATTGTACCCTCCAGCACTCACAGGACACCTCAGGGAACTTGCCGTTCCCCTAACTATTCCATCTCATTATTTTCACCACTGCAGCAGCACTCAACACATACAGGGCGTATACAGCACGGCTGATAATACGCTAGAGGTGCATGCCAAGTCATTTCGGCACACCTGAATGCCCGGCTGAGCAGTCTTTGTAGTGCACCGCAGCGTGAAATGGCCAATTTGTCCTCCTTGCCTACGTCGCAGCAAGGTGTGAAATCCTGAAGAGGAAAGGCAGCTTTCTCATTTGCCTTTGGGAGCTGGTGGCGAGCCAGAAGAGCAGCAGAGAGCTGTAAAATCTTTCCTTGGGAAGCCCAAGATGAGGCAAGGTGCAACTCAGGAAGAACGATGACGGTCAGCCGTGAAGCTCAGTGTGATCCATGCAAGGCACAGTGGTGCCTCTGCTTTGTGAGCTGCACGAAGATCTTCTCCCGGCACCAGAAAACTGACACTGATCCTGCCCCCCATGGATTTCTTCCTTCCATCCAAGCTAATTTTCTTAGCCTTCTCTGTGGGAAGACATCACAGCCCATAAAGGGAAACTTTTTTGTGGATTTGTGGAAGATAAGGACTTGCAGAGGGTGGCCAACCACCACATTGTTGTGGTGGGGAGTCCCAGAGAATTAGGAAGGGTGGGAGAGCAGCACGGAGAAGCTGCTTCTCCTTTCTTCACTCTCATGTTGGTCTCTGAAAGGCTTTGCTCCCTTCCCTCACATTAGCACAGGGAAAAAATATGGCATGATTTTCAGGCCAAACATGCATATGGCAGATTCATGGTCTAGCCATAAATCAAATTCCAGGCATTAAAGCAAATGGAAGTGGCACTGTAAGATTTAAGGCTCCAATTCAGAAGTGGGTATGAATCTTGCTGTGAGTGTTTCAAGGGATGTTTGCAGAAATTGTCATGGGAAAAACTTGCATGTGGTTGGAATTACCCAGGGAAAGGATCTGCACTTTAAAAATAAAATCAGCCATGGGTGTGGTGGAAACAAACGCTTTGTTGCAATAGCCACGACCAAGATTCAGAATTTGCTGCCCTTTCCCAACTACAGTTGCATGAAGTTGCCACAAAATTCTTCTTCTTTTATAGGGAGGTTATGGGCAACGAGCAGGCTTGACCTTTCACAGCAGCTTCCGTGGAAGGTGGCACAGGGGACGGTTACAGAGAGTTTATTCTTCGATTACAGTGGCTTTGTGCTGTTATAGCATGTGTTTCAGTGGAGTTATTCAGAGCTACACTTGCATCGCAATCACACCCATTTTGAGGGGATAAATACAAACTTCGAAGTTATTTTAGGTAACAAGAAATGGGCTGGACTGCCATAGATAACTCCTTGCCTGTAATTGTGAGCTAAGGGTTTGCTGCGTACAATGTAAAGAAAACCTCCTGATGACAGGAATGGAGAACGTACCTTTTAACTGAGACTGAGATGCTCGTACATTCCTTCGAGCATACTCCCTCTCCTGCACAACCCTTGTATGCCATCAAAATGCATTTGCATTGCTGCTTGAGCCCAGGATAATGTGCTGTTCTGATCGGATATGAAGATTGAATCCATTATACGTTCCCAGCCAGACTGCCAGATTGCAAGGGAAGCCTGATCGCGGTATTTCTTGGCTCACGCTCCACGAAAGCTGAAGCAGACGGATGACGCTGGCAAATTGGAAGATGCCAAGCGAGAGCAGTCCTGGCTTTGCCTGACCTTCCCTGCCTACACAGCACCAGCGTGGCACTGCGGGGCATCCCTGTCACCCCAGGAAGGCTCACGCAGGTGATCACCAGTCCATCACCCACCCCAACACTGGGATGGAGGAGGAGACATCCAAGAAAACTCAAATGCAAAAGCAGAAAAGAGTGAGCGAGATTAGACCCAGCAAAACACCCAGGGTGTTAATGAAAAAGGGATTTAAGCTGTTTATTTGACCACCCACAAGTCTACCTGAAGACTTGGAGAACAGTTATTAATACAACAATAAAAAAATGTAGAAAAAATGCCATAATTTAGGAGCACAACTGTTTGAGGGACTAATTCCAAATGGTATTCGATGGCTTCTGTTATATAAATTGTGCTTCGGCGATAAGGATAGGGCATCAAACTGCAGGTTTTTCAGGCAGCTGCTATAAGTGAATTCCCAACAACAGCCTGATTCTCCTCCCCCAGAAATCGCAGGGCAGGCCTAGGACTCACTAATAGTTTATTATTCATTGTTTTATATTTCATTAACTGAAATAGCCTGAGCATTGCACAGGGTTGGCAGACATTCCATGGACTGGAACACAGAAAAACTACCATTAGTTTCTGATTCTGTCACTGACCTGGTAATGGCTTTTGCTTCAATGATTTAAACTTTCTGACTTGTTTGTATATACTGAAAGTAGAAGTAACATTTGTTTTAATAAAATATTTTGATATCTAATAGTAAACATGCTATGTAAGATGTAGATCGTTTATTATTATGTTATCATGCAGATAGTCTGTCCCATTTACAT
The DNA here is from genome assembly GCA_003993805.1 of Himantopus leucocephalus. Classification (NCBI taxonomy): domain Eukaryota; kingdom Metazoa; phylum Chordata; class Aves; order Charadriiformes; family Recurvirostridae; genus Himantopus; species Himantopus leucocephalus. The sequence goes on along the minus strand of RSEF01000006.1, from coordinate 36,262,367 downwards.
GCTGCGAACGTTACACAGAGAAGTAATTACAACTCACATAAAACCATGAAAAGCTGGTCCATAAGTAAAGTACTGTGAAACACCCAAGCATTAAAGGAAAAAAAACTCCCTGGAATAGCTGTGCTTTGTGCTAGTACAGGTTAAAAAAAAAAAGTTTTAGCCCAAAATCTTATAAACCAGTAATTGTGCACAGAGAGCAAATCAGGCCTTCCACGTTGTATGGCTGCGGTTTTAGCAGTTAACTGTATTGTGTGTTGAAAGTATGTGTTTTTCATTATTGGCTAATATATTGTTAAACATAAGCAGACCCAAATGTACACATGCATTACATTACATCCGTACATGGAAACTTTTCCCACAGCAAGCACCACTTTCCAAATCCCCAGTAATGACTCTTCTGAAGAGCAATTGCTTGGAGCGCTGCTCACATGGGTGTTATGGGAAGCGCATTAAAGTCTGGGATCAAATGTTCCTGGTTTTTTACTTGTGATTACAAAACTCCTCAGAGCATTAGCAAGCACAGCCAAGCAGAACCTACGGCACGGCAATCCTATAACGCACTCGATGTAAATTAGACAGCCCTAAGGATAAACGCCTGTCCTAACCGGTCAAAAAAGGATAAACTGATTTTAAGTAGTACAATAGTAATTAGCAAGGCTAACAAGGATTTCCATGTGGGATATCACTAAGCACAGGAAAGCATTAACATGGGGTGGGAAACAAGGACAGTGCAGCTCTACAAACTCAGGACAAGGTGTGGCATTGGGATATAAACCAGAGCAGCAGAGTTCAAGAGTTAATATCACATGAAAGAGTAGGGGAACTAAGGCAGAGAAACGAACTCTCTTCCTTCCTTTGAAAATTTAGATTTTGCTGCTGCTAATGCTGAACCCAGCTGATGTTGCCCAGAGAGGTGGTGGATGCCCCATCCCTGGAAACATTCCAGGTCAGGCTGAACGGGGCTCTGAGCAGCCTGATCTAGTTGAAGATCTCCCTGCCCATGGCAAGGGGGTTGGAACAGATGACCTTTAAATGTCCTTTCCAGCCCAAACAATTCTATGAACCAAGTCATTGAGGAAACCATGATTTTTCCATTAGGCTTCTCTGCTCCTCCTCTTCTCCATGTGTGCTCAGCTACTTCAAGGTCAGGCCAGACCTGGAATACAGGTGTAACTTGTGCCACCAGAACATCTGCTATGGGGTATTTCCATCCCATCCTGGGACAAGAAATATCTGAATCATGCAAGAAAACTGATTCCCACAAAATCTTCAGGCAAAATTTGCAGATAAGCTCAGATAAGCATGATAGCTACAGCTCAGATAAAAGAGCCAGGTCCTCGGCTGTGTCACCTGGCATCCTTCCACTGCAGTAAATGGAGTTCTGCTGATCTGACTCCGTATCTGGGAGGGATGCCAACAGCCAAGCTGATGTGGAACATCATTGTTAGAAAGGATGGGGAAAAAAAAATCTGTAAAGATTGCATAAAAAATTTTAGGTTTGGGGTTTCTCAACCTTGGGCAATTCATGGGCAATTCAAAGGGAATCACTGCCCATGTTGCTGTGACAGAGGGAAGGTAAGTGACCTCCCAGGTCCTCTCCCAGCCAAAGTCCTCAGCCAGGATCAGAGGCGCTGAACACCAGTGCATCTCACCTGGATGGGCTGCGGGCACCCTCCGGCCAGCTCTCCCAGCCCACCCTGCCTTGCAGCCACTCTTTACCCTCCAAAAGCATGGTCGAAAGACATTCTCGCACACATGCACGAGAAAATGAGCATCATTGCTTATTTATAGACCTTCTTTAGCAGAGTGAAATAAACGGCATGAGCAAGCTTGCAAAGAACTGACAGCCTTAGCATATAATCTCTCACATTTTAAATTCAGCACGTTCACATCAATTTGCAGCATGTGTGCATGTGGAAAGAGCTCTTAGTTGCTCCTTGGTTTCTACAGGGCAAAGATGGGGCTTTCTGCTGTGCATCACCAAGAAGTCCCACTCAGGCAACAAGGTAGAGTGCAGAGCAGTGCAGACTGCTGGATTTTACCCCCTTCTTCTGAAAATCTATCACTATGGGCACCAGGAGAAGAAATGCAGAAAAAAAAAAAAAAAAGGGACTCGAGGACATCTGCACCTGGGCATCAGGGCTCACTCTTGACAGCTGTAGTTGGTTAATTTTAATTCTCTACAGATCATGAGTCAACGGCTTGCATATTATCAGCACGGGGAAAATGCACAGTAAATAAATTTTAGCAGAACAATGTTATCAGAACTTTTGGGAAATGCAGCGGAGACTAAGACTTATTTGAGACTGAGGAGTTCAATGCTGCCCTTGCAAACGGGGCAAAACATTATTCCACAGGTAATTCTTAGATTTTAGCCACAGCACCTTCTCCAGCATGGGCACTGATGGGGAAAAGGCAAATTTCTTAACAAAATACATGGTTACGTACTTTTGGGTTAAATCCTGACTGATATAAAGCCAGAAGGAGTTATCCTAATGGCTTTCAGTTTGCCACACTTCCGAGCTTGAAGTACATTGCTGTCAGAGTCAGGGCTGGATTCAGGGAGAGGGAAGAAAAAACTACTTGTATTTGTCAAAAATCCTTCCTGTCATTTCTTTTTAATCCCAGATAGTTTATCATATTTCAAAAATTATTTATATTTGGTAGCAACTCTCTTCACCGATGCCTTTGCCCACACTACAATTACATCTACAGCTCATCCCTTCGATGTGATTACTGTTTCTGGTAGAGTCGGCAGCAAATCAGACCTGGTCCTGAACTGCTCATGCTGTTAGCCTGATGAAATGAAGAAAAAATGTAGCCCTTGTTTATTGAGGAAACAAAGCCGCTTCCATAAATAAGCAGGAAGCACAAAAGAGAAGCAAAGATAAAATAACATTCTGAGGGAGGCGTTTCAATCATTTTAGAAGGATTTTGGCACCAAAAAAAAAAAAAGAAAAGAAAAGAAAAAAAACGACAGGAAAAGAGGTTCCTTCTCTAAAAAGAAAAATCTTATATTTTTATTATAATCAAAAAACTTCAAATCCCACCAGAGGAAAAAATATTAGAGGCAATCTCAGCTTTAAACTATGGTGAGGAGCCAGCCTCCTTTCCATGGGTATGGATTTGTTGCCAAGGGAATTATATTTAAAAGTAGGAAAAAAGGATACACAAATCGCTGGGGTAAAAACTCATTTCTGAAACTGCTCACAGCGCTCTGCTGCTGTACAACACTAATGCTCGGCCATCCCTGAGCAACACAGAGACACAGAACCATGTTCACCGTCATTGCCACGGGACGTCAGATTCTCCAGCCGGACCAAGTTACATCAGGAGTAATAAGAGATGGGACCATCAGCTGCCATGTTGGGTGGAAGGTTCCTCCACACTAACACGTGCGGCCGAGACTCCACGTGCTGTGCTGGAGCTGCTCTTACAGGGCTCTCAGGGCGCATTCAAAAGACTTGTTAGANGAGTAATAAGAGATGGGACCATCAGCTGCCATGTTGGGTGGAAGGTTCCTCCACACTAACACATGCAGCCGAGACTCCACGTGCCGTGCTGGAGCTGCTCTTACAGGGCTCTCAGGGCACATTCAAAAGACTTGTTAGGNGCGCATTCAAAAGACTTGTTAGACCTCTCCTTTCTCCTCTGGTGATGACTAAAAAGAAAAAATGCCCCAAAACCAAAACACAACTGCAACGGGATAAAACAGAAAAATAAATGCTAAAAATATTCCAGAATGGTCCTCAGGAGTTCTGGACTTGGCTGCTATCTCTGACATTGGCCTCCTACACAGCCCTGGGAGATGGCTCAGCCCTCTTCCCTCGTCTTTGATTAGCCAAGATATAATTTCCCTAATTCTGGGACAAGCACTTAGCAGAACTGATGGAAAGTAAAGCTGGCATGAGATGATGGAGATGCAAGAAACCTTCCCCTGCTTATCTATGGTTCCCCTTTTCTTTTTTCCCCTCTCATTAGCATCTCACACACCTTACCAGCAGAAACAACACCCTGACAACAAACAGACCGCAGTCACCCGTTCTAGTCGCATCCTTGCTGCATTCTGATCAATGAAACACAGGAAAGCTTTCATGTTTGTCCAAGATGACTGGTGAAAAAAAAAAAATTAAGGGCTGGATTTTCAGTACCCAGAGTAATGTGTCAAGACATTTACAAGCAAAATCGCATCAACAGAGCAGTACACAAGAAAATTCTCAGTTCATGCCACTGGAGCCCATAGGCATAGCCACGTTGGTGTATGCCAGGGACTCAAGCATCTCTTCAGGTTATAGAAATCAGCTCCTAGGCATCCAGTGGATTTTTGTGATGAGCTGCATCACAGCTCTGTAATTAAGAAAGATTAAATTTCATCGAGAGTATTGTTATAGGTCTCACTTTAATATCATTTGCAAATGTTCCAATAAAATCCTCAGCCTTTCGGCAAGTCTTGTTCATAATCCCATATCATTGATTAGTTTAAGCAAGCTACAAATGGCAAGCTGTCCGACTCTGCTTGTTAATGCAGGCATCTTCTCTCATCTGCTATCTCTTTAGAATAACAATGAATGCAGCATCCTTATGCTTGCCAAATGCACTTTAAGCTTATGAAATACGAGCTTGATGTCAAAAATAGGCTTTTTGCAGGAGCAGAACTCAGTAGTCTAACAAAAACAGAAGGCAGCTGCAGCCTGTCTTGAAAAGATGCAGTTTAGCCCCCAAATTCAGATCTAACTTCTCTTTTTGAAGGTTTTGGAAGGAGTATTTTGGCCAAGCCATGACACAGCGAGAGAACCAGTCATGAATCTGGCTCCCAAAAGTCAGGGCTTCAGCATCCAGACCCGTTGCTGGCGTTCCCCTGCCTTCAAGAAGAAAGGCTCCCTCATGGCTCTCCAAGGTCTAGGCAAGGAGCCTGGGCACTCTATGCAGTCAGTCTCCGCTTCCTTTGGAGGATCCACCATCCCTAAAAACATCCGAATCAGGCCCGAAGGCAAAGAGAAATGAGGGGAATACCAAGTCCTTGGGCAGCTGCCGGGCCACTGCCCACATTTACTGTCATTAGCCAGATGCGTCACGGCTGGCCCCATCTCTGCCTGGCTCCCAAGTGACAGGGGGTTTATTACTCTTCCAGGCTCCATCCACTACCGTTATTGCCACAAAATAAAAAGTAATCACATTTACATAGGATTTTCAACCATCAGTAAGAATTGTTCAGTCTTTAATTGCAGACACCAGCTCCCTCCCAGTCTCCCATCCCACTCTCCAGCCCACAGCTGACTGGCATATCCTGCCCTTTGTCTACAGCCATTCACAGAAAACTTCAAAGAAATCCTTCTTAAAAGCTCCTCCTGACCATCCTGCCCCGCTGCTCTCCCAGGGGGGCGCAGGATAACAGCAATTGAAGGTTTGCTTCCTTTGTACTGTATTACCCATAACCGTGACACCATTAATCACCAGTTTAGGTACTGTGAGGCACTGGACTAGCACAACAGTACAGACTGAGGATTTGTGGCTTCAGTCAGTGGTACAAATATTGCAGGAGGAATTATGGCAGCTCCAGGGTAATCACAGGCCTTTCTTCAGACGCTGCAAGCATTTATAGACTTCTTCCCTCAAAATCGTGTTATGAATGACTGTGCATAGTTAGGCTAATGGTTGGAAAAAATCCAGTACCTGCTAAAGTCCTGAGTTAAGGATGGGGGAAAAGGTTGTGTCTACAAGCTTTATGCAGTGAGGCATGACTTGGATTGCACCCATACATTGCTTTTACTCTTTCCTGTCTCTCCTTGTGTACATCTTCTCATCAGGAGGACCAAATCAAGAGCGTGTACTTAAACCCTAAGGCTTAAGAAACACGCAACATATCAGATTTGAGGCGCTTTAGCATGTTTCACCATTTGGATATATGACCTGTGGCATCAGAAATGCTTCACTCGCCCTTCCTTTTACCTGCCCGGGCTCTCTGCAAGGTGCTGCCGCGAGTGGTCATTGCCCAGCATGACGTTCCTCCCCATTAGAGAGGCTAAGGCACATAGAGGTAGCTCTGCTTCGCGGTTTGTTTTCTCAACTGGTGAATGTGCTCTTTCATAAACAGCCTCCCAGATTTGCTGACCTTTTTATGGACTACACTAATAGATCTCACGTTCACTACCCCCCCTCAGAAGATCAAGCGATAAAATCTTATTTTCTCAGGAAATGGTATCGCTTGCAAATCTTAATGAAAATGCTGTGGTTTGTTGTTTTACACTGCACTTGAAGTACTGAGATCAAAGAATTAACACAAGATTAGAGATTAGATCTAGCTTTGTAAGCAAGCGATGTAGTCTTTGTCTTTGATATGCAAACAAAGAATCATTAAATAAATTTGATAATATCAAGCTAGTGAGAGGCTTCAAATGCAAGTTGAGCAACCACTGGATAGCTGGAGACAAGCATTTTGATATAGCAACATTAAAAAGATAAATAAATCCCAACTTAAAACTTTGGAATTAATTCCAACGCATATCAGAAAGTCTCAGCAATTGTGTGTGTCCGTATTTTGTCTCCAGACACATCACTTCAGGAAAATGTGGAAGTAAAGGTGAACCTGCTGAGATTATTTTTCATATCAGCAACAAGTTTTATAGTTGCAGAAGTATTAGTGTTTGTGGATGGACAACACTCAACTCCACTGGCTTCATCTGAAGCAGAGGAAAAGGTTTGAGACAAGGCTCTGAGATGGTCTAGACTGCAGGTGTCAGCTTTCCTTTTTTTAACCTATCAGTCTTTTGGAAGATGTCTGTAGAATACCATGAGCTCAGCTGACCTAGATACTTAGAAAATATCATTTATTTTACAAAAAAAAATAAAAAACGTAACTGCTGGTCAGTGGCAGCAGTGTATAAGGAAAAAAAGGAAATCTCTGCCTCAGTTTCCCTATCAGGGAGTGAGNGCCTCAGTTTCCCTATCAGTGGGTGAAGAAAAGCTGCTTTGAGCTCTGAGTAAAATTTACTTTTTCATGTTTGAATATTACCATTGGCCACGGATGAAAGCAAGACCGTCTGAAGTACTCATACAAGTAACTAATTGCAGCCTGCTGGTGCCAGGGGTGCCACCTTCTGAATGTCTCCCATCCAAAGCACTGCTGTGGCACAGCTGGAGCAGGGTCATAGTGGCCTACAGAGCTGCTTCCCAAGTGCAAGGTCACCACGCATCTACTGGTAGAGTTTGCACCCCAGAGGTGGGAACCCCCAGACAACACCACCTCGCACAGTGCCCAGGCAGTGAAATGAGTTTCTGGAAGAGCTCCAGAAAGGGACAGTCACCTGGGAAGTCATCACGTTAAGAACCTTCTCCTGCTCTTGATGTCACCAATGACTTTGCAACCACTCCAGGTAGAGAAGCTTCCCAAAACAACCAACCAGCTCTCCAGGCTTGGGACCTTCTCTGTGCTCTCATCCTGGAGGCAGAGGTGAGTTTCCCCACCCAGGCTGGTCCTCAGCCTCAGGATGTGCCAGGCTTCTGTTGCATCGATTTAGCATCCCCGGTGCTTCGCCTGGGCAGCTGCAGGTACAAGGTTTAGAGGTTTAAAGAGGCAATAGGAGCACTTTATACCCATTCAAAGGGGGGCTTTTTTCTCAGGGCAGCCACAACGAATCAGAAGAGTTTTAGATTAAGTCTCTGGAACAAAAGAAGTGTTCAGACTATTGCAGCCGCACAAGCTGGCATGCAGATGAGGCTGTAATCTGTGGAGGTTTTTTTAGTTTTAAAGACACAAATGAGCTTTTATTGTTTCAAAAGGGAGACTGTCACCATGATACGGTAACCCATTCTGCTCCTAGCTTTTTCTTATGTAAAAGCCACCAGAGCTCAGCTGACAATTTGCATTAAATCTGTACCTGTCCCTGTGGCTGGACCCAGCACAAAGCAGAGCAGAAAGGCTGAGTTCAGCCCAGGCTGGCGGCGACAGAACACACCGCTATTCCTCCAGTTCAGTCGATGCAGTGAGAGGCTGGGATAGTACTAATTTCAAGGACAAACAGAAGCAAAGTGCAAATACAGAAAAAAGCATGGCTGGTCTAACTCCCCCCTCCAATATCAAGCACTGCAGGACCCATCGAGTGCTGTTTTCCCTGGGAAGTCGGAGGCAGCAGTATTTCTTGCCTTTTTAATACAGCTCTTTATCGCATGCAGTACTTGGGAGCCTCAATTGCTCCTACTGCACAGCTGGAGAAAAAACACATACTGGAGCAAGAATACGTGTTGTGAGTGGCCCATGAGCAGCAGTCAAACCCCTGTACACCACACCAGTGTCTTTGCCACCGCTTTGTGTTTAATGAGCTTTAGAAAAACATCAGTGGCAGAACCAAGGCAGATAATTCATCAAACCCAGCTACAGCCAAATATACATACACACACTTAGTGCAATACATTATGGGAAAGGCTACACCCTCCTTTTAACATCCGTATCATCACTGGTTCAGAATTAATGTTCATGCCAACAGCATTAATTACCCTCACTTTGATTTCTCACCGGGACAAGGCAGGCATGCTTCAGAAAGGCTGAAACCCTGTAGCTCCTTATTACAGCACACTTCTCTTAAGGCCAGGAAAAACTGTGATAATCAATATTGATTGATCTCCGCGCTCAGTCCCACTGCTGCTTCTAAATCACACAAAGCACTTCATCAGATAATGCATCTATTTAAATTTACCAAAGAAGAGGTAGTTACGCATAGGCTTCGGTGGCTAGACGTGCAAGAGCGCGCTGACTCCTAAAATAGACGGGAATAATTAAATGCCTAAAAACACAATGCAAACAGGAGTGCTGACACAGGTTTGACTTTGCTGGCTAAACAGCAGGCTGAGGAGCACGGATTAAACACCTTTCAAACAGCTGGACTCCTGCCTGCCCCACCATCCGTAGCTGTGGACCAACTCCCAGGTTTAGATGCAGAAGCACAGTTGGGCTTCTGGAAGGAGAGGCAGCAGGTTTGTCTTCTTGACCAGTTAATTAGCACATGGGTGATGTAGGTTTAAAACCTCTTTCTACTTGAGACAAAGTATAAAGCCCTCATTTCCCACCTCCCACAAAAGACCCCTAAACAAGTTAGCCATGGGGATGCTCTAAGCCCCTCTGGATGAAATCTCCAGATGAAACAAGCGGAAGCGCACCAGCTCTCTGAATCCCACCGNCGGGAGCGCACCAGCTCTCTGAATCCCACCAGGATTCAGCCATCCACATATCAGTTCAGCAGTAGAAACTTCTTTAAAAAGCAGAAATGAAGGCAACCACAGGTGAGGGTGACAGGAATTAAGGCCAGCAGGACCCACTGACATTTCTTTGCAGGCCCCCAACCCCAGGTGTTAGCGACACCTTAAAAATAAAACCTGAGATCCTCAGTCATGCACAAACCTGTATATGTATTGCACTTATAGTAACAGAATTATTTCTATCGATTTCCATTGAAAATCAGCCCCAGAAACCTAATCAACTTTTGAAAATTATGTGAAAGCTTGATCTATATAGTTTCTAAAGATTGTCAGGCTATTTCAGGAAAAAGAGAAAAGAAATCCAAAAATTCTCTATGGAGACTTTTTTTTCTGCAATGTTATCCCAGATTCTGGCATTATGTATAATCAGGCTGGTGGTCAAATGTGCTGAAAGAGGACCTCAAATTTATAGTATCCGTGTGCAACTTGGACTCATGAAAACGTATTAAATCATTTCTCAGAAAAATAAATAGACTTCCTAACAGCCACGCAAGACCGTACTTAAACTGTATTTTATTAGCAAAATCTAAGATGGGCTGAAAAAAAAAAATGAAGCCTGCCTATTTTCCCTTGGCAGTTGCCTCTATATTTGATTGTAACTTGAGAGAGATAAATAGCACTTATTTCATCAGGGGAACAAGCATTTTCTCTGGTAGCCAATGAAGCTGCCTATTCTCAGCTGGTCTGCATCAATACATCTTCACTGAAGTCTGTGGAGCCCACCAATCCACAATGCTGGGATCTGCACTTTCAAGGGCATAAACTTGACACCGTATAAATATTATATGCTTTTCTTTCACTTTGCAGCTCAGAATTGATTCATTCTCGAGTACAGTTTCAGGGCTGAGTGTAACATAACTCATCTCCAATTGGCATTTTCTCTGTGAATAACACACCGAGCATCCCTGCATCCCTACACCCAGTGATGAAGCCTCTAAGAAAATGATAACATGTCTTTTTCTAGCTCAAGCCTCCACAATCCTACCTGTGATTTGCCCTCAGGCCTCATTTATTCCAACAAAATAGCTTTACCAATTCCTTGCCCTCTTGTCTCACCGCAGGCTTGGTTGTTTTCACCAGAAATTGTTTGAACTGAAAGCTGGTGTAGTCAAAACACCGAAGCACGTAAATACCTCCCTGGGTAATGGCATACCTGGTTGGAAGAGAATACAAAACCCACAGCTTGCAGCAGGAATGCCAAATGCCCAGCTGCATGTTGGCCGTGAAAGCTGGCTGTAGATATGGGTCCAGCACCGAGAGAGGAAATGCGATTTGATGGCTCAGCCTGAGATAAAGATGCCCTTTTTTCATGGAGACTCAGGGGCGGGGATTTCAGTCTCCAACCTTGCTCAGGGGCAGAGGATGCTCTGCGGTGAGCTGGCTGAGCTATAAACTATGAGGTGGGACGCCTGCCAGGGAAGTAGGGCAGAGCAGCCACGGTGCTGCCATGGAGCAGATGGAGTCACCCTAACTGTGCTGCATATTTCACATGCTTATTTTACCCCTCCATGCAGGGTGGAAGGATTTGAGCCCAATTACTGATGGCTTTTTAAGCTGGCTAGTGAAGCATCCCTCGCCTGCCTGTTTCACAGCACCGGTCCCTCACCCCAACACCACCATCAGAGCTGGCCGCAGCAGCCGAGACCTCCATCAGGCAGGGCACCGTGGGCAGGCTCTGACCTTTCCATGCTACAAGAAGTCCTGCTCACTTCAGAATTGGTATAAACTTCAGCACCAGTAAATCTATGCATAATCTGGGCTTGGCTGAAAATCTAGGCTTGACAAGAATACAGTTTTAGATACTCCAAAACAAAGGTCATCTGCTACAAGTCTCTGAAAAACCAGTTAGGTTTTTTGCTAAATAACTGGTTCTATACTCAAAATCTATTGTTTTTCAACTGATCAGTCTAGCTGGCTAAAAAAAAATGATAAATCTTTATTTACAACATAAAGCAGAATTTACCTTACCCTACAAGAAGGCAAGAGGTCAGTGGAATGACGCAACACTGCTAGAGAATTTGAGTCATTCCTTTAATAGTTCTCAAATCACATCCACAGATTCCAAACAGCATTCTTGAACAGTAACCCAACACAGAGGGTTTGCTACGCCTCATTGGTCTTCCCCTTTTGCAAGCACTTAACTGACATTAGACTTAAGCCTTTTTAAGAACAATATCACCTGTTTGGGGAATACACCTTCTGTAAGCATATTCTGAAGCTCAAGTGGTATCCTCAAGGGTGCATTCTGCTACAGCGTGTTCTTGGCTAAGTGTTTTAAATTTCTCTACCAAGTGTCCCTATTTCACATTAAACCAGATTTTAAGAACTCTTCTTTTTTTTTCTTAATATTTTAGTTATTCTCAAAGTGATGCTCATCCAAACATTTTAGTTTTATGTTTTTTTCAGTCCCCATATTCCTAAAGGATCATTCTGTGTGGACACAACCCATAGAATTTCTTGTCCTCTCATTTCCTCAGTCGATTTCTTCCAAATCTCCACAAACCCCCTACTCCAATGTGGGTTAACACATACAGCAAAATGGATTTAGTGCGGGTTGTGCAAACCTTGCCCACATGCCACCTCCCCAATATTTTACTGCACTGTGTTTGTAGTTCAGCTCATTGTGACAGAGCTACTTCCAGAGAATTATAGAAAGCACTAGATATAAACTCAGAATCTGTTCTAACAACTTCTTAGAAATGTTACACCATTTTTGCATCACTTACGGGCTTACGCCTTGAGCAAGAGGTCTTTCACAAGGGAGCCTGACCCTGAGCTTCCTCCTAGAGGCAGTGGAATAGCTGTGACACCCCCCAGACTTCAGAAGAGGGACCATCTAAGGAGTCACGTCCATCTTCTATACCTATTCCTTTTCACTCCTATCCCTCCCCTTTTCTCTGAAATAGTTTCCTCTTTTCCCTGGCAATTGCCCCCGATCTTTCACAGGCTGCTGGTTTCTGGCATCTGCTCTGGTCATCTTCCTCTGCTTGGAAAGAAATCTTCCCTCCCAGGGGAGCCCTTGGCCCACAGAGACACCTCCCTCCCTGCCCCTCGTGGGTCCGGCGCTCCTCAGACACATCCCAGGAGGGGATCCAGTGACACCAAGCACCACCAGGCACTCATTCCTTGGTCTGCTATTTGAGATGTCTTTTCTTTCTCTTTATCAAGGAAGAGAGGAGAGTGCCAACTAAACCTACCGCTGAAATGAGAGTTTCCTCCTCCATCTTCAGGATGACGGAAACTACACATACTGCCGAACAGCAAAGGTCAGCCTGTTTTTACAAATGCTAAAGAGTCAGATGTCATTTTCAATGCATTAGATGAGGTGTGAACTGTAGAAGTTCATCTACGGATGCACGTTCAAGTCCCTATTCAATTGCTACGTATATTATAGAGGTCATAGCCTGCAGATATTTTTTTCCAGAGTTTGGCTTTGCTTCTTCCTAAGGGATCAATAAAATAACTCAGATTTCCATTCTATTGTAACTGTGTGGTTGAGAGTATCTTATCCTAAGTAGTGAACTGCTGGCACTACATCTATTGCCTATAATCTTTCAAAGAACAGATACTTCATATACCATCAAGAAAACAAGTGTTAATTAAAATGCAATACCAGAAAAATAGCACAACAAACTTTCAGCACAGTCTCCTTTTTCAAGACTCTTCATGAAATTTCTTTTTTCCCCCCTCTGCACCCCAATAACGTCAGAATGAAAACATACTATCTCAGACCACGACTGTTTTGGGATCACTGCCACAGGACTTCAAGCTAAGCTCTCAGTGGCATCAACTCCGGGTGCAGAACTAGGGAGAATTTGCAGAAGTCAAGACAGTCTGATTGAAGTTGACCAGTTTTCTAACAGAGCTGTCTTGCAATGGAGGCCTCACATCCTTAATTACAACAGAGAGGCTTCTGCAGGAATGCCTTGATACTATGAGTTTACTCCCCAGCTTGCCTCAGAGCACAGACATCAGGCAGCCAGAGAAAAGGGAAAAAGGAGTGCCACAAAGTAAGCCTACTACAGAAGCGGAAACTTACTTTAATCCCATTCCCAAAGATGACTCATGTTCTTTAATGGAACTTGAAAGTCAAGGTTCTACCCTTTAAAGTCTTCAGCTTCTTGCAGCATTAGTGTCATAGCAATTTTCCATGTAAACAGGAAAGTTTTAATTACATAATGGATACTTCTGCTGTTTTTATAAGAATTCCTTTAATCAGATGCAATGCTTAAAGAAAGCTGTTCCTTATTCAAAGATCAGATTGTTGAATAATAGGAGCTATTTTTTCAGAACAAGTGAAGTAACATTGCAATATGTGCTAATTTAGCGTTCTAATCCACAACTGCAGGTAACGTTCACCCTGGCCAGATTCACAAAACATAAGCAAGCTCAGTGCTCCCTTTGTAACATACCTGTGCAAACCTGCAGCATAAGCTCTCCTTACAACCGGTTTGAGATGTCCCATTAGCAACAACAGCCATACCACTAACATACCCACAGCTAGAAAAAGCAAAAACATATACCACCATGACTGATTTGCTGGCTTATATACAGCTGAGAGGTCAAAGCATGGTGGGAAATGGGGGTGGAGACTTTCTTAGAAAAGCTCCCACCACCTGTCCATGCTTTGTGAAGAGCTAGGTAGGTTAAATTAGGGCTTTAAGATGCAGTGGCTTTTCCTTGTCTTTCTGCTTTCCCCATCTCCTTCCCTTTTTTTTTTTAATTCTATTTCTGTTTTTTATGCTGTATGAGTGGAAAGAAAATAGCATATATTAGAATATAAGCATCTGCAATTGTGTTGGTGGCTTTGTCTTGCTATTCCTTACTGCGGCTGTTATAGTGCAAAGGGCAGAGGAAGTTCTAGATAGTCTGTAGCTGCTTATTTCTTTTGACATTTGTCTGTTCTCTCCATACATCTTCTTCTTAAAAAAATTGAAAGTGCTATGTGTTTTTCCCATGTTGTTTAGTTATACTAAATAATGATTTAATTCCTGTTCCAAGCTCAATCAGATACGAGCTTCTCAAATCTTCCATAATTTCCCTTGTTCCAGGGAAGGAGATCCTTTGGGAGATTTTGTGCAAAGCTGCTAGGTCACCCCCTACAGCTGTGTTTTATTTTAAGCTGATCAGTGTTTGCCCCTATCTGTTACTTTGCTTCTTTGTCTTAACTATGTGCCCACGAAATGGGACCAGGTGGTGCTTATTGGGGTCTCTAAAAAGCCATTGATAAACCCACTTATGAAAAGCTTTTGCAAAAGAGAGTAGGTACAGGTTAATGGGCTGTAATGGCCCAAAGAATAGCTAAAGAAGAGAATAAGAAAGACAATTACAGCCTCTTCTGAAAGCTGGCAGAGCTGCCCCAGCCTGCTGAGGCTACACACCAACACCGTCTGCCATCCCAAGAGGAAGAAGGTGTCAACGTTTGTGAAGGAACCGAAGTGAAGTAGAGAAAATCAGGGTGAGCTGGAAGAGATGATTGACAAAATGAAATTAATTGGAGAGTTCAAGGTAATCCCCCTTGATAATGCAAATATTTGGTGCATGTTATTGGATGTTCTGTTGTATGAAAAAAAGTATGCTGGCATGGCTGTAGGCAGCTTAATGAAACTCTTTCGTGCCTGGCAGCATTAATAATAGAAACAAAAGGGTGTCATACCTTAAAATGAAATCTAATCTAGCCTGACATGGTATATTGTTTACCTCTGACCTTCCCACCTCCAAAATCCTATTAAAGAAATGAAGAGGCTTTGACTCATTAAGATGAGCAGCAGCAGACCAGCTTAAGCTGTTTTGCTTGAGAAAGTTGATAAATGACTCTTGTCATGAAAGGTGGAGGAGAGGGAAACTGGGGAGCAGTGGCAGGTTACTGGGGAAGGAGAGCCTTATCTTTCAAGAGAGGGGGTCTCCCTTACTTTACTCTACTGTGGGCTAGGATCCCCCAGAGGAAAGGGTGGGCTTTAGCTCTGCTGGTGGTGGCAGTAGTGGGAGAAGACTTCTCTTCCTGGTGGCTGAGGTGGGGTGCCCAGGCTTCCCAGCTCAGGGTTTTGATGAGGTGGTGTGCCTGTGCCCTGATACAGGAACACCAGAAGGACCTTGGGAACAGTGAATCAAAGTGAGCTGAGATCATATCTGATTGTTCTTCTCAGCTATGAAATCCTTCTTCCTCTCTGCTGGTCCCTGGCAAAGCCCAGATAGGTTTTGGGCTCCTCTGGTTTGGGTGCTGAGACTGGTCCCACCCTGCCCTTGCACTTCAGGGTATCCAGGTGAGAGGAGTGGAAATGATCACACAGCTAGAAAAAATAACCCACTGGGAACATTGGAAGGGTCTCTGGTCTGTTTAGTCAAGGAAGGACTGAGAGGAGCTATACCTGTAAAGATGTAAAAGCTAATGGTAAAGAGTAAGGGAATAAATGCTTACGACGACAGGAGAAAGTACAATAAACCTAAAGGATACAACAGAAGAACCAAGTTAAGTATCAAGAAGAGTTGTCCAATGTAAAGTCTGCCAATTACAGGCTGCCCAGAGAGGTTGTGGAGTCTCTGACTCTGGAGACATTCCAGACCCATCTGGGCACCGTCCTGTGCAAGCTGCTGTAGGTGACCCTGCTCTGGCAGGGGGGTTGGACTAGATGATCTCCAGAGGTCCCTTCCAACCCTGACCAGTCTGTGAAAGGATAGTTAATTGCTAGAAAGAGCTTATCCTGGAAGAGCAGGTGAGTGAGCATCAACTGAAGTGAGAGGCTGTTCCTGCCTGTGCACAGGGGTGGCCTGAGCTCATGGAGCGTCCCTGCAGAGGATGAGCTCTCTCCTAGCTCCATTTGCTGCGCTTCCTCATCCCTGATTTATCGGTTGTCTCTCATGCTCCCGGGGTGGCTGGCAGGGAAAGCGCGTTGCCTGCTAGCTGCCTGCCCCACCAGCTCCTGGCGGCGAGTGAGGGATGCCCACAGCGTGTCTCGCAGCTCGCCCTGTGCTGGCACGCTCCCAGGCACAGCGAGCATCGTGTGCTGACACAGCCGCCTCCTTCGTGCTTTCGGCTGGGAGTGCGAAATGACATCTGCCATCCCCTCTTCCACAAACAAAACTGACTCTTGTCCTACCTGCAGAGGGGTGGCCTGAGGGTGCTGGTACAGGCTGGTGGGACGGTGCTTTAAGGTTCGCGCCTCTGTTAATGATCTGATAATTATCCTGTGTGCAGTAGAGGGTGATG
>RSEF01000006.1:36217436-36245808 GCA_003993805.1 Himantopus leucocephalus | reverse complement strand
AGAATAGATATTAGGAACAAATTCTTTACTGTGAGGCACTGGCGCAGGTTGACCAGAGAAATTGTGGCTGCCCCATCCTGGAGGTGTTCCAGGCCAGGCTGGACGGGACTTTGAGCAACCTNCCCATCCCTGGAAGTGTTCAAGGTCAGGCTGGACAGGACTTTGAGCAACCTGGGCTGGTGGGAGGTGTCCCTGCCCATGGCAGGGGGGCTGGAACTAGATGATCTTTAAGGTCCCTTCCAACTCTAACCACTCTATGATTCTATGAAAGGGCATGAAAAACAAAAGCCAAGAGTGTCCCTGAAGGAGCTTGAGCTCTGGCTTTGCTAAGAGAGCCCTTCTCTCAGCCCCTTTCTGCATCCCTGAGCAAGGACCGAGGCGTGCGCAACTGGTTCACATCTCACAGTACTGGGTTTTGCCCAGCCATGGCTTGTGTGTCCCTCCTTCCCCACCCCACAGCTACTGCCCCGTTAGCCAGGACTTGCCAGTGGTTACAGCCCTTCCCCTGGACACATGGAGATGTGCAGGCAATGCAGTACAGCTAAACGGCAAAACCCTGATTGAAGAGGGTGCATTGCAGGTAGGAAAGTTAAGAAGTGTCAGGAATTAATGCTGTTGATCGTGGACATCTGCTAATTACAGGATCGGATGTTAGTTTTTTTCCCACCAGGTCTCTCTTTAAAAACAGGTTGTTACAGTGAGAAGCAGTAGACGACTTCAGTAACACGTTGCTACCTATGCAGTCTATAAGAAAGTATTTTCTTAGCTTTCAAAGGCACTTAGCTGTAAAACTTCAGGAGTGAGCAGGTTTTAAATTATAGCGTAGGGATTGAGAGAGGACTCCTGACGCTCGCTTCTTTTTGCTTCATGAAAACTAGGGCTACAATAAAAGTTTGACACCTTTTTAATGCAACAGCTCACTTTTGAAAACTTCAAAACTCTGGCTTTAGTCCAACCTTTTTGCTAGTATAGGCTGTGACTTGTAGTTTCAATCATAACTGAAAATCTAAAAAGCCCCCTAGGTGTCATATTGTACAGTCAACACTGCATGATTTTCATGGCTTTGTAAGTGCATCAGAACACTAAATTATTGCTGATTTGGACTGTACGTGGAGATCATTTTACTCCTCTCGACAGCCACCAAGTACAGATTAAATCGCTGTACGTATTCAGAACTTCAGTACTGAAAAACAGAGGTTTATTCGTGAAAGACAGACAATACTTAAAAGGTGCAGAACTTCTTTAGAGATCAGAATCACAGAAAACACCTGCTCCAAAAACGCACACTCAAAGGCAACAGAGGTATTCCTAGCAGCTCTCCACAACACTCAGGGCTCTGTCCCTACAGCTGATGTCAATCACTTATTTTTACTAACTTTTTTACCACATTATCCTGCTCTCTGCAAACAAAGAGTTTGCTTATGTTAATTAGCGTCCTACCGGTGGCTAACGAATGCTGCAGCCTGTAGACTAGCACGCCATAAATAAAAGCTGTCTTTTGGTGCTGTTCCTGGCTATAACCTTAGCTTCAACACATGCGTGCTCAGAGTATAAGGCAGTCTGTAAATCTTCCCTTTTCGTTCCATTGCTGCAGCAGAGAAATCTGTGAAACACTTCTTTTAAAAAGCAAGTGTCTGTACACTTGTATGTAACATTTATTGCCTTAGAAAAAAACTTGGTCTGTGATGTTGCTAGTTTGAGAAAATTCTCCCATTACTTAATGAAAAATTGAAGAACGTGGTTTGAAGAGGGCACCTCAAGAGATGTGTATTTAATGTTTTTCTGACGGTTATGTTTGCACAGAATCAATGGCTGACTTACAAGGAGCAACCTGGCACAGGTATGACAACAGCTTAGCTAATTTAATGTAGAGCGCTTATGAAGCTTTAAAATATTAGAATAATGACATAGTTGAGGCCTTCATGCTGCCTGGATGATTTGTTGCTAGATAGCCCCATCTCTCCATATCACAGGTGGCTTTTGCTGCTCATAGGTGTCACTTGGTAAACGAGGCGGAGGGATAGGGGTAGCTGTCCCACCTGCCCCACGGACCCGGCTTTGGGTGCTCCTGCATCCCTGTGTGGGATGTCACACTCATTTGGGTGATTTAGTGAACCTCCAGTTCCTGGAAACCTCAGTTGTACACCACCAAGGATAATGTTTCGCTGCTTATTCATCCTCAGTATAGTTGTGAGATTTTCTGTTTCTCGTACGGCACTGTGTTAATTAGGGTGGGTAACGCATGGCCTCTATAAGCTGTACCAATAATTTCTCTCCACGCACAATTTCTTCTTGCCTTCTTTATCATGAGCTGAAATTAATCATTAATTTTCGCTTGTCTCAACAAGTTAACAACATCGTGCATATTATAAACAGCAAATTTCTTTTCAATAGCCAGGATCTGAATACCAATTTTTCATCAGTATAACTGATAAAATTCTACTGTACTTGTCAGTAGGGAAATAGATCCAAAAAATTATGTAGAAGTGAGCGTACTGTTTAATTAATTTACATTCTAGTGTGAAAGATTTAAAATGATAGATGCATGAAACATCTATATTTGCACCAAATAAAAGGTTAAAAATACAGTGATGAAGTATAGTGCCCAAATCAGTGAGGGATTTGATCTGAGTTGTGGTCATTGCAACAGTCTTTTATGCAACACAAACCCCTTTTTCTACTAATTTCTGGAAGACATGAATGTTTTTTTCTGCTGTGGCTCATAAAATACAACTTCATATTGTCAGGCTTGGCTACAGTTTGTCTTGACGTGGATTACCATACTCTAAGGAAATCATACAGTTTAATCTCATCTAGGCGATAGCTTCTATTTGAAGATTTTTCAGTAACAGAATCTAAAGCCAGCTCAGTTCACAATTATTACATTGTCCATTTTACGACAGGGGTCCAACCAGATGTGCTCCGCTACTCCGTAGGACAGCCCTCCCCAAAACCATTAGCTTTCCAGTCTTTATCCATCTGCCAACAAACTCTCTTTACTTTTATTTTGACTTTTCTTTGATTATTTGTGTTAGCCAAATGAATGTTCGAAGGCTGTTCTCACAATTTTTGCATGAAAATATCAGTGGAAATCCTTTTGCATATATGTGGCTCACTTCCCAGCACAAGCCTCCTGGCGTTCACAATTCTCTTCTTGCCTTTCCCCCAAAGGACATGTTTCTTTTCCACCAACAGCCATAAGCGCCAGTAGGATGACGGGTTCCAACTCTTTCCATTCATTACAATAAAACTTTTTAGCATCAGTGTGATAGTCTTTTCCATTATCCCAAAGAATAATGGGGAATGTGAAATTCTGGGGAACTCACATTAGACAATTTGCAAAGTTTTCTCTGTAACATGAGTGCTCTGATGCTGGTCCAATTTTTCAAGTTATTCCAAAGGGAGAATATATGGTCTACCAAAACATGAGCAATAAAGGAATCACTTTTGGTACAAATCAGGAAAATTTAGATCCACAGAGCTCTACAAGTATTTGTATTTGGCTATATCCTACTGATTTTGGTCTCAGAAATAATAATGGTCTCAGAAAACAGCCTACAGAGTGAACTTGCAGAGTAGACTGGGGTGCTGAGTTTTGGAGTGATCTAAGGAGAAAGTATTTCTTAATGGCCACAGAATTCTTTGTGTGAAAATTAAAAGAAAAAAAAAGAGAGAGAAATGAATCCTGCTTTCATTTAGCTAATAAAGCTTTTAAGGTCCATTCTGGAGTTGGCTTCTTTTACTGAAGATTTTTGACATGTTTGGTTTCTTTTTTGGGCTGGTCTTGAATTACCTCCAGGCTGAGAGGTATATGAAAGCTCTTATTCTTTCCAAAAGTAGAACTTCAGTGCAGTCTCCAAAATGCATTGGTGGGAGTAAGGAAACAAAAGTGTTTTGAGATAGCATGATAAGTTCATACACAAGAAATGGTAGGGAAAGATTAATCATAGAATCACAGAACGGTTAGAGTTGGAAGGGACCTTAAAGATCATCTAGTCCAACCCTCCTGCCGTGGGCAGGGACACCTCCCACCAGCCCAGCTTGCTCCAAGCCCCGTCCAACCTGGCCTTGAACACCTCCAGGGATGGGGCAGCCACAGCTTCTCTGGGCAACCTGCGCCAGGGGCTCACCACCCTCACAGTAAAGAATTTCTTCCTGATATCTAATCTAAATCTAATCTTGGAATTTAACACTTGTTGCTCTGATAAATCCATGTGTGTCTGAGCTGCTGATAGATTCCTCATGTATTTGTTGATACGGTGTGTTTGTATCATACTTACATTGTGCTAATCTCCTGCTTCGGGGCTCCTCTTGGTTACTCATAGGAGCCAAGATAAACTTTCCTCCACTTGATTTTTTTCTGACAGGATGATGGAAGAGGGAGATGCTCTCCTTCCGCTGAGACTCTGCAGAAGGGCCAGAAGAAGATACGCAAGATATACTGATGCTTCTCTTGAAGCTTGAGTCTCCAGGTAGCTGGTTGCTGTTTTGCTGGGGGTTGAATCGCTGGTTGGATTGCACGTCAGAAACTCGGCGTCCCTTTCTCGCTCTGAGCTTTGCACGGTCACTGCGTTCAGCTACAGGGAAGCTGTGCATCCGACAACCCTTGAAGGTTTAATAAACGCTCGTTCTGCTTTGTATTAGCAGTCCCTGTGCGCGTGTATTATAATTGTTAGGCTTTACAAGTTCTTGGCATTCTCCAGAGAGGAAAGTCTCTGTTGGTAATTCTTCAGTGAAGCATAAAAATGTCTGTTTAAAGATCTATCATAAATCAGACTGCGTGTTTGTCCATTTTCACTTTACTGGCCAACAGTGTGTCACAATACTTCAAGATGAAAGATGTTAACTTTACCGATACAAATGAGTTGGAGCAATATATGCATTAGTCAAACACTTTGCTGAGGTGCATAATTTGGGTTTTTTTAATGCAAAATCTAAAGTAAAAACTACAAAGAGAGAGGGATTCTCCACTTGATTTGGAGCTATCAAGAGGAAAATATTTCAATGGAGACTAAAACTCTTCAGCAGAAGCACTTTGCTCTCTGTACTGTTGGGAAGGATAAATGACAACAACAAAGTGTTTGCATTGAAGCAGAGGAAATGCAGTGGAATTCTGTTGACTAAAGAGACCAAAATGACATAGGGTAGAAAAGCCCCTGCTTCGAAGCCGATTTCTAGTAGGCTCAGAGGCTGTGGATGCCGTTAAATATACACTAGTAGAGTAAAAAAGAAAATATGGGTGTGCAAAAACAATGAGGTGCAAAAAGTCGCAAGGAGCAATAAAGAGGTAGGTACCAGAGAAGGGCTGGAATGGTTAGTGAATGCAATTAAAGGCTGCAAAGAAATTACAAGGAAAGTAATGATACAGAATGAAATATGATTTCACCAGACGATGAGCAAGAGGAAGTGTTTCCAATATGAGAAGAGTAAAGCGTCAGTGAAGGAGACCATGGGCTTTCTAAGGCAAAGACAATAATTTCTACACAATAGATTCAGCCTCTGCGAGAAAAAAAGAATTAAATAAATTCCCTGCTTCAATGTTCATAAAGGATATGGAACAGATGCCAAGAGCAGATGTACAGTTTCCAAAAGAAGAAAGAGAAACATTGCAGAAAATCATTGCTGTAACAGCTGATTGAGAAATAAAACAATCTCACCAGTGGGGGAAAAAAGCCAAAATTAAACAAAGATCCATCTCACCCTTCAGAAGAAATCCAAAGAGGAAATAAAAGCTTGGGCCACAAACGTTAAAACAGGGAAGCAGGGATAGACTAAAGGGATATTAAATAGGGATATTAAACTCAATGCTCCAGAGCCTCATCTTTCAAATCAGAAAGAATGTAACAGTATGGAGTTTTATTTTGTGCTTTTCTTATAAAGGGCTTGAGGCATTATGATAATACAAGTACCAGTTTAAAAAAAAGAGAAAAATAAGAATTTGGTTTTGTTTTATTTCCTCTGAAACCTCCATTTTGTGGCTCATAACTTTCTGGATAGTGTCTTTCCTGTACTGCTATAGATGTGGATCAAATACATCATAAAATAATTGTTTTTTCCATTTCGGCACATTCCAGCCATTCAGCATTATGTTTTCAAGATGAAGCAGAACGTTTTTCCCTTGTGTTCTCATGCTTCATATGATTTATAACAATAAATACAAGCTGGTAGCTGAGGGGAATTCTGATTTGTAAAGTGACCATCACAAAAGTTAAAGCATCATGAACTAAAATTAAACTTGAGGTTTGGGCTTGTTTCCAGTGACAGGATCCTATTACTGGCGATGAAAAGAAGGAAGCAGAGTAAATCAGAACAAAGTTATCCGCACAGCTAGAAAGCCAGAGCTGTACAAAACCTTCTAGATTAGGTGGGGACAGTTTTACCACTTTGATTGGGAGCACCAGCGAGTTAAAAAGAGCACTGATGCAAAGTTTCTGGGGAAAATGCTTTCCTGTCAAAAAATGCTCAAACTAACAAGTCTCTGCGCTTCAGCAGTACTTTGCTTAACTTGGATGGATTATACCGAATTTCTTTGGAAAGCATCCAAAATACTTCAAGGAGTTAAAGTAAATTCATAAACTTATCAAGAGAAAAATAAGGTGCATTATGACATTTACAGAAGAAAAAAAAAAGGCAGCATGTAAAATGCCTTCTGAAATAATTTAATACATTAAATTTATCTTCCAAAGAAATGTCAAAGGTGAGAATAGAGTATGGAGAAAACGTCGTGCCCTTGGTGCTGGGTGATATCTCTGAAGGCAATGGGTTATATAGGTGTGAGAACAGGGTTTGACCAGCGGAGGATTTTGAATCCCCAATGATAATTTTGCAGTCAGAAAAACACTGGGGCCACATTCTGCAGCTATGCACCCTTCCTATCTGATATGACCCAAATTACTGGCAGTTTTATTTGCATAGATACATGGCACAGGCTGAACTTTCTGTATTAATAAGATACTTGGGAAGAAAGGAGCCTCAGGAGGATTCAGAAGGGCTGGGACACTCGCACTGGGTACTGACACTTTGGGTCCTGCTCCCAAGAAGTGGGCATTTCCAAGAAACAAAGAGTGGAGTTGTTTTTCCAAACCCTGGCTACTTTCAAAGACTGAGAAGTAGAAACCATTTATTGCAAATGAGTATCCACCCAGAGAAAGGGTAACATCACAGCCACTTTTGTAAACAAGTTTTGAAAGAAAGTTGAGAGGGAATAAAAATAAGATTTAAGAGGGAGGGAGAGTATCATCAAAGTAAGTACTACGTGGGAGGAAGTCGTGTTGGTCTTTTTGCTCGAAGTGCAGTAACTCCCTATCATTTCCTGCACTTTATTAATAACTACTCTTCTGTTTAAAAATATTTTAATCCCTTTCGTAGCTGGAATGACTCATCAGGTCCTTTTTCATTGTTAAAGATGATGTCTTCCAGTCTCTCAGCCACCAGAACAGTGTCCCCAGGGAGTAGCATGGTGCTAAACCAACAGTATGTCTTGTTTTGTTCCCCCAGATCCACCAGTCTAATTATTCTCATTAATTTTAACAGGCAGCTAAACATCTATGCTTATGAAAAAAAAAAGCCAGAAAGCAATGCCATACTCAGAGCTGATAACAGAGACATGAATCTATCAGAAGCAAGAGGATTCCTGCTGCATCACATGGAGATTTGGTGCTATTTCATAGCCCAGGAATCATGGGTTTGCCTGTTCTTGCTCTCAGCATTCATGAATAAATAATCTTGGTGACAATTCATGCTTTTTCCAGCAGGCCAGTGAGCAGGCTGCGCAGACAGCCTCATGTCCAAGGAGCAGGTACCATGCAAGGGGGCAGGTGGTCCTTCATATGGGCAGCCTTGTCACCTGCCAGCCCAAAGAAAGGTTGAGCACAGGCATGGTTGGTTTGTGTCTCCAAGCCCAAACAGACAGGGAAAAGCACTGTTCCCTGCTTGAGGCCAGGAAAATGATGCGGGACCAGCACAAGGAGATGGCACTGTGGTTGGAGCATGTAGCGTTGCGACCATTCTGGGGGTGGATGGAGCCCAGCATGTTTGGTTAGAGAAAAGCTGTCTTCACAATGTGTTTTTTCACCCTTGGTAATTGGTACACCACTGTTTTTACCTCCTTTGAGGGGCAGAAAGCTAAGGGACAGGCTTCGCTGCTGCATCCTCCCCCTGCCAGGGGGAAGAGAGCGCTCAGTCCTGCCCTGAGACAAAAGTGTGTAGTCAGGAGGGGAAGCTGGTTACAAATGGCTCTTCCCAGAGATGGAAAATGTTGCCTTCCCACAACCTTTAATTCCTTTATTTCTATTCTCTTCATTATCCCATGTCCCACTGCAGAAAGTGATGCAAAGTTGTTTTGTCACATGCTGTTACCACAGACGATGGTATAAGACCGCCAGATTTTCTCCTAGTGTGAGGTCTTTCAGTCAAGCCCAATGGAAACCAGAAATGTCACCAAGTCAAAAAGGTGGTGTAAGGACACTCTTCTAACTGCTGGGTTTCAGGCAGAGAGGCTGGTTGAGTGTAAAGGGTCGCTTCATCATGCGACATCACACAGTCTTATTTTAATTTAAAAGTAATCCTTTTTGTATCATATTGACATTATTTTCCCACTTGTTGTCTATGCCAGTGCTGTAAGTAGAGCAAATCAGGCTTAGGGGATGATGTCTCACCAGTTTTTTTTATTTGAAGTCTATGAGAAAGGAAAATGTGGTGGAGTCTCCATTTTTTGAGGTCTGTGTTTCAATGCATCAAGACAATAACACCCTGAGAGATAGGCTATACTTCAAGTGTGTTTTATGAGCTGAAGACAGAATTATTGACTTGGTTTCTTTAGACTGTGTTGTGCAGGAGATCAAAGAAGGTGTTCATAATTGTCTTCTAGGAACGTGACCAATGCAAATGTCACAAATTCAACATTAATAACCGTTGTTTACCACCCAAGAAGGCACAAAGATGGTAAAAAAGTGACATACAGACAAAAGGGAAATAATAGGGGAAAAAATGACTGCTTTCCAAGGGCAAAATTTATTTCAGAGTAATTATGAAGAATACTACGCATAGTTTAATCCATGCCAGATCTCCTGGTGAGCATATGAACATATTCATGCTATTAATGTTTCCACTCAGAAGCAAACTGCCATTGCACTAGACAGAACCTTTTCAATATAGGGGTGGGGACAACGAGAACTGAGGTCCTACTGCAGTAGAGACCCAGTCCCACTATGAGCAATGTGAGCCAAGCTCATGCATAACCCTGCAAGATGTTTGAAGTAGCTAAAGCTTTGTTTCCTCAAATTAGTTATTTGATTTTGTGTAGCTCCCAGGAAGAAGAAACTGAAGCTACCTGCCTTCTTCTCACCTACAAAGCAGTGGGTAAGCTTCTTCGGTGTATCAAACAATGGCTTTTTTATTTAAAATTTGAACATTCTTTCTATTCAAATCTCAATACAATGGACTTTATCTTTGACGGGCTCATGGGGCCCTCGAATGTCAGATCTGTAACCCTGTGGAACAGATCCTCATCACTCACTATTGTTTTCCACCAGATGAAGATCTTCCATAGAAGCTACATAAATAGCCCATTCATAAAAGTATAAAAACATATTATACCAAGACAATGGCCCTGCAAGCCCAGCAACATCCCTGGTGAAGTTAGCAGAGTGAAACATGCAAAGAATTTGCCTCGCTCCTCAGGCTCCAGTGCAGAATCCCAATAACCGTCATGTCTGTCTCATCTCCATTTCCATCGCCATTTCATAAAGAGTGGGAAATAAAGATGAAAAGCAAAGGCTTTAGCTACCTGGAGACCTCCTGTGTTCATGGTGCAAAATGTACTAGGATAACGTACAGTAAAATAGAGTCTATTATCTAGTCCTATTTAAGATAACTTCTTAAGAGATTTCTTTAATGTTTTAGCTTTGGACAAGTTATTGATTTCACTATCCATGTTCCCATTTCATATTTTTTCCCTTAATCAAGGTTGGCTGCTTTCCCCCTATGCTGTCCGTGTACAGAAGGGAAGCAAATGGAGCAGTTCTATTAACAGGCGCTGAGACCTTNCTATGCTGTCCGTGTACAGAAGGGAAGCAAATGGAGCAGTTCTATTAACAGGCGCTGACACCTTGATGCAGGATTTGCTGCGGGCAATTCCTTGGCCTTTGTTTATGGCAGCACTATAGCACCAGGACAGTACTAAGGGATTAATGAATTTAAGCCAAGAGTGTTTTTCCTCATAGTATTGCATGCATGGGAACTAACATTCACATGGGCTTAGCCTTCCCTCTTCTGTACGTACTACTTGTATTCTGCTCTGCTTAAAAATTGAGGAGACTCATCTTGTTCATCACAAGATGTATTTTCAGCCAACGTGTGGTCACAACAGGAGTTTCCTTTGGTCCTTACTTGAAAAGAATTTGATGTTAAAAATGTAATGAGGATGTGGCTCTAGTTCGCTCTTATATTTACATAACTCCAGGTCCTTTCCCTCTTTCCTGGCAATATACTGTAACATTTACCATGGCACAATGCATTTGTGCCACGTCACTGAGTGCATCGTGGCAGACCAGTGTTGACTTATGGGCAGGCCACTTCTTAAGGTCAACATCAGCCTTGCCTTTAAACAAAACAGAAATGCTCCTTCTACCTGATTAGGCACCACTGCAAGTGAGCAGTGGGAGGCCAAGGATTCTCTAGTTAAAAGGCTGATTAGCCTGTCTTAAAATAAACTTAAATTGAACCAAGGGTGAATGATCCAGAAAATAATAAAGTGCATCTAATTACAGTGGAAATGGAACAAACTGTGCTCTGCTTTTTTGGCTTCATTTTATATGTTAATGAAAAGTGATAAGCACCATGCCTGATATTGTTAAAGACCTTGAGTGGATGAGCCTCTTGTCTTCGGCCAGATGCTGCTATCATTTACACCAACATAAACAAGAAGAGTCTTTCTTGGTATGGATCCAAAGAGCTGAAGCCTGTCTTACATCACACCAGCCCCAGCACAAACCTTGAAAAGCCTGAGCTTGCTTTAGTCCTTCACATTACAACCAGAACATTTTGACCTCTCCGCTTGACCTTAAATTAAATTTGCCTTTGGCTTTTCTGGGCTGAAGGGTCAATTTACAAAACGTTTGGAGCTACTCAGTTCCCACCACTACAAAGTTCAGAGAATGTCAACTCACAGGGGTACCGTAGATCCCAGCTTCATCCATCTGCCCATCATCGGACGTGTACGCTGTACATCGGCTGTGTTAAGTCCATCACTCGCATGATTTAACTTGTGCCAGCTTCTTACACTCAAAGTATGCTGAGGTTGGAAGAGAACGCACAGGAAGCTTTACAGAAGTCTCTGGGGAAGACCTGGAGCTGAAAACCATCACCAGATGAAAAAAGGAGGCATTGAAATGTGCTGCTGTAATAGGAAAGTAATGAAAACTGTAATATCAGCACGGGGTGCTGGTGAAATTACCCAGTTATTTCAATATCATGTTGTAGATTTCTCTGGTGTCCTGTAACCCCATATTCTGGGCGGAATAGCTTAAAAGAAATAAAGGTGCTGCACCAGCAATGCTTGTGATTCAATAAACATCAGTCTCTCCTGCATCAATATCCCTTAACTATGCAGCTTGGGGCAATATATTAATTTCCAAGTCTAAACAGAAACAGGGTGGAAAGTTCTTTCCTGGTTTTAATCCTAAAATTATTTCCTGTAGGTGCTGTATATAGTACTTACTGCCCTCCAGGGCTTGGTGTTTCGGTAAGAACATACTTGACTATACCTCTGAGGCTCACCAAGGGCTGGGCGGTCCCCTCACCAAGTACACAGCTGTATAACACCCTAGACAGGGCAAGAACTAGGATCTGACTCCTGATCTGAATGACGTCTTGGCCCAAAGAGGAATTACCTTGAGCCAGCTCCCTTGCCTCAATGTATCTTATGAAGCTGACCGCTCCTCCGGGGAACTGAGCCAAGACTTTGTCCCTCCTAATTTGCCCACCCGAGGTGACAAGAGCTGAGTGCGGGGTCTAGCGAAGGGCTGGGCAACCCTTACAAAGGTGCCAGTTGTGTTCTTAAATGCATTAAGATATTCAAACTGAGGGTGTTGGGGATTGGCCAATTATTAGTTGTTAATTTTACTTTTTTTCCTGAGGTGATTTGACCTTCTGACTACAGAGGTTTGCGGGCTGTGTGGCTGTACATGGCTGGGATGTCAATATTGGCATACACAGCTGCCAACATTGCTCAGAGGTCAAGCTCCTGAAATTATGAGACAGTCCAAGAGGAGAAGGGAAAAACCTAAAGCATGGAAAAAGGAAGGGGGGGGGAAAATAAGTCTGAACCTTAAATATTTGTGGCAGATCCTAAATTATGGTGAGAGGTGCTAGTCTCTCCGTAGTTGAGATCAAAGCCAGAGTTTGACCATGAACTAGGCTTCATTCCCAACTCCACCCTCAGCTTCAGCAAGGCCAAACCGATCCTCCTAACACTTGACAAAGCCGACCTAACCCAGGGTAGAGTTTTTCCAGCATGCTGGGAAAAAAATCTGGCAATGCCTCTGGGCAGCTTCAGTGATCAAAACACTCAGAGGCCTCTCATATATTTGTAAGATTTTCCTACGATCCCTTGTTTGGTTTTCTTTTTTTAGATTTTGTCTTGCCTTTAAAATGACAAGCCCGAAATATGTTTGCTCTATTTCTCTCTTTTTAAAACAGTTCTCAACTGGGGTAGCAAAGAGATGCAGAAGGATGGAAGAAGGTCAGCTGCATGGCCATGCCGCGTATCCGATGGCCACCTACCAGCCTGCAGATCGCATTTGGCTCCGTCATTCCCAGCACAGGTGAAAAGTTTTTGGAGGCGGAGGCATATCCATCCATCTCCTTCCTGCTCCCTTCATCCCGCTTGATGTTACCCCAGCTCCAGTTAATAGCTTACAGCAGGAATGCCCTTCTCCTGCAGGGTTAGAAGAGCCTCCCAGGATGTCGCTTAGCAATCCAGCTCCAAAAGGCATGTAGAGGCTTTGAACAATTTGTGAGCGAGAGGTATTTTTATCTATATGGAAATGTTCAGACCTTGAAATACAGACTGTATTTCTGCATTAACTCAAAGTGAATGATATCATACCCTTGAATTAAATCACTGGGGATGATGACGGTAAATCTGGCTTTATATTGATAGTGTCATCTTATTGTCCCTGCTCTGTATCTCCTTCACCACGACAGTGTGGCAGTGAAACTCCAGCACACTGATGTTCCAGAATCCATGTCATTTAATGCAACCGTCTCCGGTCTTATAGAATAGATGGCTCAATCCTAAACAGATTAACTCCCACTGAGAAGCTATACAAAGGCGATTTATTTTCCCCTGGATGCGCACACAAACGCACAGTCGCACAAAGAGGTGACTTGCATGCACATCAAGAAGAATATATGTCCTGCAAAATGCCTCACCACATCTGAAGATATGCAGAGAGGAATAGCAAGAGTAAAAGCAGGAAACTGATCCCAGACAGTGGGGATTTCATTAGGCTAAATAATATTTATCTACATTCATTTATCTAGACCCCAGTTCTAGGTTCATGTGGAATAAAACACAAGTGACTCTTTCAGTGGGAGTTGTTTATCTCTCAAACACTATTAAACTTCTGGAAAGTTCACAGAATTAAACTCTTACTAATGTCTGTTCTTTATGCGTACAAATTTACAACAGCAAACAGCAAATTCTTGAAGACAGACTAGAGGCCTGTCCCGAGAATATAGAATGATATCATGTGAATTTCTGTGTTTCAGCTCCATTTAATAACAACCTATTTTTCTAAGCTGATGGCAACATCGTTTTTCTAAACCACTAGCAAATTTATTCTCTCCCAATAAAAATTGAGATGTCCTGATCAAGAGTTTGATGAAAAACTGAAGGAAGCCAATGACAATCTTTCCAGTGACCTCAATAAGTTTGGATAGAGACCCTGAAATAAAAGTTAATGTGCATCAGGAGAAATAGTGGTCTGGAAGTGAAGCATCATAGATAAGTCTATTGCCTAAAATTGCTGCAGGAATAGTATTTGTCTGATGTTTTGGTATGGTTACATTCTAAAATACATTCTCTGCATCGTTAGAGCAAGCATTTTCCTTAAATGAAAAAAAGTGGAGCCGGTCAGAATTCTCTGTTCGAATGCTGGTGGCATTTTTCTTTTTTATGCCCTTCTCAAGAGTTTGTCCGGAAAAACATGAGATTTTGCTGAAGCGATAAGGGAGTTTATACATTCAGAACAGATCTGTACCGTTATGACTTCAACATGCAATGCTGAGGCAATAAAATTTATGACTCTCTTCTTCAGTGCTTTAATGAGGCATTGCCAGGCTCACTGTATATTTGCAAATGTCTTAACAGATAATGATTTTAAAAAGTACCGGAGTACAGCTGCCAGCACAAATGGCCATAACACCAATTATCTTTGCAGTATTTAGTCATGTTGAATCAAAGGCAGAACTGAATCATCAGCCAGTTTTCTTCTCCAGTTTGTGAGGGAAGTCAAAGGAACACGTTTCTTCTGGACACGTCTCCTGTTAGCTTTCCTCCCCTTACGTCTCCGTTGCCGACATAATCCCAGCAATTAAACTGAGCCTCCTGATGAGACTTATTATTTTGAATACAGCTTGTTAAAGGGCATAAGTGTTTTCACTAATCCATTTTTGGCATGCCTGCTTTTCGAAGCGTAGCCGTTCTCCTGAAGGGAGCAAGGGTGCTTTGATAGTGCCTGGGACAGGGCTCCCCAGAGGTCGCCCCGCTAGAGCAAGTGACCCTTAAATTCACAATCAGTTTCGAGTCGTGTGGGATCAGGAAGAGACAGTGAAGGTGAATGGATTGACAAAATCAACCATGGAAATGTTTACTTGCGTTTCACTTTCCTGCATATCCTCACAGAAGACTCTCCATACCCAAATATCTGCAGGGATGGAAAGTGCAAGAAAAAAATGGGTGGGATCTCCTGTGTTGCTTATCTCCAAGCTCTCCAAACTGTTCCATGTTGTTCAGAGTGAGTCTGTCTGTTTGGGGGGAAAATGGCAAACCATAGAAACCTTCTATCCCTTCTATTTCAGTGCCAAGAGACGTGCCAAACCCAGTAGCTAGCTTGTTTAAGGTTAAACCAGCTGAGTATACAGGTTTTTGGAGTGTTCCAGAAAGGTGCAATGACTCATTGTACTTCCCCTAAATTCTGAATCAAAGAATAGAAACTAGCAACTTCTCCGTTTCCCTCGAGAAGAAGGGCAATTGTGACCCTTTGACCTCTTAAGCTTCTCCTGTCTGCTGCCTAGAGCAAAGGGAGAACCATTTTTCCCACAGAAACTCGACTGGCCAAGGGAACGTTGCCTCCTGTGAAGAGGCAGGAGGAGGAAGGTACCAGATCATGTGAGCACGCACACAAAGGCTTCCCCATGTGCTAACTTTGCACCATGCACCTCCAGCCCTAACAGCCTCTAAGAGAAGCCTTCGGCAGAGGATTGGATCAGTAGCTGAAAGCTGCTTCTGGTTTTCAAAGCACGGGATCCTGAGCATAGCCTGCCGGCTTCTGGGAGGTCTCTATTCCAGCAGCCATGCGTTTGTAAGGTATCAAGGGCTGGTCTGCTAACCATTGACTCAGTTGCCCCACCAGGAAGGTCAGATGCTTATTCATAGGTCATGGTGAAGTCATTAGTTATGAATTTCCATCACGCTGGACTGCAGTTAATCCAGCTCTCGTGACCTCACTATTTATCTGAGCAGTTCCCCTTGGCTGATCCTGAGCTGAAGCCACAGAGAAACATCAGGCCTCTGGTCTGCTGCGGCTCTGTCCTCTCCCAAGGCATCCCTCGAGCAGTCACAGTTTGCTGACCAGGTCTCAAGGAGCAACCTTCAGCATGCTTTCGCAACTGCTGCTGCACCTGACCAGCCAGCCAAGGCAGAAAACTGTTTATTAATTAACTTCTAGGTCAGATGTGAAAGGAAAGGGTGTGATGAGCTCACTGGCTTAATACCAGCTGCATGGGTTGGTTTAAGGTAAGTGTTTTGGTAAAAGTCCAGAGACTAATTTTTCCTGTCTACTAAAGTAAATAAATGAAATGGAAACATTTTCCTCAAAATCTTTTATGCAAATGTCCATGTTTTCTCCTTCTGAAATCAGATTTTTATTTAAGCCACATTCACTTGGATGCATGTGACAGAAAGACTTTGTCAGCTTCACCTCCCCGTTGAGTGTACAAGTTCAACGTCCTTGGGCTGCTTGATTCCTTTTCTGTCAAGGAACAGAGCTACATGTGAGGCTCTAAACAGTAGGACTTTGCTGATTTACTTTAGCTGGAAGATCCCGAAGGCAAAAATCAATACTGTGGGTTACTCTCAGTAGTTTCTCTCCAGTCTCATACTTCACAATTTCTTCTTAATCTTAATACTTCATAAACACATTCACTTTAGTATATAGTGCCAGCACAAGAGGAAGGTGGTCTTGAAATAAGTGCTGTAAAAAACATGCAAGGCAGAGAAATTCCCGATCCAACCATAAAACACAAGATGAAGTGGGGACAAAATAGCCTGGCAACTGCCTGCCCAAACATGAGACCCAACAACACTTCTGGAGGAGAAGGTCCCTCTGAAATGCATATTTTGGAGCAGCAGCCCACAAACAGGTAGAACGTGAGCATTAATTTATGGATTGCAACATCCACTGAGGTTAGAGTGAAGACTCAGGTCTTTTATGCACTCATGTTGCTAAGAGCAAGTGTTGCTTTCATTTGCAAACCCACAAATCCCATGCGAAGTATTATTTCCCTGTTTTTCAGTGCTAAGAAATGTGTCTATATAAAAGCTCTCAGAAATATTGCTCTAAGGATTCTGTAATTCATTGTAACTCCCAGCCCTAATAACTGCAAGGTGATTTTTCATAGATTTCTAAAATTGGCAAGCTAATATTTCTTGAATCAGTCAGAAAAGAAATACTGCTCTACCCTTTGCTTATCCTTTCCTCATCAACAAGTGCAATTACAAAAACATATTTCCCCAGCACAGGATTTTAGGACTCCCTGTCAGAGTCATTTTCCCATCCGCCAGAATTAAATCTGAATCCTATTACACCAGGGAAATGTCAACGGATTCATCTTCCACCCCTGACGGCCGTAACTCCCATTTCTACCTATCAAATATACGTCACAGCTGGAATGGATGAAAAGCAAAGATATTCTTACAAGCCTAAAACTGAAGGACATTCATACTGAGGAGGAAAAATAGTGATACAGCGGTTTCCACTCTCCCCAGGGAACAGAGCATCAGCTCCAGAAACGAATAACCTTACGCGTATCAGGGGATCCGTCTGGGTACCTTTTATTGTTATTTCATCACTTCGGAGGCTTACTGGTGCTGGGAAACAGCCCATATGTATAGAAGTCATGAACATGTAGCGGAAGAAAAATGGTATTCGTAAGCCAAAAAGAGTAAGCCCTTTCCACACAAAGGTTATGGATGCTTTTAATTCCAAAGCCTCATGTGCCAGGGCTGCAGTAATTGATGCTATAGCTTGACAAGCCAGATCAATAATTAATGGTGAGTTTGCTAGTTTTGAACCAAACAACCGCAGCAGAAGTTAAATCCATTTGTACCCTGTCACAGGACCGGTGCGCTTTTAAAAAGATGAGCAAAAATTGGCAAGATGCTTTACAAGAAGTCTGGTAGAGAGCTGGATGTTTTGAAGCCTTTAATAACAGCTTAATTTCATTTAAGGCATGCCACATAATCAGGTTTCTACAAACATAGGGTGGCTCATCTGACGAGCAACGTGTGATGGATCTTCTGTATGTTAAACACCTTCCTTCTGGAAGTGTCAAAAACGTGATTGATTTTTTTTTTATCCCTGTGCTGTTGGGGAGTTCAGATGCAACACCATGCACTTTGTCCGAATTAAAACAAAAATCACTGAGTGAAAGGGTAGCGCGGGCAGTGTATGGTGTGTCATTCCTCTTCGGTGGGAATTAAGGGGTAGTACAACGCTAACCTTTTAAAAGATCTGTTTCCATGGAGCGTGCCTTTGCCGGAATGGACTTCACTGCCGCAGGTGTCTTTGTTCTTATCTGTTATTTCCAACCATGCTCTCCCAATAAGGAAAGATGGGTTGATCTGAAACCAAGCTTGTAATGTTCTTAATCCCGGGCATAACGTAATCAAGAGTTAATCCTCAAGTTCTCACTCAGGGAAATTATCCTGTATCAGCATTGGGCTCCTGCCTTGGGTAAGCAGGTCGGGATTTGACAAATTTGTTGTGATACATATTTTGAGATGCAGCAGTGGTAAGTTCATGCAGCAAATGCATTATTAATAGTAGCACATGATTAATGCATCGTATTGCGATACTGTCGATGGCATGTTCTGCACAGGGTCGGCTTTGTCAGGAGCACCCACCACCCTCCTTGGGGTGCAGGACACAGTCCGCTGTGCCACCGCCTGGGGACAGCTGTGTTTTAAAGTGATGACATGGGCTGTCCCATCAAAGAGGAGGCAACCGTCAGGCATTTGTGTTTTTACCACATAAATCCAAGGCCAGAGTAATAAGAGCACAGTGCAGACTTTTTGTAGTCTGTGCAGGAATGTATGCCTGTTACTGAAATATTTTTCAACGTAGCCAAAGGTTAATGTATGCATTGCCATGCATGTAATTAACACTTCTCCTCTTGCAGCACTTCACCATTTAATATTAAATTGCTCTTGTCCATTTGTCACAGTAGCTGGCATTTCACTTATTTTTTTACATCTTCCCAAATCTACAGCACTGCTTTTCTGCCCTCCACACGTGTATCTGCAAACCCACGCCCAAGTCTCATTTCTGAGAGTGAGCTGATTTCCAAGCCTCTGCTTCAGCGGCACCGTGCAGTGCCCAGCGCCGAGAGTGCTCCTGCCCACCCGCAGGCAGGGGAGGATGCTCCACACGTGTCCCCTCTGCATCCATCCGCATCTCCTGGCACCTCCCGTCAAGCTTCCCCCCGGTCCGTGCCTGCAGCCTGAGATGCAGCAGCTCCTCTCTGCTAGTTCAGGAGCTTGTCAAAAGCCTGCTTCATTCTGGGTTGCTTTAGCCCCCCTCCTGCCCCTCCACCCTGACTGCCATTTCGGCTCCTCACTAGATCTGCTTTTGACATTTTGACATTTTTGGTCCGTCTGCTGAGGCTTCTTCTGACCGCGGCGTGTGTCAATGCTCCCGAGGGATGTCAGTCAATTGCTTTGCTGCACTTTCAGCTTCTTCTGTAATGATCAAGGCTTTATTAGTCCCTGACCAGGAACTGAATCAATTCAGAGTTTGATTGAAACTTTTGGTCCATTTAATATTTTAATGCTTAGTATTGGAAGTGGTGCAATCACTAGGCAGGTGCTGACTGCAAGTGCCTAAACTGCCCTGGAGCACATTTCTTCTCAGTTTTCTTGAATTCACACACTCCGGAAGAATTGAAAATAGGATGAAGTTTTCTGTATTAGGTCTTTATCTTTTCACAGATTTTGGAGCGGGATTTCAGGTGTCGCCATGCCAAATGGCTGCACGTTGTCCCTCCAGTGTGGGCTCCAGGAGGGAGAGCTGCTGTTTGCTTCACCCACTTCCACCTCCCGTGGGTTTCCCTTGGCTGCTCTTTAAAGAAATGCTGAGAGCACACTGTCGCTGGCAAACAAAAAAGATGGGGTGTTGCTAAATATTACCCCAAACTACCCCAGAGAAGGTACCCACAGTGTGTTATTAATAAGAGGGGTTTCTCTAATCAATACTAATTTCATCACCAATTGTCACAGTCCTCCTTTTCCCCTTCCACACTTCGCTGTAACGCTGAGTTCAGTGTTTTTCGTGAATTTACCACTCCATAAAGGCGCCGCGCTGGGATGCTGGTCGGTCACCTTGCAGGGATCACGCCTTTGCCAGCAGGACCGGCGGCCAGTGCACAACGCTGCAGGAGAGGGTCAGCGGCATTCCTCGAAACCAGCTGGAGGGGCAAATAATCCAAATTTCCGACAGGCGGGTGAGGCGGGGTCTGGGCTGGGGCAGCCACCCTCGCGATGGATGAGTGGGTTCAGGACGGGGCAAGGACAGCCTGTTACGGGCAGCGGTGTGTTTGCAGCCGGGAATGGAGAGGGAACGCAAGCAAGGGAAATACTTGGAGGCTGTTTTATCCCTTCCTGCTGTTTGTTTCCCCTCTTCCTCTGGCTCCGCTCCTACCATGAAAGCACTCCAGGCTGAGGGGGTTTAACTGCCTTCCCGTGGCTCGGTGGTAGAGGAACAAATGAAACTTGAAACGCTCTTAGGACGAGGAGGACACTGTAAAACCGTACCTCCTCCTGCTATTCCCATTACTGCATCGTGTTCCATCACAGGGGCGATGAGTGCTTTGCTGTGGGAGCGCTTTCGCTGCAGACGGTCGCATGCTGCACCGCTCCCTTCGAAGGCGGTGAGGAGTTTCAAAGTCAAAATCGTGGGATAGGGAGAGAAAAAGGGTCCTTTTCTCTTTTACTTTTCTAAATTATTCTTTTGCCATCATAAAAAAAATACAAGGGAGGAGAAGGTGACTTTTAAAAGACGCAAAGGAAATAAACATCGACTGAACTTGCCTGACTCCAGTTGGAATTTTTAATAATTTTAACATCTCAGAAATGCCTGTAATTCTCTGGAAACCCAAAGGCCATCTTGTTTTTGTCTTTCATTTTAGCCTGATGAAAGATGAGCAAAAGCCCGTATTTTTCCTTTTTTCAGCCAGAGACAAAACTTCTTTAAACAAGGAGGAATATCCAAGTCAACAAAGCAGGGACAGGCTGCACCATGGAAAAAAAAAATAAAAATAAAACCATCAGCTCAGTTTCCAGAGAGGTGAAGAATGAAAGGGCTTTTTCCCTGCCAGGAATTCCCATCTCCCAGAGAAACTCAAGCGATTTAAAAGAAAAGGGTTTTTTTTTTCCTCCCCATGGGAAAAAGGGCTGTTACATTCTCTTCCTCTTACAAAAACTCTACATTTTCTTAACCGAAAGCTGGATGGATATCTCTTCAGTGTGTTTTCAGTGCCTTCCAAATCAGTTTGAGTTTTAGTCTCTCTCGTTGTTCCCTAGCCACTGGAAGGGCTGATTTTTTGATTTATATTTCATAGGGGTAGGTGATGATACTTTACTCGTCTTGGAAAGTCGTTAGCACAAGGAGTCCCGCTGGAACATAATTGTCTGCAAAACCGCCTGTTCGTGAAAGGTATTTGCAGGCCGGATCCCATAGACAGGGCTGGGCCAAAGCGTAGTCAGTCGTAAAATATGATCCTTTGGTCTGTTGTTTCCCTAAACTGACTATCTTAAGACAAAAAAGATCCTTCAGCAGGTATTTTAGCCAGGCGCTAATGATATTTTATCCCATTTCGGTAATCCCACTCCCAAGTCATAAAAGTCCACATTATCTCAAAAGCAGCTCTCTGGATTTAACCGCGCTGAGTCAGCCAAGTCCAGCCCATTTATTTTTGTTCTTCTCCTCAAAGTATTCAATATATTCAAACACATTATGACAATTGCCCCGAACCAAAAAAAGTAAAAAAAAAAAAGAAAAATCATAATAATAAAGGGTATGTGGGAGGGTTCCAAGAATTCCTTAGGAAAATTGTTTCAAATTCATGTGCATAAAAAAGAGCACTTTTTATTCTAGGCATGACTGACAAAAAATGTTAGGAACTAGAGCTAGGAAAAATATTTTGGATTTGGTAAATGGTGGCATCTTTTTGATTATTTTTTTCTTGGACAAGTTCAGAAAAGACCAACTTGTAAAACTCGTTTTCATCAAATCCAGAAGAACCCTGGCTGAATTACAGCAACAAAAAGCAGGTAAAACAGCACCTTCCTCGGGAACTTGCAGTGAAAATGTCAGGCTGGTTCAGCAAACACATTTATTTAAGCTCCACATATTTTTCTAAATTTTAGTGGTGGGCAAGGTGAGCGTATTTATTTGAGGAGCTGATTCTGCCACCCTTCCTTGGCTGGCATCTAAGAAATTGCACGTAATTACTGGAAAAATACAAGATGGGAAGGGAGTCTTCTACCTCTGATTGAAAACTACTTTTTTTTATTTATTTTTATCCAGACTATGCCGCATATCCTGGTTCTTATCCTCATGTCGTCTGCCATAAAAGGAGTATATCACTTAGCTCGTGACATGTCCTTCTCCCAGTGAAGTTGACCAGACTCATCGGGTGTTTCAGGTCCTGAAGGATGAGGTATCGAGGCACTCTGGCAGGGCGAGCGCTGATGATTTCTGCTGGGGTAAAAGGCCCCATCATGAGGTTCAGCAAGAAGGGGTGCAGCCCCCTCGCACCCGCCCACCCCTGGCACTGGTAGCCCTTCCGCAGGGAGGCAGATGCCAGCAACGCTGGGTTGCAAGGAGCAAATTGAAACAACAAATAACTCTACAGGGTTCAAATATTGATCACTAGGAAGGAGTCCATGTAAACAAGTGGCTCCAAAAAATGTGTTTTCTCCCTTTTTTGCTCCATTTTGGCTGTCCACGTCCTTCAGCAGATTTATGCCGTTTCCATAGCTGCCACGGCCTTTGCCAGGCATTGGGCATGGAGAGCAGCCAGAGCTGAGAGAGGTGGCCCGGCAGGAGAAGACCTTCCCAAGCATGCCCTCCATTGATTTTTCTCTTTTTTGCTGCGTTTTATTTTAGCTTTTTTTTATTACAATGGCATCTGTAATAAAATATGCAAAGTCATGAAAATCTCAGGGCTGCCTGAGTCCACGCGGTTTGGCATAAAGGCCAGCAAAGGGCAGAACCTCCTCCACGGTGGGGAAACAGCAAAACTCTCCTTTCCAAAGCAGGGCAGCCGTAAAATGCTGCGGCAAATCCCACCAGGCATTACTGAGGACCAGCGGGCGAGGACATCCCCTTTTATGGATTAAGGGCAGTTCAGAGCAGGA
This sequence comes from Himantopus leucocephalus, assembly GCA_003993805.1. Classification (NCBI taxonomy): domain Eukaryota; kingdom Metazoa; phylum Chordata; class Aves; order Charadriiformes; family Recurvirostridae; genus Himantopus; species Himantopus leucocephalus. The sequence goes on along the minus strand of RSEF01000006.1, from coordinate 36,222,887 downwards.
TTGTAAAGGACAGAAACATGCAGGAGATGGGAAAGATCCAGCCTCTTTTATGTGGCTTGCAAAAATAAATGCATACATAAAAAATTAACTGAGGATTACCTCTGTGGCCATGCTTTTCCCTCCCAGCCACTGCACGTTAGGAACAAGGAGACACTTCAGCAAATTAGAGCATTCACTGAAATAGAAAGAAGAAGGAAACTTTTTAAGTGGAACATTGGGGGGTTTTGTCAAGTGTTTACCAAAATACAAGTTGGAAGATTATTTTGAAAATTAAGCCAACACTGCTGAAGGCCCATTGAGGGCGAATGGGATATGGAATAATTTTTGTGTAGATGTGGCTTAGTCTATATTAGAAATGGATGCAGACTCTCTGACTTTATTTGGCTAATTAATTACATGCTATCCTGAGTCAGATTGGGTAACTGCATTTTCAGTTGTTCGGCGTTCTTACCAGAAGGTAGATGTCAGCATGATATTTTAAAATATCCCCTCTATTCCACTCTCTTCCAAATAGATGTTTTGGCTTTGTATTTGGAGTAGCTCAAAACAAAGCAGCAAACCAGTTTCTCCGCATGGTGATGCCTTCTGGGCCGTTTGAAGTACAGATGCAATATCAGTGGTGGAAGTTATTTTATGTTAGCAGTCAAAGAGGGTCATCACTCGGGGGTAATTATAGATATAAACCCTGAATGTCAGGTACTTGCCATAACTGTTTCACATTCGAGAGTGGGTTTTTTAATAACATGCCACTTGGTGCAACGTCTCCCGCTGCAGTATGGAAAGGAGCTGTCATTCAAACATCTTCTGACGGTACCTTGAAGGATCTGCAGTGCCGTCGGAGCAGCTTGGCTAACATTGGCATGGCCTACTTACATATATGTGTTAACCAACACTACATTTGTTCTGCTCATCTCTCTCATCTACTCTCTGTTTTTGCTGTACCTAGAAGAGAACAACTCTAGGTCACGAGCTTCTACCTTATCGTCATAACGTATGGGCTCGAACACCGCCTGGCATCCTGTGTGGGAAATTCAAGAAACAAGCTGTAGTGACACTGCTTGCTAAATGCTGCGAGATCACTGGAATTCATTGCTATTTTCATACCGCTGTGACAGGAGAAACTAATTCAAGGCACTTTGAAAATGTAGCTGATGTGTTGTGAAGGCTGAAACAGCGCAGGCGGAGAGCAAAGGCCAAGAGCAAATTCTTTCCGAGGAAGCTGAGCACGCTGACCACGCGTTAAGATATGCAGGGCCTTTCTAAATCAGTGGATAACGCAACTGCTGTAGCGAATGCCCCTTGCACAGACCCTTTCCTTTCTAGGAATCAGAAGTTATTGAAGCTGTCTTTTGCCAACCTTGCAGTCCTCCTGCGCTCTGCGTCTCAGCTTCTCAAGCCAGCAAGAAAAATGAAAGAACTAAATCTTTTGCAGAAAAACTCTGACAGGAACCAAGGAGATTATCAACTCGGATAGAGCACAATCCCCTTTAGAAGTATCTGTCTTTGATATGTATCCTCCAAGGGATATTTAGGGCAGCTCCTGTTGAAATTGGTGACAATTAGGCAGTTAGATACCTCTGTGGTGTCTAAGCCTCCCCACTCCCCCCCAGCAATCTTAACAAAAGCTTTTGAGTGCAATCCCCTGCAGGAAGAATTAGTTTGGAAAAGGGAAATGGGTTTACAAGTTGTGAACTCAGACAAGGACATTCAAACAACAAAAACCTGGCCGACTCCTTTGTTCAGCCACAAAAGCCAACCGCCATTTGGCTGAAACCTTCCTTTTTCCACTGCATTTTGGAAGGTCCATTTGTAAGAAGCGGATAAAACCGGCTGCCATTAAGGAAATGTCATCTCATGCTGGATAAGGTACACGCTGGGAAGTGGGTGCAGACGCTGTGGCTTAGCGGCGTCAAAAAACGTGCCCACCATCAGGTAGGAGCTGAGGGCACGAAGCTCCTGCAGCATCTGTTCTGCAGGGAAACCTGCCCGTGCTGGGGTGGCACAGGAGGACCGCAGAACCCAGAAACTCCTTTCCAATACCAGAAGCTTTTATTACGGATATCGCCCAGCCTCGTTCTTGCTGGTTGCCTTCCTGTACTTCTCCTCCTTTCCCCCAGCAGGCACACTGTCTGCACTCTCTTTTTGTTGCACAGCTTCTCCCCCAGACTTTCCTCCTCCCCTGAAACCCTGCTAAAGACCGAAGGAGACGGGACTTGCAGAAGCAGAGGTTTTTGAAGGAAGTTTAAAGGAAACTTCTGAATAGCCCGGCTGGGTGACTGCTGAGAGGAATGGGAATATCTGTCCGCCTGGGTCTGAAAATAGAAAGGATGGAAAAGAATTATTCAAGGTGTTTCAAGAGGTTATAAATAAAAATAATGAGACGAGATTTCAGAGAGATATGTTAAGGCTGAATATCAAGGGGAATTTCCTGACAGTGAATGCTTTAGGTGTTTCCTAATCATTTCTTAAAAGAAGTGATGGAAAAGGTATCACTAGAGGCATAAAAACTGCGCTGGAGAAGGCACTGGGAAATGCACATCAGGCGACCCTACACCGCTGGGCAGAGGTGGGCAGAATCAGTCCCCCTCCACCGTCCCTAAGTCCAATGCTTAATAACAGTAACGTTATCCTAATGCTTGTCCCCAGCCAGCCAGGAGCAGCCTGACCCCCAGATTTTTATCATACAAGCACGGAGGTTTGTGGGAGTTTCACTGGAGCGTGTTATCCATGCTCTGTAAGGTTTCTGCTAAATTCAGTTTACTAAAAGTTCCTGACTTAGGTTATAGGGTGACTCCTTTCCAGATTTCATTTATATCAGCATTTTTATCCTCCAGTTAGCAATTTCCATGTTACTCAGAAGCCATCTTTTTCGCATAGGCCCACCAATAAAATCACTGGCCAGTTTAGATATTATTTTTCTCAAGGGATGCCTAGGCACTGAAAGAAGAAGGGAATGGTTTTAACTAGATGACTGACTTTTACTATTCTTAATCAGAATTCCTTTTAAGTGTAGCCCAAGGTAGGAGAAAAAACAGGAAAATAAAAGTTTCTAGTTTTGTCACGTGCTTTGCACATCAGATTTTTAAACCACAACATCTGTGTTGCCACTGGCGTGGCCCAAAACCTGCACACACACCAGCCCCAAACACAGGAGAGCTGGATCCTCCCCTGGAAGGTGATCTTAAAAATTGTCAATCTGTGCATTAAAAAGGAAATAATAAATTGTTCTCCTTTTTAAAGCACTTAATCTGTCCCTCAAAGCTGTGATGCAGAAGCTGGATATTAAGAAAACAAATAAATAGGATTGATAATAGATTTGATTCAGCGTAAAACAAGTCCTGCGTTATATCTAAGGCCGTGTTCCTGCATTAGGGATAGGCCTATCATGACTGTTCAGAACTGGGACATTTTTCCTCTGAAGCTGAAATCAGGTTTTGACGCAGTGAGACTCTGTTTTTCTTCCCGTTATCAGGAGGGAGGGCAGAGAGATGCAACTGCACCTTTAGCCTCTGGGCCCATTGCTGTGACCTCATATTTATCACGTATTATCCTATAGGATTAGACGAGAAAGAAGGTCATTAAGTTTTTCTGCCCCAGAAAGAAGATAACCCCACGGAGATGCCTACAGGCATCCCTGTTACTTATTTGAATGTTGAAACAGGTGTGCGGGAAAATCATCAGTTTCCAAATCAGTAACATTCAACTTGTACAGGGGGAAACGGGTGCAGAGACAGGGCTGTGTGATAAAGATGTGTCATATTGGCTCTGAAAAAGCCAAAGGCTTTTTTTCAAAGCCTGTTATAATTGTTCCAGGTGTTGGATCTAATCCTGAAAGATCCCAGTGATGAAACATCTGAATATTAAAGCAGGGATTATGTTTACTGTAACTTCAGAGTCTTTTTTCTGCTCCCTTCAGGTGGATTTAGAAATGCTTGTTTAGTTTTCACTCACTGTGGGATTTAATCTCACCGTACAATAGGAGCATGTTACTTAGAAATGACTAAAATGGTGAAAATATTTCTCCTCCACGCTGGTCATCAGTGAAATTCCTGATATAAAAAAGCCGAAGAGGGAACAGTGCATTTAAGTATCTTTAGAGCAACAAAACACAACTCTAATGAACCATATACTATCCTTTTCTCCAACTACTTCTACAAGACTGTATAAAAATTGCGTTGCTGCACAAGCGACAGTTGGGTATTGCAATATGCTGGAATAGCTCAGCTGTACACAGAGAGCTTCATGACTTCTCTAATGTCAAAGATCAAAAAAATTGCTCTCAGGGAAAGGATGTGGGTATTCAAACGCGCAGTCCTGTGCCCTACCCAGGGAGAGCGGTAGGTGATGATGAAAAAGCAAATTCCTACGCAGTGCACTAATTCTTTCTAAAAGTATCCTGCAAATGTAATGCATCACCAGTTAACACTCGGTTTATTAGTAAATATGAATGTCAATGAAATGTTAATGTGACATTTTACCACAATCAGGACATTAATTTAATTATGTAAAGGTCCTCATTAATTAGATTCTCTAATTGCTATGTTATTTGCTTCCTCAGCCCAAAATTATTAGCAAGATCTTTCTGAAATAGCTTCCACTCCAACATCTGTATAAAGCTCCTGGACCCACAACATTCTCCATGACCCATTTAATAAACTGCGTTACTTTCACTGACATTAGCGACAGAAGTGTTTAGTGTTTGTCATTATCATACCTCCTGCTTTTGCTGAAAAAAAACCTCTTCAACAGGTAGCTTGAACTATGTCTCTTCCTTGCTTTTGCAGAACATCTCCATAAAGAGGAAATTATCCAGCAAAGGCATATGTAATTCAGCGTTTTGGTTATATTTTATGGTTCAGTTTAGGCTACAGATCATGCCCTCTGTCAAACACAACATGAAAGATCCTCCAAACAGGACTGGAATCAAAATGAACGACAAGGCAGTCAGTATCATTTGTGCAGGCGTATATCAAAAATCTGCAGTGTCTCTGCTTCTAACTAGTCCTACTTTGTGACCCGTTGCACTAAGTCTAGTTCCAGTGTTTCTTTGTGGATGATCACGATAGTGTCTCCTCCACCATCACCTTGGAAAGCTAGATAGATGTCCCTGAACTCAAAGTGCTATTTTTCTTCTAGTCACTTTCATTGATTCTTTTGAAGTCAACCAAATTGCTTGTAAATCAGATGGCAAAATCAAATAAGCTTTCTCTTCTGACCATACTGTATTTTTATTGGACAACTCGCCCAAAAGGGAAATCTTGCATGAGTGATCCAAAAACTGAAATTCTGCTCAGTTTTCAAGCGCACCTTGTGGCCACCGTGCTTTGGGCTGATCACTCCTTCCATGTGCTGCCAGATGTTTAATACTCCAGGCCGCTTTATTTCTATATTTGGAAACCAGCATTTTTATCCCCCTTTTGCCCCCGAACTATATGCCCTGTCTGCTTTGAA
>RSEF01000006.1:36186810-36217336 GCA_003993805.1 Himantopus leucocephalus | reverse complement strand
AAAAAAAAAAAAAAAAAAAAAGAAAAAGACACAACTAAGACCTGTTTTTCTACTTAACTAATCCACTAACATTGCTGTTAAAAGACAAACAAAACAGAGATTGCTTCATCATGGAAACTCCTAACAGGTTCAAGATGTGCAGCTCTTTACCAGGTCATGACCAATAGGCGTTCGGGTCCCATTAAGTAAGCAATCTATTTTGGTAATTTTTAACTTTAGGAAATACTGTTTAATGACATACATTCATGTTTATGCACCTGAAAAGAAGCCCAGATTAAGGATAATGTCATAATTATCGTTCTCAAGATTGCCAGCAGGAAGGGGGCGGGGGGGGGGCGGAAAACCTGCATTGTATGTTTTCCTATTTCCTCGCTGTTCACTATGTTGCTGTTGCCTTTCCGTGTTTCACGTGGTGCCTTTAAATCTTGTTTTACATCTACCCATAAACAGAGTAATTTCTTTGGTTTATGCCGGCATATATATTCCATGATTTCATGCCAAAAGCCATGCACGCTTCTCTTGCCAAAGTGCGCGGGCGCCCAGCACAATTGGGCATTATTTCTGCAGACAAAGCTCCCAGTGAAGCCAAGGGCTGCCCTGCGTGCCCGAGGAATGCTGGCTTGGCTCTCGGGGGCTGAGATTACCTCCCTGTGTTTGCACAGCACCGAACGCAGAGTCACCATTCATTTAAAAAAGCATTTCATACACCTGATGCAACAGAAACATCAGAAGCTCCTTCATAAAAATACGTGCGGGCAATATAATGGAGACAGATTAAGCCTTTGCACCTAAGCTTAAAGAAACATTTTGTAGATGTATACATATACCTTTAGAAAGTTTCATTGCTGTATAGCTCTTGTTAACCCTCTGGATAAGCAATACAGATCTCTTTCGAGTACCACTTTAAAAATAAATTTCAATTACACCAGCAAAAAGCATCACCAAAGAAATGCCATTTCCACACTCTCACCTCTAACTAACACAAAGTAAGAAAAGCACTTGAGAGACACTGGGAAGGTACAGAAAGGGCATTCTCTGCGCTTGCTTTTCTCTCTTCTTCACCTCCTATAAAGTTATGATGCAAAAACCAAACTTGTACTATTTTATGAAATGTCCCTTTGCACATTTCAGTGTCTATATTACACTAATTTGTAAATTATTTTCATTTTGGCCTCCTTCAAATGAAACTTTGCTCAGGACTGGCATTTGGCAGAGCTATATACGCTTGAGCAATAAGTGGAACAAGTACAAACCCGAAAGCACTGAATTTCTGGCACTAAGCGGGTAAGGACACTTTAGTTGTCTACATTTTTTTGCTAATAAAAGCCCTGAAGAAAATGTCTAAGGCTAATTAAAATCCCAGACAACAAAACCAGCGGCTGATTTACAAGCGCACTAGTTATACAAGCAGCTATATTTGAGTTTGAGGTTTAAGCGGTGTCACTGAAAACTGGCCAAATCCCAGTTTGCGCTTGCAAGAAGACAGACAAAAAACTTTCCATGATAAAGCAAACCCTTCTTTTGCCCCGTCTTTCTCAAAACAGAAACGACATACCACAGGCAGATGATCTTTCCGATAGGCTATAATTGTGCCACTTTGCACACAAGAAGAGGAGGAGCTTTGACATTTCCTTTGGCCATTCCAGCTCCTCCTGCTATCTCACTGACAACTGCCAAGATGTTTTTTATTGTTCTTGAAGCCGAGGTTAACTGGTAACAGGCTCAATGTCTGGAAAGAGCAGTCCTGGGTTCCTGTCTTCACTCCCAAAATAATATATCTAATTCTGTACTTGTTCTGGCATTGAACTGTAATTAAACCAAAAAAAAAAAAAAATCAAAAAAAACCCCTGTCTGCTTTAGCTCCCAGGCTGCAGTCATACACCTTCGTCGTTGCTGTGCTTCCTGCTCCGTTAGGTTTTTAACTGGTTTGCACACAGCAGTGCTGTTTCACAAGCATGAGCAGAGTTTGTCCCACCCCCAGAAGGACAGACAGTGACAAACGCACCCATGTAGGACACAGGACTCACTCATTCAGAGCCACCTCTTGGAGGCACATCCTAGCCACCACCACATCAATGCAAAAGTCGAGAACCACCTGCAAGGGCCCTGGTCACCTGAAATGCACATTCAGGCTCTGAACACACCTACGAGCTCTGGGGACTTCGTCATCCTCAATCCTGTCCCTGAATTTCTGAGCTGCTGTGCATCTACCTTCCTCACACGGGGAGCTGTGGCTATGGGAACACTCCAGGGTTGAGTACAAGTCAGAGAACTTTCAGGTTAAAACAGACAACTCCTCAATTACCCCGTCATTAAATAAGGGCAATTTAGGATGACGGTTTTTGACTTGTCTTCAGAAGGGCTATACATACCTTCATTTTTCATAAGCTTGCAAAGAAATTGGATTCATGAAGCAACCATAAGATGAATAAAAAGCCCAGAAATCAGTCAGCAATGGTCTGCTGTAGAAACATTTCTCAGTTCTGAACAGGCTTAGCCTAGTAAAGCTGCAACCAGAAAGTAGGTTGGACAAGATTAGAGCTGAAATCAATCTCCGGAAGCCAGAGAAATATTCTCAGCAATAGAGGGTGAAAGTCAGGAGACCAGACCACAGAATTTTACATGCATGTAATTCGTGCTTATTACACAAATAAAAAACGGGGGGAAAGAGCTTCAAAGCTGTTCGTCAAAACGGTTTGCACAAAAGGGAGTCTGGGAGCACAGGCTGAGAGATAAAAATACCTACTGCGGGCAAAGCCAAACCACACCACCGGGGCACAAACTGCAGTAGAGCACGCGAGCCGTGGGAACGAGCCTAGTGCTACTGAGGGCACGGCCAGAGCACTGAATCACAGCAGAACAGCAAGGGCTCTAGAAAATGTTACCTCTCGGGAAAAAAATAGAATTTTAACTAGAGAAGGAGCAATGACTGAAACCGGAATGGTAACAAACTTTAGGTATGCACAAGGCTGTTGCATAGAAGGAAAATAACGTGTTCTCTGTGGCCTGACGGACACTTCAAATGGGCAGCAAGAGAGACAGATGGAGAATATGGGAGGAGACTTGTGAACAGTAAGGACAGGGAAGCACCGAAACAAAGACTGGAGCATTCTGCCCTACAGCCCTTTCAGGCAATTAGACAGACAATGACATAGCTGTAACTTGGGCAGGGGACAGATCTAATAATGTCCTCGGTCCTTGCCAGCCCTATTACTCTACAAAAGTAAACTTTTTGACTGCTAAGGATTTTTTGAGGGTTTACCTTTTGGTCTCTGAAAGGATTCCAGCAAATGCTGTTTACATTATGGTTTCTTTTAGTTATTTCACTCCTTTCCAATCAGATTACATAAGCACAGCTTTCAGAAATGCCAAACTTCCTAGGCAACACCCTTCCCCATTTTTTTTTCTTATTCCTAAGAGTAACAGTCACAGTGACACATTACCCCTTGCAACAATGAGGCCCTTCCAAATTGAAATGTCTTGCTTCATCCACAGCAGATGACTGATCATTTTGCCTCACCCAACACAAGGTAGAGTAAACGATTCTGCGACCCTAACCAGCAGATTGGTTCATTTCCATGAACTAAGCTGTCTTTAAAATACCATGGGATTATTTACCACTTCCAGTTACAAGCATGTGACTACATGTAACCCCTACGCTTGGCAAAGGGAACATTTTGCATTAACAGTGATTAATCAGGGTTTAGTCTCAGCTAAAACGAGCTCAGTTAAGAAATACAAGGGAAAAAAACAACTTAGTACAAGAACAGCAGCCAACTCCGCAACTTCATACAGAATATTGTATTGGCAGCGTCCAAAGGCACAGAAGAGCAGAAGCACTTGCCCTGTAAAAAAGCACAGAAGCTTCCACGTAGAGACGGACAGAAATACACAGACTGCAAAGGCAGCGCCTGCTGTGGCTCTGGACAGAGGCAACTGCAGGTGTCTGCGGGGCTTGCTCTTTTTGAATACACTGTATTTTAGTGGCACATTAACTTTTTTTTTTAATGCAAGGCATGTTTTAATATAAACATCCAGATTATAGGAAGTTTTGTAACAGTAAAAACAGATCTAGATGCTTACATCTATTTTACAAGATTGCAAAGCCAAATACTGAGACCAGGCTTGAAAACAGCATCTCTTGTCATACAATCAATATATTGTACATACAGAACACAACTCGATGCTTCTCAAGTTCACCAGCATAACATCCAGTTTGTCAAACCTTCAGCATTAGAAGCATTTTCTAGCTACAAAGGAGAAAAAGAAATTCATCCATAATGACAAGTGCTTCCACCCTACAGACATCTCATCAAGGGGCAAAAATGCCAAATGCGATGTTTTGGAGAGTCATATGAGAGTGCAAGACCACCCTTACTAAAATATATATAAATTACACTTTAAACTTTGGCCAAGGCTTTCAACAATTAAACATATTTCTACAGATATCTCCCCTCAAACATTCTGACTTAAATGTTCAATAGGTACACGACTAGATGAACAGAACCTCACCACTTTATTTCCAAGTATTCCAAGACTGGAAGCTCTTTAAAATCATTCTTTATTTTCTTCAGAGCCATTATAATTTAAAGACATAGCTATGTTTTAAGAGTTAAGTCCTCGTACATAAAAGGAATGAGAGATGCTTGCTTCAAGAGCAGGCCTTCATCGCACATATTTCAACACACCAGCTTGGGTCAGTCAGCAGATATACTTTAAAAGCCACGCGTTCAGAAAGACAGAATGGTCTTATGAATTATTTCGATGCACTCTCTGATTTCATCCTCCTTAATGACAAGAGGTGGTGCCAGCCGAATGATATCACCATGCGTAGGCTTGGCAAGAAGTCCGTTATCACGAAGCCGCAAGCACACCTTCCAAGCATCGTAGTCTACAATTAAAGGGGGGGGAGGCAAAAAAAGAAGAAAAAAAAAGACACTTACACTACAGCATAAAAAGTAGCACAATTGCCACACACGGTACGTGGGGCCAGATTGTAAATTCCTTGCCATCTGGCAGTGAAAAGATGAAGTGTGTTCACAAATGAAGTGGTCACTTGTGAGCACCTGAGCAAGCCCCCAGAATTTGCAGTGAACGCGCAACACTGCTGCAAAACTGCAATTTGTCTGAAGGGACTCACAAGTTTGCCTCCAGCATACCAAGTTTGGCTCCTTCACAGCTGAGCGCTTGTCTAGATGTAGCAAAAAATTTAAAAAAGTGAACCATGCATAGGGGAGGTAAGAGAATATCGGGATAGGACTTCAGACAAGGTTACATTTATGGCTGGATTTCAGTGCATCACGTGCATGTCTTAGGACATTACACCACCTCCCTGCAGCACTTTGTCACTCAGCATATTCATGACAAAAATAATTTTCTGCTCTGGCTTCTAAGCTGTTTTCTGATATAATTCAAGGTGTTATTCCCTAGAAACTTGTTCTCAGTCATCAGCTTCTTCCTTCCTTGTACCCTTCTGTATTCATTGTACTCTTCTAACTATCCTGGAACAACCGACCTCAGCCAACCCTTCCATAATCTGACAGAAACTACACTTGCAGATGTGGCTAGTTTTCTTCAGGTGAGGAGACAAAAGGGTATTTGTTGGGAGCTAGATTCACCATCAGGTTGGAACATTATCAAATCATACAAGAACTCAAATAACTTTTTAAAAAATTGTTCAGACTTACTTAGAAAAAAGATTTCCTATTTTTAATAGCACGCAGTCACTTGAGTAAGTACTCAGTAGGTACTACAGTACTATAGCGGAGATCTGAACCCAAACATGATGTCCATAAGCCACTCCCTTACTCCTTTAAGATACTTTTAATTTAAATTGAAGTATATTTTTTTCATGCTATGATTGTTATATTATTCCTTATTGTTATGTTATTCCTTACCTTTGGTTTCCCGAATTACAATTGCATTTAAGAGTCCTTTTCCTCTTACAGAAGTTACAATATCAGATGGTGTCTTCATGAGCTCATTTCTCAGTATGTTACCCATTATTTCTGCATTTTTAGCCAAGTCTTCCTCTTCAATTACCTAAAGGGAAGTCAGATCTAGAGTCAAGCGAAGGGCACTGCATTTGTTCTATGCACCATGCTGGAACGGACAACTAATGACATTACAGTTGCTGAGATACAAAAGCTGTTGCATCTGAAGTGTTACTGCAAAGGCTGCATATCCAAGCAGATTAGTATTAAGCCCTAACGCATTCATGTTTACAAGAAACAATAATGTCTTTGAAATTTCATTCTAAATTAACTGCTTTTCATTTGCCATTATTTACAAGTAAATGGTAAAGCTCTCAAGACTCTTAATCTGTCCAGGTCCACATACTGGGTAATGATAAGGCCTTCCGAGTGACTTGCATTACACGTAGTCAGTTATGCAGTCACAGAATAATTAAAATATGGACTCTGGACAAGGCATTTTACTGGCTTCTATTTGAGCTCCAGTAGCATATATGTGTTATCAAGCTCACAGAGCAGCAGCCCCTGCAATATGGAATAGTGAAATAAGCCAATTTAAAAATGTCCCCGTGAAATTAGTAAAACTATTTTACCAAATTTACATAATTGCCTTGAAAATTCCCCTAGATACATTTTATTTTGTCATTTAAGACATTAAGACCATAAAATACACAGAAATTAGGATGCATTTCCGGTAAAGACTTCAGAATTTGTTTGGTGATCTATGCAAACAGTTATCAACTACTAATTTTCCCGGCTTATTTAAAGCTAGATTTCTACTTGTAGTATAACAAATTGCATCATTTACTTAAGCAAAGATCACGTCAGTGTGACACCCTTTTTTCTTTGGAATCCAAATCTCTATTACAACACACAAACCTCCAGCGCTGCCATTGCAACGCGGCAAGCTAATGGATTTCCTCCATATGTAGATCCATGTTCCCCAGGCTTAATGGTCAGCATAACTTCATCATCACACAGTACTGCTGAGACCTAAAATGGAAAGGTTCAATTAAAAAAAACCCCAAACATTAAAAATGTTCAGTTCTTTTACATATATATTTACAACAGTAAACGTATATCTCTGTGAAGCAAACTTTTCCTCAGGGCTCAGGAAAGGATAAACTTCAGCCTATGGTGGTAAATTATATTTCCATTCCCAGCTCTGTATCGAGGAGAGCATATCTGAAAATCACGTAACGGCTTAATCCCCTAAATACACTTAGCTATACTGGTAACATCTAACTACCGTTGAGGGGCATTTCTCCAAAATGAGTATTATTTCAAGATTTTAAGCTTCAATACTCTGTTTAACAACTCAGAAATAGCTTCCATCGGCCAAAATAGTTCAAGAGGTTGTAACTTCCAGCCTAATCAGCAGGAATTTAAGTCACTCCAAAGAGGATAAAAATCAGTCAGGCGGGCCTGCCAAACAAGTGAAATAATGCCTGTTGTTCAGAAATAGTTTTATAATATATGTTAAACACACATTAGTATTTTTTTTTCCTTTACAGGATTCATCTAGAAATTCATCGCAGCAAGACCGTGATAAATTGCTCTCCAGAGAGAGTACAAAAGACTAACCAGTAATTCCAGAACGAAAGGCTGACCACTGGACACTTATTTTCCTGACGTTATAATATCAAACTGAAGAAAACAGATACACCAAATCTATTCAATTAATTGACAAGGGCCAAAACACGTAAAAATCAGCAGCCCGAGAGGATGGTATCTAATAACTTGCCAGCCTAGGAAGCCAAGTACCAACACAGAAAATTCAGGATACTATATAGGCATTTCAGCTATAACATCACATATTCTATCATTTTCTTACATGTCTCTCACAAGTTGGACTATCTGCATCATAAATCATAGTTAATCTTGTAAACACCAATTTCCAAGCACAACAAACATCACATTCACTCGCTTTCCAATTAGTAGACTTTCAGTGTTAATTACTTAAAACTCATTATTCAGCAAATGGATATTTCTTTGTTACTCACAGGATATAAGCCACCAGAAAGGGCCTTTCCAAGAAGAATTATATCAGGTCTCACATTTTCATGGTCAATCGCTAGCATTTTCCCTGTTCTGGCTAAACCGGTCTGTATTTCATCAGCAACAAATAGAACCTTTATAGAGACAAAAAGAAGAAAAATTCACACGTAAGACAGAACGACTTTCACTCCCATTCCTAACTGAATTCAAACAGTATAGCAGAGGTGTACACAGTGAGAGACTGTCCAGCTGCATTACAATGAGTACACGAAGGTACTTCCTTAACCTCCTCTAAACCTCCCGGAGACTTACAGATTCTATGAAATGTGAAACTACTAACAAGTGAACCTACCGTCCTCTCTCTCCGACATCTTCAGCATATTCTTTTCTACGTAAGGCACACTCCATAGCATTGGACACTGGCCAACCAAAATCTATTTGCAATATAACAATGAGTGCAATTTGTAAAAAGTTAGGATTAGTCTGTACTCCCAGTGCATCGTTCGTACACTGACCTTTGGAAGTTTCTGAAAAATGCCATTTTACCAGCTCTGCAGGTCTTGTAGTCTGATGTCTAAGTGTCTAAATAACTCCAAGAACCTAAATCCAAGTTTTCCATCTTGTTTTCCTAAGATGCACTATTGTCAGGTACTACTATTTGTAAAGTAGCTCTTATTTTTTCCGAGAGCTAAGTATCACAGCAATAACGAAGACAACTTAATACTTTCCTCTGAAGGTATAGACAGATTTATGGGTAGCACCTGCAAATTAAGAATCAGAAGTCTGTTGGAACAGAGACCACTCATTTTTAAGTCAGACAGGCAACACCAAGGGAACAAAAAGAAATCAGCAGACCTTTTTTTATTGTTTTGCTTACACTTACAAAGGATGTGGCCTGGGCCTGTGGGAGAGGCTGACCGAATTGGCCCTGGAATAAGGCGGCATGGCAGCCTGCTTGTGAGAACCAGCAGTACCCAAAGACAACTGAAGGACATGCAAATATATACAAACACATCTTCCCACCCTTCCAGAGACATTGAATGCAAGTCTGATTCAGTGTGTCTTCACTAACAGAGAACAGAAATTACGGATCCAACACTTATTTTCAAAACTAAACATTTCTTAGTAGAATTCAGACAGGATATAACATTCAGAATAGGAGTCAGGAACGCTGTATGAAAGGGAATGTGAAAAAGAATTTAAAATTTAAATTAATTTAAAATAAATGCAGTTTCAAGAACATTCAATAGAAACAAATCAGTGACAGCAGTAATAAACAGTGAAAAACATACGCTGCTAAGAAGTACTTCCTGGTAAGGTACTGCCAGGAAATACAAGAAGCATCCCATCCCTATTCCACTGAAAGAAAAGGAAATTATTAAGTAGTATGTGAAGTCCTGTGTCTTGCATACAAGGATGACCTTACAAGATACGTAAACACAGTGTGTAACGTTTAAGCCACCTCGTTATAGCAAATTCCTTACATTGTGTTTCGTGCAGAGGTCCCGCACTCCTGTGAGATAACCTTTGTCAGGAACAATCACACCTGCTTCACCTTGAATCGGTTCAACCATGAAAGCTGCTACGTTGGGATCTTGAAGGGCGCGCTGTAAAAACGGACGTATGGATAGGAAAGACAAGAAGAAGAAAAACTTTTACTCAGGTCAAATTTAGAAAATATCATGATGAACCCAGCTCTAACCCTGGTGTTCTACCTCAAATGATGATAATAGTATTCATGTCAAGCAGTTATCCCCGAGTGCCATTTCAGTTCCACCATAGAAGCCTATGTGACTATTTGCCTTGAAAAATCAGCTGGTGTGCTTGCTTGGGAAATTACAAACCTTAAAAATTGCAAACCCAGACAAACAGATTATCAGATCAGTCCATAGATTACGCCAGAAATACACTCAGTTTTGCATTACCCCATACCAGACAAACAATTGCCCAACGTTTCCCCAGTTCATCTCAAACAAAAAAGAATGGAACCTCTCCAGAACAATTTTGTCACCTTAAAGCAAAGTTCACAGCTGTGGTCTTGCGCCATCAAGTTCTAAAAGGTTTAGAAGTCCACGAGACTCAAGAGATATAATGATTCCCAGCATGAATTTACAAGAGCTTTTCTCAGTATTGCCCCATAAACAGAACGAATTCAGTTATCAGTCTGGTGGACATGGATCTAAGTTTCAGGTGCCCAGAGTGCATTCAAAGCCTCGATAAAATTGGCTGAAAGTCACTAAATATGTACAGAGCTTTCATACGTAGGTTCAAATCTGAGTTAGCTTTTCTACATTGCAACTATAATACACTGAGAGACCTTTGTTTCCCCTCACCAAACTCCTAGGAGGCAAGCATCATTGTCCCATAAACCCTCCAATCTCCACAGCTTCACTTGTACTAAGCAGACCCAACAGGCACAGAGGACTAACCAACTTGTCACTCATGGAGACGATGCACCCAGATGATGGCAAAGTGGTAATGCCAGCGTTCCTGGCGCTTCAGGACTATCTGCGTTTGGCTGGAACCCTCTTGCCTCCCAGGTCCCAAGTCCAGCACCCTGTGGTGCCATCAAGCACCATCTACCTCTTAATACCTAAGCCCGCATTATGAGAGTGGGAAATTTGACTAATCAAGGTCAACTGTCCCCAACAGCTTGACAGGACGTGTCTCAGAAAACCCAGGGAAATGCAGAATCACTAGCATTTCAGTAGCTTACGTGAAACACCAGCCTGGCATGGTTTTAAGGATGCTGTGAAACTGGAAAGGCTTGTTTGCAAATCCTAGTCATCTGGTCATTGAAAAATGCACAGCATTTCTGAGAAAAGTAGGTAAAGATATTAGTTTCAGAATCCCAAGTCCTGACTGTGGAATGTACGCTACTGATCTGAATTCCCTTACAGTTTATCTGTTCTTCTTTTGTACCTCGAACATCTTAGTGATGTGAGAAATGAAACAGATCATGTGTTTGTTCTTTTTACATTCTAAGGCAAAACTGAAAATTAAAACCAAGGCAGAATTTACACACATTTCCTATACATAATTATAACATATATATTTCTTATATATGTCTATATACATATGCTTTCATGCCAAAGCACATGTTTCAAAGGATAAAATTCTGATTTTCCTGCCTTGCTATTTACCAAAGAGACATTGCAAAATGATTTCTTACAAGACAACAAAAATTGTCAAATACCTCAAGAGCTGGTAGGTCATTGTACGGGATCACTTCAAAACCGGGCATAAAGGGTCCAAATCCATCATAGCTGGATGGGTCAGTAGAACTAGATACAGCAGACATGGTTCTGCCCCAGAAGTTGCCAGCTAAAAAAAAAAAAAGGGGATTGTTACAAAACTGACTAAGAGGCAGAACAGTTTATAGGACATCACACTTTCCGTTTGGTAATGTATTTTAAGAGTTGTCTAACATGAGAATATTAGCATCCTTCTGCTAATTGTTAGCATTTTACATTGATGTCATAAATACATTGTGTTGCTATATCAAAAGCAAATATCAAAAATGAAAGAAAATTATACCATAAGACTTGGCATCTATACAAAATAATTTCCATAAGCTCTGTTAGCGGTCTGAAAAATTAAAAATAACTGAGGAAGATAACATCTTTTTGTGGAAGATGTAAGCTTTTACATAAATATTAAATGCAGGGGAGAAAAAAAGTAAACACCAATTCTGACATTACACTACTTCATATAGAAACATCAGCTAAAATGCCTAGGAACCAACTATCACCAAGACTGTGATCTATTCATTTAAATATTTCAGTTAAATCAACATACTCACAGCTAATCGCTAATAAGATGTTTAAAAAGACTAAGGAAGATTAAGGGTTCACCACCTTCACAGCATTACAAGCCTTTTCTTTCTTTCCCCCACCAATTCCTTTGTGTAACTGTGATCCTAGGGGCAGAGGATGTTCTCAACCTGCAGGAAATCCTGAAGTCAATTATTACTGACGTAGCCAGCTCTAGGCATCCCTTCTTTCTCATCGCCAATGTAAATAGCATTACGCTGTTCCCCACAGCAATGTCTCCTAGCAGAACGGTCCCTGCCATGCTTTGCTGACTCACATGCTTATCACCTCAAGGTTATGTCAGTGCAATTCTCTGTATCCTGAAACAAAGCCCTGAAGACTGCATTACAGGAAGCAGAGCAGTCTCTCTGCTGATGGCCGGCTGTTCCACCTTCACACTCCAGTCTCCATAATGGCTCACTATCAAGCACGGAATCTACCTCAACTTCTCTGGACTGATGTTTAAAGCCATTTCTGGTTCTGACCCTAGCTACCCAAGAGAGCTTTTTTCTGCCAAAATGCTGGCTTCTGACAAAAAGAAGGATTACTTCTTTTTTTCCCCCCAACTATTTGGCACATAATTACATATTGTGGTTAAGGGGGTGGGATCATAAAAATGCAGAGCATATCCAGTTTATCAAGATGAGAAAGGACTTAATAAAAGTTAAGTGACTGAAGTGCAAAATAAAATATATACGGAAGAGGAGGGACAAATATACTTGTTCAAAGAATTACCAGAAGAAAAAAAAACTAATCAGTCCTAGAAACCACAATGCGATATTCAACTATGAATTTCAATTTATCAATGCTGTCTAATGACAGTTTATGGTTCAGCTATTATATGTATATGTACAGAAAGCCAAAAATAGTATTTTCAGCTGTAGCAATTAAAAAAAAAGTCAATATTTAAGCAGTAACCTTTATTCTGGAAGGTTTTATAAAATACAGAACCATTGAACAACATTGGAATTGACAAAAATACTTCACCTATAAACAAAGAGTACCAAATGTAAGTTATTTGAATTAAACATAATTTACTTTTTTTTTTTTTTTAGCAAAGCAGAATAGCCTCTTCAGGGGCAGGTAACTTCTTCCTGTTGCAGAGGCAAGCAGAGCAGGCAGATGAAGGGAGGAAGCATACCACATATACAATCAGGATGTTGCAGGGCTCCATAATTACACTAGCAATATTGCTTTTACCTTCATTGTATGATCAAGACTACAATATGGCTTTACTGGGTTAATGCCAACTTCTGGAAGACCTTAAGGCGGCAGAAGAAAACCACTGGCAGGGAAAGCCTAAGAGGCTTAATGCAAATGTGGAATCTGTGAGAGGGGTGGCAGCAATTTGAGGGATGAATTCAAGACAAAAGTATATAAAAATCAACCAATTAGGAATAAAAAGATACTGCACTTCAACACCCAAGCAGCGATTAGAAGAGCATGGAGGACAGAATGCACTTTCCATGTGACTTCAGGCAGCCACTCATCAATTTTTGACAATTAAAAAGGTTAAGCAGTACAAATAAGGTCCACTTGATATATTCAATTGCTGTTTATAAAGCTTTATAAACCAACATATTAACTATGGTTTCTTTCCTGGATTTAATGTCACTGTTGCATTTCCCTTGCAAAACCAAACATTACCAGCAGCTCCTGACAAAGCACAATTATCCTCATTGCTTCTTGATGCTTCCACCTCCACAAGGGAGAGGATCTGAAACTGATTTGTCATAAGAATTATATTTGTATCTCTTGCTTTTACAATCATTTCTGTTAAGATCACATGTGTTTCTTAAAGGACATTACATTTAAAAAAAAGTTTGTAATTCATTGTAACTACTTATGGTTAAAATCAAATAGCCAGAAGCATATACAGAATATTTTGCCTATACAATCTATTTAAGACTGAACTTCACAATTCAGGAGGCACTTAGAGAACCTTAAGGTCCTGCAAAGACTGTTGTAGCCACAACAGTAGTTTTTTATCAGAATCACCAACAGCAGATATGCGAGTACAACATAACCTGTTAATAGGTTGAGATCTTAGCTCACATTATTAAAATGTCAAAGGCTACAGAGACCTTCTGAAACATTAAGAATTACTGCAAAGTGATCACTACAGCGATAGGAGAAAAGAGAGTGCTACAGCCAGCGTCTAGAGCTCTTCCTCCTCAGTACCTCAATTTGTAACACGCACTTTACATACCTGCAAAAATAATTTTTGCTTTGTATTTTGGAATTCCTTTCACAGTGTACGCCCACTTCCGAGCCAATTTACAGGCAGTTTCTCCAGCTTCCACTCCTAAAACATAAAGCAATACCCTTATCACGCTTGTACACGTGACAGGCCATTGATGCAGTACCAAATATTACAAAACCAATGAATCTCACAGATGAGAAATAAAATGGAAATAAAATTATCTTTTTACCTGTGTTCATTGGAAGGACTTTGTTGTAATTGAACATTTTGGTGACAAGCTCCTCATATTCACCAAGTACATCATTGTAGAATGCTCTGGATGTAAGGGTCAGCTTTTCAGACTGAGCTTTCAGAGCGTTCACGATCTTTGGGTGACAGTGGCCTTGATTAACAGCACTGTAAGCACTCAGAAAGTCAAAATACTTTCTACCTTCAACATCCCACACATAAACACCTAGGAAAACAAAGGTACAGTCAATACACAATAGAAGAAGACATGAGATAACACTAAACGGTATAAGCTAAGAGTTATGACACAACCTGGTCAAATAGAAATGGTATTCTCGCTATACCTTAGGGCATACCTGAAAAACCCTCTAACTAGAAAATAATCACTTGACAAGGAGAGCATGAGCAACAAACTAGTACAGTACAAATAAATGCCCTATGAGGCATCAAGAAAAGAAGCATTTCCCATATGAAGTTGCCATTCCGCTAAATTAGTAAGTCAAATCAGAATATTACTTCCCCTCCATGTCCCTGTTTTGGGTCCTAAAAAGTAGATAGAGAATACTTTTGTAAGAGAATTAATAAGAATTGGAGGTCATAAAAGAAAGAATAAAACCAATAGAACCCAAATAGCCTAAAAACTTAAAAGAGACTGACAGCTCTGAGCTGTCAAAATGTGTACTGATAAANAGGTCCTAAAAAGTAGATGGAGAATACTTTTGTAAGAGAATTAATAAGAATTGGAGGAATAAAAGAAAGGAATAAAAGAAAGAATAAAACCAACAGAACCCAAATAGTCTAAAAACTTAAAGAGACTGACAGCTCTGAGCTGTCAAAATGTGTACTGATAAAGAAAAACTACTGGATCACTGCACTGATAGCATTTCAACATAAACTCATAGAATTTAACCTGCAAAGCACAAAAGCCCCTTAAACATAATTAAAGGCCAGAGTAAGTTAATTAAAGCAATAATACAGGAACAGTACACAAGGACTTAAATAGGGTTCCAATGCACTTTTCCATGTTCACATTAACATTAAACCTCTCCACACAAGGTAACAGAAGAAACAAAGTTGCTTGAAACTTCTTTGATGAGTTATTCTGAATTATTAAGATTACAGAACTTAGACTTCTGTTTAGATAAATCATTTTAGAGAGACTACAATTTTATCAGGCAGCCTTATGCATAATAACCCAGTTCTCTAACCAGCAATTAGCTGTCTTTATTTCATTAATTATCTCAGTCCCACCCACCCCAATCCCCCCCCAAAAGTTCAGAAATTGATTAGGTCAAAACCATTATGCGATGATCCCATCCCACCTATATACACCCATGTGTGTGTAACACACACATCCCACCTACACCACCCAGGGAAACTTAAATGAAATACCTTTTCCTTTTTCCAGAGCGACAGGTAGTGGGTGATAATTGTGGGCACCATATTTGGCCTCACGTTCAAATATGAAATCAGAGGATGGAGGTCCTTGAATGGTTTTTTTAGTAGCAACTGAGGTAGCAGAACTCAGTGAGGCGTGAACACCTCGACAGAGCACAGCAACGCTCTGAGAGCGGGTTAGCTTGGAAAACATGATTGACTTCAGGTATGCCGTTATAGATCTGGGGGAAGAAAAAAAAAAAGTAAGTTAATAATTAGCCCTAAGAATACTTCAGAAGAAATGTATGACGCGATTGAAGTGGTTTTACTGCCAGGATTACAGGTTTCTCAGCTCTTTTGCAATTCAATCAAGAAGGCTTATACAAAGTATAAATGAATGCAGTACTAACTTCAAATAAGTATTTTTTTCTATTTTAACGCTGACTCACAAAAAGAAAGAAAACAAAAATGCGTGACTTGCCAAGTCTATGAACTAGTCACATAATTTTTCCTATAAGTGTTCCTTTTCCATTGTGCCTTAAATTGTGACTACATTTATTACTATAAACTGCAATATGAAAGTTAAGTTTATCAAACTTCTTGTGCTATTGAAATGTCTTTCGTCTAACAAAGATTTCCATAAGACAAATCTTGTCACAAAATCAGAAAGTAAATAACATAATACTGGAAAGAAGCACCTGACGCAAATAATGTTTAGCTCATAATATTATCAAATTTGATAAAAGATTGATTAGTTTTAACTGAGGTCAGTTTTCAGAAACAAAATTTGTGACTTTTGATATAAATTGCATTCTTGATTTTAAAATGTTGCCACCTACACATAAAGCACTATTAGTAGCATTCTACGACCATCAAAAAAATAGATGAAAAGTAATCGCGAGTCAGATATTAACAATCGTTATAGCACCCTGTATTTTCATAGTAAAACTCAGCGATTCCCCTCGAATACCTAACCTTCTGCTGTTAACATCTAAGGATAATCTGAGGGTAGAATTTAATGAGGCAAATGCACTTGCATTTCTTCCCAACATTGACTTAAGTGAAGATAAAGATACGTCCCAGAGAAGGACAACTGAGTTGGTATTTTAAACTCTTAATCTCTTAAACAGAGAGGCATTTCTTTCAGCAGACTCCTCAGATATTACATTGCTGCTCCTCACTTCTAAGCAAAGCCAGAAGACTATTTTCTGCATCTACCAAAATCAGCCACAAAAATCCAAGTCTTTCGGAAAAGTCAATAGTCTCCATTCCAGCAAGAGATGAACAGCAGCTTCACAGCTCTGGGCATTTTACCAGCTATCATCAATGCTGTTAAATATTAGCCATTTGTGTCAATACTTTCCAAGACTGTTATTCCAAGATTTTGCAAAAAAAAAAAAAAAAACAAACAGTTCTCTGTGCAAGAACAATTTTTTGACAGAAACTCAGCTCAGCTGTACCACTCAAAATTACAACTTGCTTAACTCCTTAATTGGTCTGTGATGTCCTGGCCCCTGGCACACCTCCACGGCAGAGCAGCTAATTGTACCACAAGCTTCTATGGTTTTGGAGATTTTCCAGACATTCCTGAAATGAAAGCTGTACAGAAACGAAACTCGCATCTGCCCTGTATCAGAGAGCTACTTTTCTGCATGAAGAATTACAGACCACCAATTTGAGGTTCTTGTTTTACTTCTTTCAGGTTGGAAAATATTAATCAGAAGTTTTTAAAAGGGCTTTCCCCTCCATGAGGAGAAATGCCCTGCAAACTATGCTAGTGAGGCTACATGATTTTAGCTGATGTGTGGGAGATTACATGGTGTAGAGCTGAGCAAAGCTGAAAATTACAGATGCATCTGGAGTTAAAAGGTGAAGAAAAATTTGCTTTTGATGTTCCGCAAGACAAGATGAACCAAAATTTCAGGAAAGAGTAGGGGCACGGTAATGGCGGGGAGAGGCACGGAAAAAAAACAAACTTATTACCAACTATGAGGAAGTGAGAAATATGATCATGCCCTGCAGCATGCAGTACCAGAATCAGAAGCCAGGGCATTTCACCAAGTAGAAAAGGTCTTGCATCAGAATAGCAAAGCTACTCAAAGCACAGCTGTAAAACATATTTGAACAACTTTGCTCAACTGTTGAGCAAGAATATCCAGACAAGAGCACTGTGCCAGCAGACCTCACAGATAAACTCAATGCTTTTATGTACCCAATTCCTGACACACGCTAAAACGCCCCAAGGTGAATGGCATATATGATCAAATGCATGAAAAATAGTCAGATTCATGTTGCTATCGAAGAATCCGCGCCACACTGCAGTCCTCACCAACTGAATACAAAGGGTGTGAACGTTGAAGAGTACAAGCCATAGCAGGAGGGGTACCAGCCTGCACACGCCAAATGAGCTTTTCAGACTAGCACCACATCAGAAACACCTCAGGACCCAGACTGGCAGACGAGAAAGAGCACGAAACCCAGCGGTGAATTACCAGCCCCCTCCCTCCCTTCCCTGGCAGAGGCCACTGCAAAAGCACAGATGGCATCTTCAGAACGCCACCAATGACGGGAGCAGGGCTGACAAGCGGCACTGAGGACAGAGGTGACTCTCTGGCGGCTTGTCCCGGCCTCCCCTCGGGGACAGGCTGTCACATCCCCGGCTCCCCGTACGGTAAGAGGGCCTGGGGCGGGCAGGCGGCGGCCCCGCAGCTGCTCTGGCCCTTTCTGCGGCCTGGCGCTCCCGGGAGGCAGCCGCCGTGGGGCAACGCGGCCCCTCCCGTTGCCTTGGCGACGGGGCCTGCTGCGGCCTTGCCCGCCCCGCCGGCCTCGCCCGCACAGCCGCTGTCCCGCTGCCGCCAACACCGCGGGCCGGAACCGGGGGCAAGGCGACCCCCCGGGAGAAAGCAGGAATCGCCCCCGCCACGCTGTTACCTGCCGGCCGCCGCCGCCGCCGCTGCTGCTGCTCCTGCTGCTGCTGCTGCTGCTGCTTCTCGGCCCGGAGCCCGCGGCGAAGAGGCGGAGGCGGCCCGCGGCAACTGTCACCGCTCCTCGCTGCGCGGCACGCCACGCCCCTGCCCGGCCGACGTCCCGCCGCCGCCGCCGCCGATTGGCTACCGCCGCAGATTGGCAGTCTCCACCCCCGCGCCCTCCCAAACTCCCCGCCAGGCGGAACCGGCCCGCCCGCCCGCCGCCGCCTCCCATTGGTCGGACGGCTCCCTATCGGCGGGTACGCCCCGCGCTCAAGCCAATCAGAATGGGACGCCGGCACACCCGCGCGCCAAGGCCCCGCCCAGGCGGCGGCTCTGAGGGGAGGGAGCCAGCCGCCGCCTCACCCTTTCCCTCAGGCCGCGGGCGCCTCTACCGAACTGGGCCTCGGGGACAGTTTTTGCAGCCGTAGAAATTCCCCCCCGGCCCCTCGGTGGGCTGAAGCCCCCGGCCCTTACGAGGTGCGTGGGGCCGAGCCGAGCGCCCTCCCGCCGGGTGTCACCTTCCAGCCCGCTCCGCCGTAGTGCCAGCGGGCCCTTGGCCGCGCTTTGCCCCCGTCTGGGAAGCTGCTGTGGAAAAGGGCGAGCACGGAAAAAAAAATTGAGAGGGACTGGGAAGAAATCGGAGGAAATGGAAGGTTTGTAGGATGATTGTGGTAACTCAGCTAGCTGCTCGCTGTCCTGTGGCCCGCCTGCACGGGTGGTGGTGTCTGCAGGTCCTTGCTGCCCTGGTGTTCCATGAGAAGTAGCACTGTGAGAATAGTAGAAGCCAGTCCTGTTCTTTATCTTTGCAAGAACTGCGTGTGAGCTTGTCCCTTCTGTTTTTATCCTAGATAGTCTGCAGCTTACAAAAAATAATAGGGATTCACTAAGTTTGCTAACGAATTCCTTATGTAGCTCCTGTGTCAACTCTTTGCTGCCTACATATAGACTCCAACTTCCTGCACAGCTCCTCCAGCATGGCGTGGCACCAGGAACGGGTCTCCATGGGTAGCGTGGCATTGACAGAGCCCCGTTCTTCACGCCCTGCTGCCTTTGGAGGGAGGGAGGTGAGGTCCACTGTAAGGAGGGCCAGGCATGCTTTTACAGGGAGCTCTCAGGTGGGAGCCAGCAGATGAGCAGGGGCAGGCTGTAACTAGCCAGCACAACCCTGACCTTTCCCCAGGCTAAATTACACTTGGAGAGCATTTTGTAACCAGCAAATCTGGACGTTTACAAGGAACTGTGAGGTATGTTTGATACATACATGCTAGTTTTAATCCAAAAGAAAAACATTGAGAATATTTGTTTATCTTGCCCATCTCACTGAGGGGGGGAACAAAAAACTGAAGTGATAGTAGCAGCGATGACTTCTGGGTGCCTCTTGCTTTTTGTTCGTAAATTGTCCTGACAAGTTTATTATAAATGCTGGAAAAGGGTTTCTTTTCCACAACAAAAAAATGGTAGCCTAGGTTGACAGTACAGAGAATTTGCATATATTCCCCACACTAAAGCAACCCTACGTTTGAAAGTATTCCTGAATCTTGTCATATCTTCTAAGCAAATTGCTCAAACCTTGGATGTCAGGGAGAAGCATTGGCTTATGCGTTTGGAGAAAAAGTGCCCTCAGAGAAAATTTTCCCAGTGTGCTGTCAGCTTGATGCAGTGAGGGTTGGGAGTAGAACGGATGATGTTGTGCTCTTTATAAACACATGTGCAGTTAGGCTCAATTTGTTAATATATTTATGTCTCTTAGTAGTCTAATTCTGCCAACAAATGGTGCCCTACATCTGCTGCCAAAGTTGAATGCATAAAGCACCAAAAGGTTATGCCTTAGGTGCTAAACTGCAAAATACATTTCACAGTCATGTCTGTTGAACAAATACATGGTTTTACTGTGCCAAGTTTCTTACATCCAGAAGCAGTTATTACTTAGGAGCTATTGAAACCCTTTTATTTCTAGTTAAAGGTATGATTTTTTCTGAAATGCCTAAAATTTTAATCTTAAAATAAGCAATGACCCACCTATTTTGAGTATCATACTTGGTCCCAGCTCATCTCGGTGAGGAAAAAATGCATGATTTTGTTTGTCATATACTGACATGTATTAAATAGCCTAGTTAGACATGGGCCAGGATTTGCAATCCATGCGATCAATGAGATTTTCCTGAGTAAGAAGTGCAGGTTTAAGCCTCTTTTTTTTTTTTTTAACTTTGGTATTTCATTAGTGTGGTAGTTAGCTTATCCGTTTGCAAAGTCATGCTAATGATGTCTTCTACCTATTTAGCCACAAAAATAAGACACTGGGAGCTACTTTCTTTTCATCTTTCATAGACTAAATTCTCACTCAACTCAAGAGCAGCCTTTTACCTGCCTTTAAATGCTGTTTTTCTGAAGGACACTTCCAATTATTTTAGATTCATCCAGCCACGCATTTTTCAGAGGAAGCAGGAAAATGTAGAAAGGACAGAACTTGTCCAGAGGATTAAATAGCACATATCATAGGAGGAGAGTACACATCTGAAAAATGAAAGAATGCAAACTAAAGTCAACCAAGATCAATTGCTGAAGTGCTGAATCTTGGGTTAGGACTCTGCCACGTGGAGCTGGGGCCGTACTGCCCTGAGAGCTGATTTCAGAAGCCAGGCATCCAGCCTCACTCCCAGGAAAACGGCGATCATGTACCCAAGTAAACCCTGCAGGTTCATGTCTGAAATGCCGAGTTTCAAAAACAAACAAATAACCCTCAAGCAAGAAAGGGTTTGCTTTCTTTTGGATTCTGCAAGGCTTAAAAGAAGAAGAAAACAGGTTTATATGATCAAATACAGACATAATATGGAATGTAGAGATACTACATGTAAATGTATTCTTTTAAGCTGGTGTGGACTGTTTCTGAGATTAAAAAATTATGACTAGGAAATAACCCTCAGCTTGAGTGTATTTATTAAACACTCGAGAGAGAGTGACTTCAAACTCCTACATAATATAAGCCTGAACAGAGTTTTATATAGGATCAGTGTAGTGCTGTTGTGGCTCACTTTCTTTCCTCCTCTGTTTTTGGCACTTACAATCAAGACACAGAAAATACCCACTGTCCTTCTTTAAATGCTATCAAGTTGGAGTTTTAAATTGTTCATGTTGTACACAGTGGCAGCTATTACCGTAGATCTTGAAGCAGTTGCTCTCAGCTAGATGTGGTATTTCCTGTGATTTAAAAAAGCAAAGCAGAAGCTTAATGTGTACTATTTAGTTACCTGTAGCTACCTAAAAGACTCCACATGACAGTAACCAAAACATGAAAAACAGAAGACGTGAAATTTTCACATTTTACAGTAATTTGCCCTGCAGAAAAGAAGAAAATCTTGACCTACTTGAGGAAAGAGGGTTATTATATTCATTCTGCTTATCCAGAAAATACAGTGTGACATGTAAGTAAACCATAAAGTTATAAGAAGGAACAAGTTAAGTCATGCCAGTTGTTAGGAGTAATTCTGCAGCTCTGTCTCTGGCAGAAATGCTCATTGAAGTCATCGGGAGTTAAGCATGTGAAGAGACTGAGGAATTGCATCCCAGTTATTGTGGTTATTTAGAGGTAGGACCGATACAAGGGAATTACAGTTTTGGCCTCCTAAGTCGGTACAGCTGCACAAGCTCAGTGTGCTGCAGGGATTAATGTGCTGCTCGTGGGAGCTGCTGAAGGCACTAGTGCAGTGGCGGGGTTGCAGTACCCTTTCTGGAGTTTAACACTGTCTGAGGTCAGCTGCAGTAAGCGTCCAAAGTGCCTCGATAGCCGATGTTTAGGCATGTGGCACCAGTGTTCAATTCTTCAATGGCACGGTAGTTTCTGACTCAGCTCAGAGGAAGAGTTCCTCTCCTCAGAGCGAGAGCCAGACCATAGGAGCTATAGGTAATACTTACCCTTCCCAATTTGTATGTTGGCTTATTTTACAAAGATTTCAATGATATTCTGTTTGTTAGATGACAGTGCGGATAACTGAATTATAGAATCAAAATAGTTTACGTTATTGTCTTCTGTTAAGCATTTTTTCCAATGTCTGAACTTACCTTCGGTTATTTTCCTCTGCAGCTTATCGATGCCTATGTCCAGAACCTTCCACAAATGAGATGAGACATTTTATTTGAATGTGAAACCTAGATTTAAAGGTAAATGATAAGCTCTTCTATTTTTTGAACTTGTAGTTAATTAAATGAAAGAGCCTTTCCATATACATTTCTGGTGAGCATCACATTCCTTGGGCATCACACTACCTAGAAGACACAAACTGGAAAGAGTTTGAGGAAAACAACTTCCAGATTTACCAAGACAGCTGCATATCTTCAGCTCACTAGTGGCTAGTTTTAGATTTTTCTCTAGTTCTGACCTGCAGCTCTGACAGTAGCATACCTGCAGTTCCAGCAGCAACACGATCCAAGCGTGAGATCCATGAGCAGAAAGCGGGCAGGAGTCTGAGAATCTGCAGGACCCTGATAAATGGCATTTTCTAGCATAAAAATCAGAAATGGTAAAACAAAATCCAAAGAGTGAGGGTAAGTAAGTTTGAATTTCAAGCTTTGAAGTGCTTCGTATGTCAGCTTGCTTCTTCCTTGTACAAATGTATTTTGATTTGCATCCTGCAGACCCTCTGCTTCCTAACTTCCATTCTTCATTCTTGGATGCTATTTGGACAGTCATTTCTGGAAAAGACAACTGCTTTACCTGCTCTCCAGACTTCCAAAACCTGACCCAGATGGCAGCTATAACTGTCATGAGAGCACACAGAAAATGAACGTGAATACATCTAACTGTGTAATAAGAATAAATATCTTGTCAATTTGGTTAATCTCAGGACTGAGCAGTGAACATCTGGGTACACTTTATCTCAGGAGCTGGGAAACTCTTCTCAAAATTATGCCACAGCACATCCCCGGTGGCCCTGCTGTTCAAGTGTTTGACATTGCTGCAACAAAGATTGCTAATCTTGCTAAATGGTGAGCACTCATCTGCTCAGGGCTACTGTAGTCTGAAACTGAAGAACTTACATAATGCCTCGTCCAAGTCAGACTTTAACTTGGCATCATTGCAGTGAAAGATTAGCAAGGTAACCTATTGCATCATCTGCCACTTGTCGTTACCTCGGGATGACGTGCTGTCAGCTCCTGAACCTCCCCATTCAGGACTTTAAACCAGCCGTAGATTTTCCAGAATACCAGACAATTCAGAAAATTACAGGTTTTCTTGATGCATGTTAGGACAAAAGACTTTGCCGTAAAGTCCATTGTTTTAAAACAATTTCTTTCATAATAATTGTTTTCAAAAATCACACAACTTGAGATTATCAGGAATACGGAGAGCATATTGCCAAAAGGAAGTAAGATCTTCAGAAAGCAGAAAGTTCTTGACAGAAATTATGTTCTTTTGAACTATCATATGGCTGTTCCTTAAAAGGGACAATTAAACTAGTAAAGCGTTTAATCCATTCTGCTCTCTGCAGCTCTTTTATCATTTCTTCAAACTAATGCTCTTCGGTAGCAATTTCAGTGAAATGCAGCATTTCTTGAATTCACTGATACCTGTGACTTTCAGTGTAATTCAGTGGAAGGGACTGAGTGATAAGAAAAGCTGTCAGTCTAATGGCTACAACACAAACACTAAACAAGAGGTGTCAGCACAGGTATTGGATGTTGGGACATCATCATAGAACTGACCTAACCTGAGAGGACAAGGTTTCAACTCACCCGACTCTCAATTTGTTATGTCAGGTGCTTAAAGATCCACAGACACAAAACCTGACATCTTTTAAGGTTCCCGTTTTGCGAAGCTGTGTATCTCTGTATATTCTCTCCTTTTTAAAAAAAATAAGGCTTCTTTCTTTAAACAGTAGCAGCAAAATAACTCCAGTGATCCAGTGTTATGACGTGCCTAAGCCCCGTGGAATGCCACATTTTTAATTACACTTTTCATGTGGCATTACACAGAACATAGAAAATGAAATGTTTAACTTGAGAAAGAAGCTAGCTTGGGAACTCTTCAGTGTTCGAATGGGAAAATCTAAGAGAAATTGAGTTTGTGCTGCGGCAGTAAGCAAAGGTAATGTTGCTACAGGCTACGTGAATCACAGCAACCACAAAACCACTCCTGTGAATAAAATGGCAAAGATGCCAATTCAGAGGGTAAAGCAAACCTGCAACATATAGCTTGTAAATTAGTTGCATGCATCGTCATCTTCCCAGAAACTTTTACTGAGTACACTACCAGAAATAGGGCCCGGAACATGAGTTTTCCGTGTCAAGAAAGTGCTGTAAAGATCTGTTCAAGGTGATTTCAGCTGATACGGGGTCATACTGGAAAACAAAAAATGTGTTCAGGTCTAGTGACGCAAGAACCCTATTATCAATTTTTCTTCAAGAGGATCTCACCCACCAAATATTTTGCTAGACGTCTAGTCTGCCTGTGAGTTGTAAAGCTGCTGAAAATCAGACTTTGGTCTCATTCGTGACAAGTATGTGGGACCAAAGCAATGCTTCTCAATCATTCCTGAGTCACCTGACCACTTAACGGCCTGATGAGGCATTTAATAGATCAGCTGTTATATTTTGTGAGGCCTTTGATAAACACATGGGTACCTTGACTTTCATTGCTTTTCTGAACATGGTATAGAACTGGCAGATTACCAAAGACAGTGTCTGGGGTGTTTTATGAAATGAGGTAAACAATAAAAAGGGTCTAGCTGTTGGACTGAGTATACCAAGACTGGGTTTGCACGTACCTGTTGTTGTCATATGATGTAGGATTACATATCCACATCTTTAAAAGGTGCTCGACCTGCTTCGTGCATGTCCTACAGCAAAACTGCTGGCTGGAATCCAGCCCGCGGTAACTAATTTTGAAATGTCGGGTACGTTTCCTACTGCAGATCTTCCCCGTAGTAAGAGCGAGGAGTTAGTTTAGTCCAGCGATAGCTATCTGGAGCCCGCCAGGCAGTTAATAAAGCGAATACCTAAAGCAAACCTCCACGTTTGCATCCCCTATGCATCAGCCATCCCACACAACACAGGTGTGTCTTTGTGGGTGTGGATGGCCAAGAGGACATCTGCCAGAAGACATTGCTACATACCTTTCAGTATAAATACAACCTGTGCTGCCATCAGGAGGTGGGACTTACATGTTCCACAGTGACAACAAAAATCAGTGGTCATGTTTCTTCTGGAGGAACTGTTCTGCCAGAAGCAGGGAGCAGTAGAGAGTCTCTGAGCTCTCTATCTGCCTGCTCCTTGTCTTGGACCATCCCTCCCTCTCTCTAAATGGTTCTGCTTGATCTCAGTAAGGAAAAAGTCCACAGGTGGAAACCAGGGGATTCTATCCTCAGCTCAGGAATCTGTGTGTCAATAGCACATAGCTTATTACAGATGTTCTAGCAAATAACAAGGGGGCAGAGAAGAGGAATGGAGGGAAGGAGGAAATAGACTTCAGTTTAATTTTCCAGTCGTGTTACACAACAAATCATATTGGTTTTCTTCATGAAAAATTCTTGGTCACTGACATTTCAATAAATATATTTTATCTTTTGTTCCGCAGTGTATTTAGTTGTTCAGTGTATTCTTCAGACTTTGCAAACCCAACTGTATAAGGTTGAGGGTATTTTAAATACAGATCTGAAAGTCTAGTTAAATTGACATTTCTAACATTTCCCCAACTGCGATGTAACGGTGTTCTCCCATGTAATTCTTTCATTATTGGGTTAAATGAAGTTGATTTCCAAAGCGCTTTTGTGGTTCTTGGACCGCTATTGCCTGTGCAGAGAGAAGGTACAAAACAAGAACTAAGTTTTTTGTCCAGAGATGTACACTCTATGAGTAAAGAGCTTTCCTTTTCTACAGTTGAAGCACAGCATATGCTTTCTTACTGTCCTCTGAAGCACCAAGTACTTGCCACTGCTGGAGGTGAGACTTAGGCGCAGTGCCCTAGGTGCCATGGTACGTTCTGGAATAGAAACAGAAAGAGTATAAGCAAAGCTCTACCGAGGGTTGCATGACCCAGAAGTCTCCAATAGTCCGGGCAGGCTGAAACCCAGCTGTTGATGCCTGCTCACCGCAGACACCGTTATTACAGATGATATGGTGGGAATGAGGGAGGCTACTAACTTTCCTGTTCTCTCTAAGGCATTTGAATTCAAAACTCTTTTAATTTAATACAGATGCATTTTTTGCTTTTTACACATGGGACTTACTTGTGATTCCCTTTAACATCTATATTCAGCTGTGAGTAAAGTCAATTTTTGTCTGTGCTTGAAAATACTGCACAAATCTGTATTCAGAATTGTTAGAGATAATGGATACTCGGTGGGGCATTTCCAAAAGTGTTACCAGTGCGAATAGCGTAATCTGGACAATGCAGTGTTTGATGGCAATTGCTATTTCCAGGGCTGTTTTGAATTACAGCTCTAATAAGTAGCCAGTCGCCACATCCCTAACTAGAAGCCAAAGAGATCACCCGCCTGAGCAGCCGCCCCCTCGACAAAGCAGGAGGGGAAGGGTCTGTCCACGGGCTTGGAAGCATTTAGCCAGAAAAGCTTTGGCGGCCTGGGATCAGTGCTGCAAAATCCGCAGCCCCGTTGCTATGCATCACCCTTCCAGTCCTGTGCAAGGTGCGAGCCATGCAAAGTGGGAACCGTAGCTGTTACGTTCTCTGGAATTAATTGTAAACCTTTTTTGTGAATCCAGGACTACAGAAGTGACCAAACGGAGTGGTGGAAAAGGGGCTGGCGTTTCTTGCATAGGAATCAAGTATTCAGATTGCCCATAAAGCTCATGTAGTTTTGCCAAAGGCAAAATTGATGGCAAACCACAGAGCCTTGAAAAGGTTTATGAACAGCAAAACTGCGTCTCAAAGGAGGAGATGATTTATACTATTTGAGTTATTTTGATTGGTAACGTTCCCTGTTTTTTCCCTATGATTTACACTTCCTAAGGAAGAGAACTAATCACATGACCGGTCTTCTTTTCCATCAGAGATTTCAGTACTCTGCAGGTGACTGACCGTTTCATGCTCTGGGAACACCCTAGAGTGACAGCCAAATGAAATCAAGAACCGTTTTTTGCGTGCACGGTGATGACAGTCACAAGCAGAAGGCCACAAATAGGTCAAGAGAACTTAGGTCCGGTTAGTCCTAACTTGAGGCAGGGAAAATGGACTAGACGAGCCTGCCAGAAGGCCGGTCTCTTCCTGTGGGGCTTGAGCCCTTAATTGACTTCAGGCAGCTAGAAACGGACAGTGGGTTTGTTCGCAGCATTGTGTCCTGATGGCTCAGACACCCGGGACTGCTGATTCAGTGCCCAGAAAACAAGGCAGCTCTGGATTACAGCTGAGCGTGTAATGACCCCCATCTTTTATAACTCCAACTTAAGTCAAATTAGAGTTTAGAAGTTACTTTAATTAACCTGCAAGTAAATACATGCATGCAATAGTTGTGACTTCCAAAATCATGACCTGAGGCGAACCTCCTGTTTTATTAATGGCTATGCAAATACTGCAGAAGACACCGATTCCCTCCTCTCCGGTGTGGAAAGAAACCTGCAGGCAGTTTCAGTTAGCCTGCCCGCCGGCCAGCCGCCGGACCCCACACCCGGCCTTGCGGCTTTCACACCTTCGCTCCCGGAGAATCTGGAAGTCGGGAAGGCGATTTCTGCCAGAGAGCTGTGCCGTGAAGCCCGTCCTCGCTGCCGGCCCGCAGGAGGTGGGGTACCCCCCGCAGCTGCTGACACGCAACACGGGGCGCTGTCGAGATCCACACCCAGCGGGGAAGCAGTCCAGGAAACAAACACTGCTTCGTCCGAGTACAATTAAAAACCATTCCACACAGAATAATTTAAAAAACCTTTTTATTTAGACAAACACAAGAAGAGCTAGATAGGATTTATGAGCTAAGTTTTTTGGTTGGAGAGCCAATGTGTACTTTAAAGCATCGTCAGAGACCGCGGGGATACAGTCTTGAACAGCGCGTTGTAATAATTTGTGAAACTGCATGAGACAGGTTTTTTTTTTTTTTAAACCAATTACTTCCCATCCGTTCAGGGATGGATAAGCCCCCAGCTAAAATTCCTTTTCATTCCGGTGCTTGTAACGATGAAGATGAAATGTGATTTTCCTTTCTAACAAACGCTCCAAAAAGCAAAAAAAAAGAAAAAGCGTGTGTTTCTCTGTTATGGAAAATAGGTCTCAGCATGACGGAAATTCGGCGTTTTACTTATTTTCTACCACAAATGCCCCATTTTTAAAGAACTGAATAATGTAATCATTTTCTCTGATTTATGTTTTCTTTTCTGCCTCATTTGGCACTAATGCCGTGTTATTACAAGAACAACTGTTCTCTGCAAAAAGAATGATCTTCAGACGTCTCATCCGAAATCTCTGAAGTCACTGGGAGTGAGCTGAAAAGAAAGGCAGGGATGCTGTGGACACGAGCAGCAACGCGATACTTTCCCACGGACCGGACAGATTTTCTACTCGTCGCCTGATGACTCGGAGCGGCGGTTCCCTACACCTTCTCAGACAAAAGCTCTCTTTCAGGTCATGTACCTGGCGGTTTTCAGGTCAGAAGTCAGAAATAAGAAAATGTGGGTCAAACAGGGCACAACCGAGTCCCACGAGCAAAAGCAGAGCCTGGGGAACGTCTTCACCGGCAAGCATCCCTGGGACGTGTAACGGCCGCGTGCACCATCATCAGCATCCGGATAACGGCCGTAGTAACGAGTGCTGGGGCTCCCGATCTCTCCAGGTTTGAGACATGTGCTGGCAAGCCAAACGGCAACGAGGAGTGTTTTAAGAAGGACCTTGGAGAAGAATCTGGAGGGAATTAGTGTCAGGCACGTGTAAAGAGGGTTACTTTTCCCATCTCCAGCGCCTATAATTACATCTCAAACGTGCTAATAAAATCCAGTGGGGTGGGTTTGGTTGGTTTTTTTTTTTTTTCTCTTTGTCCAAGTATGTACCTTAAACATGCTGCTGTGACGTCTGGGGGGGGGGACGAAAAAAAAATATCAACTCGCGCTTCAAATCGTCATGCAACCAGCAGAAGCCGAGCCGAGCGCGGGGGCCGAGGGCCGTGCCCGGCTGCCGGGCGGGCCGGGGGGTCTGCGCCCCGCCGCCCCCTGCCCGCCTCAGGGGTGCGGGGCGTAGAAGGGGCCGAGGTACGCGGGGCCGAGGAAGGGCGCGAAGGGGCCGCCGCCCAGCGGGAAGGGGGCGGCCGGCGGGACGAGGACGTTGGCGGCGGTGTAGGAGGGGAAAGTCTGGAAGGGGAGAGCGGCGGGACCCGGCGGGCTGGGGCTGCCGCCGCCCGCCGCCGCCGCCGCGGGGGAAGCGGCGGGGGCCGCCCCGTCGGTGCCCGGGTGCTGCTTCTTCCACTTGGTGCGCCGGTTCTGGAACCAAATCTTCACCTGCGTCTCGGTGAGGCTGAGGGAGAGCGCCAGGCTGAGGCGCTCGCAGACCGACAGGTACCGAGTGGCTCGGAACTTGTTCTCCAGGGCCACTAGCTGCTCGTAGGTGAAGGCGGTCCGCGCCCGCCGCGGTTTGCCGCACCCCGCCTCCGCCCGACGCCGCCGGACGCCCCGCGGCGAGCCCGGCTCCTCCGGACCGGGCGGGCGGACGGCGGGCTGCGTCCCGGTCCCGGTCCCGGTCCCGGTCCCGGTCCCGGTCCCGTCCCCGGGCGGACCCGCCTCGTCGCGCTCCTGCCCCGCTGCCTCGGCGCCGCTCTCCGCCGGGGAGTGCGCATCTGAGGGGAGATGGCGGCGCTCGTCAGGGGGACGCGGCGGTGGGGGGGCGGCCGCGCACCCTCCTCCCGCCTCTCCATCACCGCCCGCCACCCCTGGAAACACGGCTCTTCTCCTCCATCACCGCCCGCCACCCCTCGAAACACGGCTCTTCTCCTCCATCACCGCCCGCCACCCCTCGAAACACGGCTCTTCTCCTCCATCACC